>JAECUM010000080.1:0-341428 GCA_016617855.1 Megalonaias nervosa
AAAAAAAAATACAGAATATAAGAATAGAACAGCAATTATCTAAATGAATCAGTCGATCAGACACTATAAAACAAACAAAATATCAAATATAAAGAACTGCATGTCTTAGTCTTTGATTCTCATCAATGAACAAAGCGAATGATGCAGCCTTAGAAACAGAACGCTCTCCTTCCTTTTTTTTCCTTCAAAATTAAATAAAAGCCATATACCGTTTAGGCGTTATTCTTTGTTGGTTTTGACAAAAATGACTGAGAATTTTCCCTGTCAGTTTCGAAACTCTGTGTTTGTAATGCTGAACAAGTTGCCGGAAACACAGATCTGTCTCACTTGAGACCATCGCCGGCAACCTTGCTTCGGCTGCTAATCAAATCTGCAGAACCTCTACCAAAAATATTAAACTTTCGTTGCACATCACACGGACAGGTGGTAAGATGGCATACTGCAATTTATGTAAAACTGAAATAGCCGTACCTGGCAGAACGAAGAACATGAACACACGCATTGTCATTATCAACCATCGCATGCCATTATTATTTTTTCAGTGTAATATGGCTTAGAGTAAACAAAGATAACCATAATTTACAAGTGAACATGCTTGACCAGCAGTAAATTCATATCGTGAACTCATCGAAAATTGTGTAGCATGATGCATTTCGTATTGGACGTCAGCTGCCAGTATATATCCATAGTTCGTAAAATAATTCGGAAGAAGCCATAAAATCTAAGAGATGAAATGTGTATAAAAATTACATTGCTTAATAGAACACAAAATGGGCAACGACTCTAAAACAAAGAAGACATGATAAAAATGATTTGCCGATACGTTCAAATGATGAATACGGTGTTTCCCAAGTTTCATAAGGTTCCGTTAGAAATATCGGATTTTGTCATGCGCGTCAATGAGTTACAAGTTAAAAATGTCAATAATCTTTACAAAATTTGTCGGATCAAAGTGACATCTTGATATACTCATCTACACCGGACGACCATCAATATGTAAATCTAGATCAGTTGTAAATACTTCTGTTGATAGGTTAGAGTCATTAAAATGTTGTTCATTGTTGTATTGATTGAATCTATTTCAAGTATTTTAAATAGTTCCAAGGATCGCCATATTTTGATATTTTTCATTATTGAAGTGGATTAAAAAACATTCTGAAAGAGAATTTGGGTTTTACACATGATAAAAGTAACTGCTTCACAAAGGAAGATGGATCGGCGTAAAGTTGAAATATCGTAGAAAGCGTTCAGAAAAATGTCAAACATTAGAGCCCGAGAGGCTAAAATAACAACCACAGCATTACAAGATTATAGAAATGATTCACGCAGCTCACAGAAAATTTATTACTGGATAGGTGGTTGTATTGTTGCTTTTGCGTTGGTGTAGAAATATAAAACATTTGGTCACACTTTTAAAATTAACTGTACCAGATAAAACATTCTAATAACAATCAGTTATGTTAGTTACTGTATCAACTATCCAAAGGAGTTGGGAACTTTTGTAGTAATAAAAGAGCATTTCTTACCATGCAACATTAAACTCATCTCTTTTGAAGAAGATGCTGAAGTTTGCAAATAGGTCCACCAGTTGACATGGATTTTGAAACAATCACAAAATTGATTATTCTAGTTTCAGTTGATGACCACTATCATACGAAATGACATCGACTACAAACCAATAAGTACGTAAATAGCGCAAGAAACAAAACTGGGGCACCTAAGGATAATTTCACAGACCAACGTTAAAAAGAAAACCAAACAAAACTGTGAAAATAAATCACACCCATGATCCACCAGAATATATATAATTTTTTTTTTTTTAATCCTAAAAGTTAAGCTATTTCCTATATACAAACTAGAGATGATGTATGATCTGCATCATTTTGTATCCTACACTGTCAAGAGACAATGGTAGTAATTACCTAAAGAGATAAAACATGACATGAGTGTTACATAAAATATACAGCGTAATGGCTAACAATATGTACTGGGTAGAGGTAGTCATGGTTACCGCTTTATGCGGGCATAGAAGTAGTAGTTGCTGGTTTTAGAGTCACGTGAATAGCTGATAATTCCATCCTTCTGATAATTAAAAGGTTTGTGACATATTTATTAACGTTTGTGGCTAAAGCTGTCAAAAAAAATTAAACAGCAAAAATTTCAAATAAGGCGGGAAGTGATATCTGCCAACAGTAACTTCAACATTATTGATGATGGCGATGAAATTAATCGTGATCAGTTTAACTAGATAGCTTTCGAGTACAGCTGATACATGGAAATAAAGAACGAACTAATGAAGAAATTAAACGGTTTAGAGAATCAAAGATTTTAAAAGGCTGAAAATACTTTTCAGAAGAGAACAAATATTGAAACATACGGTCATTTATGAGAAGCTTACAGTATCTATAATATTTTACAGCAAATAATACAAAACACACAACTGAAATATACTCATCCTCAAATAACAATTTACCCTGATCAAATGGAATCTATAATATAGTAGAAGGATGGACTGATAGGGAAAGGAGATGCCAATAATTCAGCGGTAAACTGTATTTTGAGAATGCTTGTTATAGATAGTGATGTTTAGGTACCGGAGGCTGTGAGAGCAAACAGCACGTGTGTGGGATTCCATCACTGCTACCAAATAGGGGAGATATAAGCATGGCGAGATCGGGGTTCAAACCCAGACCCCACACCATATAACAAGTGGACATTTTTTTTATAATTAATTAATTAATTTATCAATTAAAAAGTATGATGATGATAACAGAGCAAAATGCCCAGTGAGTTCTTTTTGTGCTCCCTTAAGTCAACCTTGTAAATTAGTAACTATGTCAACTCAGGCACACCACCCCACACACGTACGCACACACGCACGCACGCACACACATACACACACAAAACACATTCTCTCAAAACTCTAGCATCTACAAGTTTCAATTATATTTTTCGGTTTGTATCTAAGCGTAGGAAAAATGATAGATTTTGAATGGGAAGTTTTAATCTAGTGATTAAATTGTATGTACAGGTCGTACTACACAAGGTCTGTTAAAATCATATCTCCACAATGCTACACAGTCCTCCACGTAGGGCTGGAGATCTGATTTAATCAGATTGGTACTATACAAAAAGACGGAGTGAAATGAAATAAAACGATGAAATAAACAAAGTGATATGAAATAATGCAAACTGACACAACATAAAAGACGAAAGAACCGTATGCACCCATTCACTGAAAGAAAAAACAACACAAAAACAAAACGCACAAGAAATAATCCAAAGTGGAAATGAGAAAAAGGATACTTAAGCTTTTATTAAAACAGATTTTTAAAAACTTGGCGGAATTTATATTTGCTCACCGAATGCAAACAACAACTATGCCGATTTTGATTTCATTATTTCATAAGATATTGGTAATTTAAGTTTTTCTTTTATATCTGATTTTCGCCATCGAAAACGATTTTCCGTGTTCATATTTTTTTCTATGGTGCGAAAACTAGATATATCTCTTGGCCTAAATTGCAGACGGGTTTATAATACTTTGCTTCAAATAATTATTGCAATAATTTTGAGTCGAAAATCAAACTAGCGCTCTGTTGAGGAGGGGGAAGTCAATAGTGATCTTTATTTCTCTAGCTTCGAACAAACAAGGTTTCAGAGAACATCAAATGGGGTTTTTAAAGAAAACTCGAATTTATGTATTTTTTAAATAACGAATCAGTTGTCTAGAAATCCTTGATCTGTTGACTAGTACATAACTAATTTTTTCACCCAACCACTTGTCTGTCACTGTCATACTTGACAAGTTTTCTGTACCTACTACTGTCCTTCACAAATGTTGTGTAAGAACTGCCGATGTGGAGTTAATGTATGTGTGAGATTAACACACACAACATTATGCATCGCTGTACCAGCAACTTTACTCTGGAAAAATTCGGGTTAGTATGTTGTCAGTCACACTCTCCTAGTCCGGTACACAGGTGCTCAACGCGAGCTTGATGTTAAGAAAAAACAATATATAGTATGATAGAGAGAGTCCAATGTCAGAACGGGTCATGGGGGTAATCTGAGGTATTTTTGTCACTCTGTATGATTTTTTTCCTTCAGATTATTGTTTTTTTCTTAACATCAAGCTCGCGTCGAGCACATGTGGTCCGGTAAGTCCGGTCCGTCTAAAGTCTTGTCAAGGCCTCAAGATACCCCCAAACTATATCCCCAAACACACCAAGACTATCCCAAAACACCCTCAGCTACGCAGAATACATTTAAACAATTAAAACAAAACAATCATTATTTTAGCTCTTAATGACATAATTAGTAAATTGTTGTTGTTGTTGTAGGGCTTAATGCCATTTTTCAGCACACGATAGGCTATACATGGCGGCTAGTATTAATGGTGGAGGAAGAACCTGGGAAAACCCCGGAAAGAACCACCGACCCACGATAACAATATGAACTGATTTCTTAAACAGTACAAAATAATGATAAAATCACAGACAAATGAAGATGTTTATGCAGGGGGTATGGATGCTACAACAACCTGAGCTGTGAGTAGCCTTAAAAACTTTAAAAGCTATTTTATTTTAATTATGGGGGAGAGGTCTTATTCTTCTAATAGAAAACAATCACATCTCTCTCTTCAGTAAAGACACAAGCACAAATTTGTATTAATCTTTACTACTACATTAATTTCATATCCAAAGGTATCAAGCAGGTTTGATACTATTTTGTAGCAGTAATAATAAAAACAAACTGCTTGGTTATGGATAATGGTGGCAACGATATTTAAAATCAGTAAGTATATAGTTGCTACCAATGGAGTCTGACATTTTCACAGTATAGTTCCTTACAATAAATAACTGTATATATACTATAAATATATGTATATTTATTGTATTGATAAGGTGATTTTGTGTTGTCACAGATTTCAGTGTACTTTATTGATAAAATATCAGACTTTCTGTGGTTGCTACCTCTACCTGCTGCTCAAGGGAGAGAACTGATACATGCATTTCCGGTTAAGGGGGCGGGGATTTCATAATACAGCTGTATTTCCTAGAAACAAAGATAAGTACCATGAAGTTCTTGACTCATTCCACATTTAGACATATAAATAAAACCTCTCCCGCATGAAACCCTCCCTGATCCACATTTTGTGGGTTTTTCAGGAAAATATTTATCTGAGCTGTATCCAATTCTTACCAATAAGGTATAGCTTGAAACAAAAGCCAAACAGTGCGCAGATTATGAGATAATATTTTCCGGCTATTTATGAAATTATTCAATCAAAGTTAAAAGAATGAGACTCCTGTAACGAGGGGTACCCTCTCTGTACAAAAATAGTAAAATGGTGGCACTCAGCCTGACTGAAGTGCCCCCTAGTTATATTGTTATCGCTAAGAAATTTTCCTTGTCTGATAAGTCCGCCCTGACACCAGTACAGAAAGTGATGGTTCTGAAATGAACCATCTGTATTAATCAGGTTTGGAGGCTGATTCATTGGACTGAGTCTGTCTTTTCAAAGTTCTGACTTCATGCAGAGTTTCTTAAGTTGGTTAAAGTGGCCATAAAGTTACAATTACGTTTTCTATGTTTTGTTGGGTTTTTTTAATTTAAAAAACATATTTCTTATCAGACAACATATAGTGGTATAGTGGAAACAGAAAACTTTGTATTTTATCACCAACATGGTGGCTGGCTGCGTGTGTTTGTATGAGTTACATCAGTATCAATATATTAGGTATCAGTGGTTACATCATAGTGTTTGTGTCACAAAGCGCATGTAATAGTAGAAGCTAATCACCTAAGGGATTTGGACTCTGCATTGCTTTATGTTGAAATTATATTGTTCACCTTTTTTTTTATTAATGAACTATGTTTTAGTTATGACTTGATCATGTGACCAGACTAGCATATGTTCATAATGATGGTGGTCTTTAAAGTTCATGGTTGGAGGCTACCACAAAAGTTGGAAGCCCACTATATTTCATAGGCTTAACATTAGCAATAATTGAGCAATATATTACAATATATGCCACCATCTAACAGTATAAGTTATTAATAATGCACATTATGCAGTGATGATGCCATCAGTGAGCTGTTTTCTACAAGCTTCATAATTGCCACACAAACTTGCAACCACATTATGTCTTTGACATTTGGAAGAAATGTCACTTGGACAGTTTCATCCATATGATTGCTCATTATTTGAAAACAACTCACTTTCTTGACTCTTGAAGAATATATCCATCTATTTAGGATTCTTGTATCTCATATTCATCTATATTTCATCTTTTGCTGGGTTTTGGTTATGCTTTTGATGGCACTGGTTTAGCTTAGCTCATAACCGCATGATTTTCTGAAATGATATATGCAAATAAATCCTACCTAGAATCATTAAACTTGGTGAGGGGTTGACCATGATAAGTAAATGTACCATTTTTGAAAAGAGAGGTCTTCCAAACCCTATATTTTATGCTTAATAAAATTTTTTGTTTAAATTTCATTTATTAAATTGTATGTTTAAATTTCATTTGTTTGATGCTGTTTGTATTCAAATCATGAAACTTGACAATTAGATGTTTATGATAGGACAGCATTCTTTCAACCAAAGGTCATTGTGACCTACATTTTATGCATTGTTGACATACTGTTGTTACAGCACTTGCCCTCTACTCACAGAATAGAAAATACAAGTCCAATATTTGTTATAAAAAATTGGGTCTATTGTGCGCGAGGTTGGTAAATGGAGATAACTACATTTCTCCTGTTTTCTTACACCCTTATCATATGGGACAAAGGTCAAGTCACATTTTCCTTGAAGCAAAAGAATCATCAGGCACTTTTCTTACTGCAATCCCATGACCAGCATCCTTCTCAAGTTTCAATGGAATGACCATTAATATGCTGTTCATGCTATGTTGTATATACAGACAAGTAGCAAACAGACCAATCAGAGTGGCCGAGTGGTCTAAAGCGCTGTCCATTACGGATCACTGCCATCTCACCTCTGTCTGTGTTGGTTCGAGTCTAAGATTCGGCGAATGTGGATATGTGAGAAAGCTTGCCAGTAGCTTCTCGTGGGTCGGTGGTTCTTTCCGCGGATTTCCCGGTTTCTTCCTCCACCATTAATACTGGCCGCCATGTATAGCCTATCGTGTGCTGAAAAATGGCGTTAAGCCCCACAACAACAACAACAACCAATCAGAATATTACTTACTACTTGTCATATAATAGAACAACTCAGCATGAACAGTAATCAGGGTAGCTTCATTGCTCAGAGTGAACAAGCTCAAACAGGTAATCCTGGTTCAAGTTTGCCTAATTGGCTAAATATGTGTAGTGAGAATAACAGAGTAATTGCAACTGATTTTATTTCACTCTTCAGTGAACACTAATTACATAAAATAATAAAATACCCATTTCTGCCTAATTAAAACATGAATATATAAAATTATAAAATATTATATTATATAAAGTTATAAAATATATGATCCTGCTACACTATAAATTTATATATTTATTTAGCACATGACCATATAGATATTTCTATGATATGTACATACTATCCTACACAGAAGGCCATTTCTGACCAGTGCTGTTGGAAGTTGAAGATGATATGTTCATTCAGTGGTAAAGATTCCATATTACATATTATAGCATATTGTGATAGGTTCACCATAGCAGGTTAATTGTGAATTGCATGTATGAAAGAATAAATGAATTAGTTAAGTGGACTGCATGCTTTTTCTTCTGAGGTCTTAACTGAGGTGGCTAATCATGGTAATTACTGATGCACAAACTTAAGTATACCTCATACTGGTTTTCACTCCAATGTTACTTAAAGCTTGAGGAGACTGATAACAGCTTATGATTTAAATTTCTTGAACAGTGATTTCAAAGAAAAGATGAAACAATAATTTCTTGCTTTCATTAATTCAGGGGCCCCGAGTGGCCGAGTGGTCTAAAGCGCTCTCCGTTACGGATCACTGCCATCTCACCTCTGTCTGCGTGGGTTCGAGTCTAAGATTTGGCGAATGTGGATATGTGAGAAAGCTTGCCAGTAGCTTCTCGTGGGTCGGTGGTTCTTTCCGCGGATTTCCCGGTTTCTTCCTCCACCATTAATACTGGCCGCCATGTATAGCCTATCGTGTGCTGAAAAATGGCGTTAAGCCCCACAACAACAACAACAACAACAACATCATTAATTCACTTCTGCTTTGATATCGTATAAAAAATGTTCTTTTGTTGTTTGCTGTATGCTTTGCGTAAAGATAAAAGAATTGCAGAACTTTAGTTACGTTAGAAAAGGGACAACATTTTATTATTATGATCACTTTAGGCAAAATTTATTTTCTGCATGATTCTAGAGTTTCATTTTTTTCATGGGGCACCATTTTTAATGGATTTCATTTTCGCTCAGAACCATGAGTTAAAAAATTCAATGAAAACAATTAAGTCATGTGCAATGCAGAAATTACATCCCCATTTTTCCATGGATATATTCCTTGTGATCAATAAATTTCATTTGTTTGATAAAATTCTAGTTCATTACTAAAATAAAATATTTATTGGCATGTGTTTCTTCTGTTTTATATTCTTTTTAAAAGAAAAACAACAAAAGAATTGCAAAATATTTTGTTCAATGCACATGCATGTATGATGTAAGCAGTATCCAGTAGTTGACAGTTCTACTTACTGCATTCAATTGATATATGAGATCAATAAGGTCTTGGAGAAAAAAAGAGCATAAAATAATTAAGTACTATTATTGAGAATTTTAAAAAAATGAAATGGTCTTGGAAAATTAGATTAAATGCTTGTTTACATCAGTCCTTCACTGAAGTGAAATGGCTGTTGAAAATTCATGCGTGAAAAATTTGAACTTTATTCTCTTCAGTTCTTTGTGAGTTAGACTGCTTCCATGGTCTAAATGATTAGAGCATCCACCTTGGATGTGGGAGGTTGCAGGTTTGAACCCCAGCTGAGTCATACCAAAGATGTATAAAAATGGTACTAGCAGCTGCCTTGCTTGGTGTTCAGAATTAAGATGTTAGTGTTAGGACTGGTCAGCCTGGTGTCAAGATGATGTGACTGGATGGAACATGATGCTGCATGTATGTGGCATGATGCCCCACCGTCGGACATCTCTATATATTGCCACACTGCAGACATCATAGTGATCATAGTGTTACGTATATGTAATTTAATTACTTGTGTATTAGTTTTAAAAGTCTTTTTTTATTTTATTTTTGTTTCATTACATTTTATTGTAATGTTAATTTTCACTGGATTTGATATTTTTTTCAGAAAATTCGGTGTTCTGTTTTGACCTGATTCGAATGCAACTATTACTTTTATTATCACTATTTTTAGCTCACCTTGGTTGAGAGATTGGTAAACACTGAGTGAAAATGATTGGTCATTACCAAGGTCATGTTCGGCCCACGTGTTAGCTATTTTGTAAACAGCTTTATTCTTAAATTCATTTCAAGCGTGATAATTTGATTCTTAGATAGGGCTATTCTGGCCTACGTGCAATTTGGCAAATATTTTATTGCACTGCTCAAATTAAATGATCATGTGACCTGTCACATGAGCCATCAGGTGATCTAAAATCACGAGTTAAAACAGATTTAGTCAGTCATAGAAAAATACCGTCGGAGCTCAGAGGTATTCTGTGTTGTTGCCATTTGAGTTGATTTTCTTATTTAAAATAATTTATTCACCCTGGAAAATACTCTTCTTCATCAAAATTCTTGGACAAAGACATTTAGTGGAAATTTATTCTGGAATTCTAGACTGGAAAATTATAAATTGTGATTCAACGAGGAACTGTTGACATTAATACAACGACTTCATCTGACGTCATCATCCTCCATCTTGGAATTTCTGAAGTCATCGTCTTCTGTCTTGGAATTTCGTCGGGATTCGAACTTCGATTCATTCAGAACTTTTTAGTGATAGAACTTATATTTTCAAATTCCAGGATTAATTTTGGGATTATATTCACAAACTGTAAGTTCTTTTTTTTTTTTTTATTTTTACCTTGTTTTGTAGGGAAATAAATTATTTTGTTAAATTTACAAAGCTTGTTGGCTTCACTCTTTTCTTTGTTACTTTGTACGAGCCTTTGTTACATAACAAAGAAAAATTGGGGGCTCATCTGGGATATTTGAATTTTGGATAAAATATTTCAGAAAATTGTTTTTTGAAATTTAAATTCCCCAAGTTTTTAAATCCCAAGTACTATTTTACATTTTGTTCGAAATCTTTAGGGAAAACAACAGGCTTTTCACAATGTCATAAAAAGTGGAGACTTTTCTTTCGAATCCTACTCTGGAGCAGTTGGATAGTTTGAAAAAAGATGAATTGCTTGAACTTGCCAGAAAATATAATCTTTCTGAGGCAAAATCTTCCTTAACGAAGCAAGAAATTAAAAACATTTTGATTCAGTATTTGGTTGAAAAGAATGTTTTGGATAAAAGTGTTTTGGCTTCGGTCAGTAAGTCTCTATCAGACTCTGACATAAAAGTAAAGGAATTAAAAATGAAATGCAAGATGGAATTAGAGTTAGGGAAGCTGGAACTTCAGAAGGATAAGGAGGAGAAACAAAGGCAGCTGCAATTGGGGAAAGAAAAAGAACAAATGCAATTACAGAAAGGACAAATGCATTTACAGGAAGATGAGAAACAATTGCAGTTGCAATTTGAGAAAGAGGAGGGAGAGAGACAGAAAGAGAGAAAGAAAAACAAATGTTATTTGAAAAAGAGGAGAGGGAGAAAGATAAACAGTTACAATTTGAGAAAGAGGAGAGAGAGAGACAGATGCAATTGCAAAGAGAGAAGGATGAAAGAGAATTTCAAATTAGAATGAAAGAAATGGAGCTGGCAAGTGAAAGGCACGTTCCCACTCCACATACAAATTCAAGTGTTGACATTATGAAGAATATTAGGCTAATACTCACTTTTAGCAAAAAGGACGTAGACCAATATTTTTTTTATTTTGAAAAAGTTGCTGAAAATTTTAAATGGCCAAGGGAGTACTAGACTCTATTATTACAATGTGTACTTACTGGTAGAGCTCGTAATATTTACATTTCACTGTCACTAGAGCAGAGTGCTGACTATGATGTGGTTAAGGACTGTATTTTGAAGGGTTATGAGTTAGTCCCTGAGGCTTATCAGCAAAAATTCAGGATTCTGGAAAATCAAATGACCAGACCTATGTCCAATTTGCGTGGGAAAAAGCACAACAATTTGATAGGTAGTGCTCTTCTAGAAAGGTCAATAAAGATTACGAAAGTCTCAGACAACTCATATTACTTGAAGAGTTCAGGAACTGTGTCCATAGTGACATTGGTATGTATCTTTACGAGCATAAGATCAAAACCTAGGAAAATGCTGCTCTTTAGCTCATAAAATTTCTTTTGTAGGCAAGTCTTTCACTCAGCAGTCTACTGGTAAAAGAGTATTTCAGCCTAATACGACTCCTTCTAAAACTCAGTCTGGCACAACTTCTAAAAAATCAAGCTTCTGATAAGCTTGATTCAGAATCCTTGTCTCTTCCTACGTGTACCTATTGTAAGAAGAAAGGACACATTATTTCTGATTGTTTCAAACTGAAGTACAGTATAAGCATCAGAATCAAGACAGACCTATCCCAAATGCTCTTAGTTCTAAAAGGTCAAGGTCACGGTCATGTATTGAAAGCAATACATTTGTTGGGTATAATTAACCCCAGTCTGATTTTATTATGGAGAATTATGAACCATTCATGTCGAAGGGTTCTATATCACTCTTGGGTGGTTTGGCCAATCCTATCCCTATTAAAATTTTAAGTGATACAGGAGCTTCTCAGTCTTTTCTTATCAGGTACTTTGCCTTTTTCTGAGAAGTCTTGTTCTAATGAGTGTTCTCATTCAGGGAGTAGAGTGCGGCATTTCTAATGTTCCTCTCCATTCTGTAAATTTGTTATTAGACTTAGTTTCAAGACCTGTGACAGTCGGAATAGCGTCTTCTTTACCCGTTGAGGGCATTCATTTGTTACTAGGCAGTGACCTAGCTAGAGACAAGGTTGTGGTTAATCCACTTGTAACTGACAAGCCTTGTTTGGATCAGAAAGTTGATCCAATTGAAAAAGAATTCTCTGATTTATACCCATCTTGTGCAGTTACTACAGCTATGGCAAAGAAAGCTCTTGAGAATGACTCGATAAGGAAAGTATTCCTTTTGCTGATACATGTATCGGTCAGGCCTTTTGATGAGGTCACTTTCACTCCTTGTTTGGATCAATCAAAAGGTATTGATCACAGTGATCCTCTTTTAACTACTCATTCTCTTTTTTCTAATCAGGGTGACAAACGACAATCACTTGGCGTCGAACAGGAAAAGATCCTGAGATCTCCTGTTTGTTTCAGTGGGCCATTAGTGAAACTGAAGCCACTGACGTACCTGTCTGTTATTTTATTACAAATGGAATTCTTATGAGAAAATGGAGACCTCCCGAGGTACCTGCTGGTGATGAATGGTCAGCAAACTATCAAATTGTAGTTCCAAAATCTTACAGACAGGAAATACTTAGTCTGGCCCATGAAACTCCTCTGGCTGGTCATTTAGCGATTAATAAGACTTATCACAAGATCTTGACTCACTTCTATTGGCCAAAAATCAAAAGTGATGTTTGTAAATTCTGTAGATCATGTCATACTTGTCAAATGGTAGGAAAACCATATCAGAAGATACCTAAGGCTCATCTGCAGCCTATTCCTGCATTTGATGAACCATTTAATAGAATAATGGTAGACTGTGTTGGTCCCTTACCTAAGACCAAGTCAGGCAACCAATACCTGTTGACCATAATGTGTGTGTCAACAAGGTTCCCAGAGGCAATTCCTTTGAGGAATATTAAAACAAACTCTATAGTAAAAGCTTTGATAAAGTGTTTTACTCAATTTGGCCTTCCCAAATCTGTCCAATCAGGTCAAGGGTCATATTTTCTGTCTGGAATTTTCCAGCTAGTTATGCTTGAATTTGGCACTCAGAAGTTCAAGTCAAAAGTGAAATTATGGTTTCACAGAATTTTAATAGAGAGAACTTTTGAGTCCTGTAATAGAGATCATTCTCTCTTGCTCAGTCTTCAAATTTTTCTTCAAATTAGATGTTACTGCCCTTACAAAGTAAAGAAGAAAAACTGAATGAGTTAAATTATAGTACTCTGATCTAAGTAAATTAATGGAGTACTAGTATATTGACAGAGATAGCCAGGTAAATCATGCAATTAATTTAGTTGTACCTATCCCACTCACCGAGGATTCAAGTGAAGGATTCACTCGGACTCTACTGATTTTGGAGCAACAAATCTTCAGAATTTGGAAAGTATGAAAAATCTGGACCAGAAATTTTCGCATTTGCAACAACAAGAAAGGAATGAACTTAAACAGTTATTATTCGAATATGAGCACTATGAGGTCAAACAAAATTTTTCATGACATTGAAATTGTAAATTCAAAACTTGTGAAACAACACCCATACAGGATGAACCCTTGCAAACAGGAATACTTGAAAAAGGAAATTCAGTATTTGCTGGAGAACGATTTCATAGAGCCCAGTAAAAGTGACTGGAGTTCACCATGTATACTTGTTCCAAAACCTGATAAAACTTTCCATATGTGCACTGATTATAGGAAGGTGAACAGTGTGACAAAGACAGATTCATTTCCATTACCAAGAATTGATGACTGCATTGATAAAATTGGAAATGCCAAGTATGTCACCAAATTTGACCTTCTAAAAGGATTTTGGCAAATTCCACTAATGGAAAGGACAAAGGAAATTTTGGCATTTGTGCCTCCAGATGGACTCTATCAATATAAAGTAATGCCATTCTGGATGAAGGGTTCCCCGAGTATTTTTCAATGTTTGATGAATATGTTTACCTCTGGTCTAGATAATTGTGATGCTTACATTAATGATGTCATCATCTATAATGACACCTGCAAAGAACATCTAGCCACGATTCGGAAATTCTTTGACAGACTCACTGATGCAAGTTTGACAATCAAATTATCTAAAAGTGAGTTCTGCCATGCTAGTGTAACATTTCTAGGACATATTGTGGGACATTGGACAAGTTAAACCTATAGATGCTAAGGTCAAGGCTATCTCTGAATTTCCTGTGCCTGTCAGTAAAAAGCAGCTGATGCAATTTTTGGGTATGGCTGGATACTATCGAAAATTTTGTTCCAATTTTTCTAATATTGCAGAACCCCTGAAAAACTTGTTGAGCAAGAAAAACAAGTTTCTTTGGACTGAGAAATATCAGGAGGCTTTTGACAAGTTAAAAGCCATACTTAAAAGTGCACCAGTTCTTACAGCTCCAAATTTCAATCAATCTTTTAAATTATCTGTGGATGCAAGTGATGTTGGGGTTGGAGCAGTATTGATTCAGGAAGATGGCAATGGTGTTGATCATCCAGTGTGCTATTTTTCTAAGAAATTAAATAAGCACCAAAGGAATTACTCAACAATCAAGAAGGAATGTTTGGCTTTGATATTGGCATTACAGCATTTTGAAGTTTACATTAGTTCAGCTCCTTCTCCGGTTGTTGTGTTTAGTGATCACAACCCCCTTACTTTCATAGACAAGATGAAAAATAAAAATCAAAGATTATTAAGGTGGAGTTTGTTTTTACATGAATATAATCTTGACATCAGGCACATCAAAGGTAAATACAATTTGATTGCAGATGCACTTTCCTGTGTATAGAAATATTATTTCATGTACACTTTGTATAATTCATAAGAGTTCTTCTTATGTAATTTTCTTTACTTCATGTGTAATTAACATAAGGTAAAGAGAAAGCTTTATTACATAAATCTTTCTTTTTCTTTATGGGGGGAAGTGTTACGTACATGTCTTTAATTACTTGTGTATTAGTATTAAAAGTCTTTTTTATTTTATTTTTGTTTCATTACATTTTATTGTAATGATAATTTTCACTGGATTTGATATTTTTTTCAGAAAATTTGGTGTTCTGTTTTGACCTGATTAGAATGCAACTGTTACTTTATCACTATTTTTAGCTCACCTTGGTTGAGAGATTGGTAAACACTGAGTGAAAATGATTGGTCATTTCCAAGGTCATGTTTGGCCCACGTGTTAGCTATTTTGTAAACAGCTTTATGTTTAAATTCATTTCCAGCGTGAGAATTTGATTCTTAGATAGGGCTATTCTGGCCCATGTGCTATTTGGCAAATATTTTATTGCGCTGTTCAAATTAAATGATTACATAACCTGTCACGTGAGCCATCATGTGATCTAAAATCGCAAGTTAAACAGACATTTTGTAGAGATTTAGTCAGTCATAGAAAAATACCGTTGGTGCTCAGAGGTATTCTGTGTTGTTGATGTTTGAGTTGATTTTCTTATTTAAAATAATTTATTCACCCTGGAAAATACTCTTCTTCATCAAAATTCTTGGACAAAGACATTTAGTGGAAATTTATTCTGAAATTCTAGACTGGAACATTATAAATTGTGATTCAATGAGGAACTGTTGACATTAGTATAGTGACTTCATCTGACATATCGTCCTCCATCTTGGAACATCTGACGTCATCGTCCTCCATCTTGGAATTTTGTCGGGATTCGAACTTCGATTCATTCAGAACCTTTTAGTGATAGAACTTATATTTTTAAATTCCAGGATTAATTTTGGGATTATATTCACAAACTGTAAGTTCTTTTTTTAAAAATATTTTTACCTTGTTTTCTAGGGAAATAAATTATTTTGTTAAATTTACAAAGCTTGTTGGCTTCACTCTTTTCTTTGTTACTTTGTACGAGCCTTTGTCACATAACAATACCAATATGGAGACTTGTTAAAGCTACAGGGTTCTCAATAGATTTCAAAACTGAAGAGTCAGTTGACCCTTGTCTCAAAAATCTCAAGAGTCAGAATTAAAATCTCAAGAGTCAAAACTGAAATCTCAAAGGTCAGTTCTTTTGAACAGTCATGAGCCCATAGCTTTGATTCCTTGCTATTGGTGGAAACAAATAATGTTTAAGATTTCTTGTCTCATGCTAAATAATGAGAAATACTTGTACAGTATTTTTTCAATCTGAATTTGTGAAAGTGTTTCTCTTTCTTACTATATGTAAATTTTATATATGAAATAGACAAAGGATTATTTTATACTTTATTATATTTTCAACTTCTCAACATATTCTATTATGATCTGCTCAAATCATATTGTATGCAAACATATACCCATATAGCTATGAAGGTTATTATTATTCATATATCAGAGATGTACATCACAGATTTGTCAGTTCACTTTTCCAATCATTCTCAGAGTTTCTAACAAATTATGGAAATGGACTCTCATTTTCCTTCTCCTCAGAGCTGACACTATCTTTCTGGGCTTTTTTTTTAGTCTGATCAGAAAATTTATCACCGGCAGGTCGTTTCTGAGACTGAGACAGAAAAGAAACTATACTTCTTTGCACCATTGTGACTTTCAAGTTCAGATGTATGCACTGATTGTTATGTCCATTCAGTTTTTTCTGAATGATCCATTAATTAAAATGGTTGAAGTTTAAATGTTTTCTGATTGAAACATTAATCAACAACAAACAATGATCCCATGCTGAAAACTGTCTTCACGAGAAGCCATCTATTCCCATTTTGTCTAAATGATTATAGTTTAAAGTGCAATCAAACAGATGCCAATATTTTATCAGATATGGATCCAGTGAAGTCCTAAATGCTTCTGAAGTTTCAAATATTCTGCCAAACAAAGCAAATTAATTGCCAGTGAAATTATTCAAGTTGGTCCACACCTTGACAACTGGCTTCACTAGCCACCACATGCTCCAGTTCTGACCAGTTGATCATAATTTGATGTCCAAGCATAGCAGTTCTGATATGTGATCAAAAGGCAGTCCATTCATGTCATAATTGTTTTCTCTTTCTCTATCACAAACTTCAAACATAATCTTAAAACAATTCAACAAAATTCAGTTGTACCTAAGCGTTAGCTCCTCCCAGTTCATATATATCTCCCATTGGTGCAATATTATTGGCCATCAAGGTGTACGCTGTTCTTGAGCAGCTGTCAGTCACTTCCTTCTACAGTAAATTTGTTATGGACAGCATACTCTTAGTAAGAAACTAAGCCGGAGGCAAATCAAGGATAATTAAAATTTATGCTCCAGCCCAAATCTACATGCGTCAAAAAGACACACAAGTCAAAATTTCCGTGTTTCAAAAATGGGACATATTTAAATTGCATGTGTCAAAACCTGAAGTTACGCATCTGTTGAAAACCCTGAGCTACATTAAAAATCCAGCTCTCTCTCTCTCTCACACACACACACACACACACAAACACACACACACTGTGAGTTAACATTTACCCACAGTTGTAATCCATCTGAATGAACAATTGATGTAAAGCATAGCAAAATGCAAGCATTTATACTTCTAATTACAAGTTGTAAACTGTCCAGTTAATGTTTAGATCCTTCATGCATTCTTCATTGTAAGTTAAACATCTAAAATACTAAAACTGTTGCTTGAAGCACAAGTACTAACTACTGTGTACATTATACTGTAACACTAATTACACCCCAGTACTAAATACTGTGTACATGATACTGTAACACTAATTACACCCCAGTACTAAATACTGTGTACATTATACTTTAACACCAGTACATTATACTGTACACCCCAGTACTGAAGCTTGGTCATCGCTGGTTTCCTGACAAAACCACTAAATAAACATTGTTTCCTGGTAGAAACAAACTTTTGTCAAATAATAATCTTCATATAGCAGAATTACACAGGTCTAGGTTTATCAAAACCATAGATACTTAGGTTCAGTATATCAGACATGCTTTTGTGGACGATCTAACATGAATTTTCTTAAACATGTAATCATCATGACTTAATAGGCATAGCTCTAATCATATTTATATGCACCTCACTAGCACCATTGTTTGGCATTTTTTTCTGCCTTGGCTCCATGTCACATTGAGCACTTGAACGAAACTGCAATGAAAAGGATTGATCTTGACAAGTGTTTGTTGTTTGCTTATATTGGCAATGGTATTTTTTTTAACCATTGAAGTGAGCAACCATTGTCGTCACCATATTTTCACTTTTTTTATTCTTATTTTGTGTATATCTTTAAGTTATTCCAGAAATTTAAATTCCTGTATATATGCAAACTTTGAAACAGAAAAATCCTTCAATATAAGCACCATATATACTCATGTACAAAGTAGAATAAAAAATGCAAGCCATTCATGCCATCACATAATGCACTGGCATACCAGGATCTGTGTTTATTCCACTAACTACTTCTGACAAACTACATAGGTCCAGATCTGCCACTGTATTATGTGATGGTAGACCTGGGTCTATGTACTTTGCAGTTGGACTTATTTGCAAGTATATTTGGTGCCCATGAAAATGTTTTATAATAGACCACAAAATTAATACACAGGAAAATAAATAAAATTGTAGAGTCAAGCTGTGTAATTATTTAATGCATTTTTTTCCAGGCCTTAAGCGAGCTGTTGTCAATGGTGAAGATCCACTGTATGGAATCCTTTACTTTCTAGTGTTAATCTTGTCTTTGGTGATGTATTACACTGCATGCCTGACAGATCCTGGATATATTGCCCTGACACATGCAAAGGTATGACCAATGTCTGTGTTCTGGATCATACAGGTATTTTGGCCATGTTCATACCATCCAGACCATACAAGTATACAAAGGTAGACCACGAGTATACAAAGATGGACCATACAGTATATCCATACGATTATTTTGCTGACAAATACATACAAGATATTCAACATGAGCAACCCTCATGTTGCTGGCCTGATTTTTTGGATGAGATTGATAAGGATGGTTGTGTTACGTTTATTTATCAAGTATGCAGTTTCTAATAGCATGCAATAACATGTAATGAATATTAGTGAATATTTGAGGCTAATGGTTGTTGTTTTTGTATAGATTGCTAAGGCAGTGGAAACAGCTGAAGGTATGAGAATGGTAGGATAAAGGTAAAACTTAATATTCTGCTGTGCTTCTCTGTTGCACACAGAATCTCAAGGAGAGATTTCACAGTGTTCACAATCCCTTGAATTTGGGGCAAATTTTTAAATGGCAGAAAAGTGCTTAAAGTAAGTTGTAAAAATGAGATAATATTATTGTCAGTTTTTCCACATTGACCATAACTTTTATAAAGTGCCTGAGTATTTCATAGAATTTTTGTTTCTGGATCTAGCACTCATTTAATCTTAGTCTTCGCTCATTATCATACATGTGACAGAACACAGAAGTCAGCTTAGAAAAAAATCAGGAGATTCTCAAAATTTGGTCTGGAGTTTTGATTTCTCAAGAGGGAAGATTTTTAGTGAGAATGGCAAATTTTTCTCTGCTGATCATGTCCTGAATTATTTATCCTGTTGAGGACCCAAAGCTTGGATAACTATGTGAGTAGTTTTCATCTTTTTTAAATGAGAACTTAATGAGCGATTTATGAGTTTGGGAACATTATATTTACTAGATCTAAAAAATGAGCTATCAGAAATGGGAGGTTATGTTAGGTTATAAAATTGACAAACAATTTCTCAAAGGGATGCAACAATACACCTCGTAGTATTTCTAGTAAGCAGATTACAGACAGACATAGACTTATCATCTGTTCATATGTCATTCTCATCCCTGACAAGCTGTGTACTTCCAAACAGACTGCCTGTTAGGTGTCAGCAATTTGTATTTAGTTATTGAGTCATTGCAGGCTGTGCCGTTTGATCAGGTGCAGGACTCTTGGCCACTATGCACTTTGTTTTGCAATGCATAAATGTGTTTAAAGCACCTTATGACCAATTTCATGTCTTCACTTAACTTTGAAAGTCAGTTTGGTGCTATCTTAAAGTAAGAAGAAATAGTTTAATTTCCTCGTGCAAAGGAAATCTTATTTTAAAGAGGTGTCAGAGTGTGGGATTGAAGATGGCCGACAACCAGATCCTTCATACTGTACAGGCAAAGAAGTTCCATGGCCACCGACACTCATTTCTGACAGTGAAAAAAAAAATTGGTGTCAACATCTACTGCCTTTCTAAAGATTAACAAGGTGACTATTAATAGTGCAGTTTGGAATCAATCCCCTTGCCAATTCTGTGCTAATTTTTATTTATCCCATTGGCATGTTTAGTTGCAGATTACATATATCAATATAAAAGAGGACATTTCAGATCATTTAATAGCCACTTTTGCACAAAGTTTCTCTGTTGCTTTGTTTCTAATTTGACTTAGTTTGGATGCCAGTACTTCTGGTGAATAGGTCATAGTTATGATTGGTGGTTAATGTTTCACTCTGACTTGAACAAACAATAGGCATCAATCAGAATTAAATGTGACATGTTTCTCTGCGTGATGCACCATAAGTATAGCCGTCAAATTTGATGCAGGTAGACAAGATGCGAAGCAACAGTGAAACTTTGCATATTGTGGCTATTAAATGATAGTAAAGTTCTTAATCATACATGGGGAACAAATCTGGAATGTTTTCTTTATGCTGATATATGTTATCATTTGAAGAGCATGTTGATGGGATAAAATAATCAGTATCAAATTGGCGGGTTGAGGTTATAGGAGCTTATTTCAAACCATGTGAATTAGCCACCTTGTTTGTTCAGATGAGTAAGTGTTATAAACAGTTGTTCTCTTTTAGTGACAGAAATTAATGAATATTCCCGCTTCAGCTGTCTCAAATGAATTCTCAGTTTAAAGAACCAAACGTATTCGTACACAAAATATCTCATTCCATATTTTATGAGATTAATGGTGATTGGAGTTGGCTGTTTACCAAACAACTTATTGATTCTCAGTTGCAAGTTGGTTGATCATGTGACTTTTGGTTGATGACATGGCCAAGCCATGTGTGTATGAAGACAACTTTGATTTGATGATTGGTAAGTAAATCAGTGCAGGATATTTGCAGCAACCATTTACTGTGGGATTAATGTTGACAATTTGCAATATTGTTAGGTTGGTAAAATAATTTATTAATTTAGGAGACCCTGTTTAAGTATTTGCAATATAATTAGTATCTATTGATGACCATATGGGGTAAAAGCATTAAAGCATGCAGTTATTGATCTGAGTGTCCTTGTGTTCATGTTAAAGGACTTAATTTTCTTAGTGCTACTGTTTATAGACCAGGAGAGCTTGTATGGAGGCCTGTTGTCCATCATCCATCAGTCTTTTAGCACAAGTTTGTTCTTGCTACTCATCTGAAATTGCTTGCCATAAAAAAATTTTGACACACACATTTTTTTTCTTCCAAGGTCTAGTTGGTCCTAAATGAAAATAGTGCTGCTCATGTATCCAGTGTGGCAGTCACATCAGCTATATTAACAGTCTTATTATCATTGCTTCTCCTGAATAGATCGTCACATCAACTTGGGGTGTTAAGACCTTTTGTGATCTCTAGTTTAGCCCTAAAATGAGAATGGTGCTGATCTGATAGCTAATTTGGCCAACATGGCAGCCATCTTGAAAATCTAGTTATTGCTCCCTCTGACATGGAATTTTCATCAGTATACCTTTTTGGTCTATTTGATCCTTCATGAAAATAGTTCCACTCAGACATCAAATGTGGTTGTCCCATGCATGCATAGCCACCTTGAAAATCTTGCCATCACTACCTCTTTTGAACGGATGGTCACATAAGCATGGGGTTTTCACTACAAGACTCTCTATAATGTCTCATTGGTCATAAATGACAATGGTGCCAATCTGACATTTAATGTGGCCACCATCAATCTTGAAAATCTTGTTATTACTCTCTATGAACAGATGGTCTATTAACAAAGGGTTTACACCGAATAACTTCTTATAATGCCTAGATGGTCCTAAATGAAAATGGTGTCGATCTTTAACCCAATGTGGCCAACGTGGCAGCCATCTTGAAAATCTTGTTATTGCTTCTTAAGGGTGGATGGTTATATTGACATGGAGTTTCTACCATAAGACTCCTTGTGCTGTCTAGTTGATTGAATGCATTTGTCCCAGTAGCCATCTTGAAAATCTTGCTATCACTACCTCATTTGAATGGATGGTGATATAAGTATGGGATTTTTGCTAAAAGACTTTCAGTGATGCCTAGTTTGTCCATTATGAAAATGGCATAAATGGCATCCATCTGATGATCCTGAATATCTTTTGCCTCTCCACAGAACAAAAAGTCATATTGATATGGGGTTTCACTTAAAGTCTTGTCTAGTTGGTCCTAAATTGATAGTCATTTCAGCATAGGGTTTTTGCTGGAAGACTTCTCACAGTGTCTAATGAAATTGGATTTGGATCATCATCCAGTATGACTACACAGAGGCCATCTTGAAAATCTTGTTATTCTACTCCTGTTGAGTGGATGGTTATATTAACACACGGTTTTGATGGAAGTGTTTCTTATGATGTCCAGTTGGTTCTAAATGAAAATGCTTCCAAACTTATGTCTAATAAGACTCCTGCAGTAGCCATCTTAATTTCCAGTTGGTCCTAAATGAAAATGGTGCAGCCCAGATGTTCAAAATTGCTTGTACAGTGGCCATCTTGAAAATCTTGTTGTCATGACCTGACCTGAATGGATGGTTGTATCCACATGAAGGTTTTACAGAAATAATTCTTACGATGTATGATTGGTCCTAACTTTAAAGTGGTGCCAGTCTGACCTGCAATATAGCTGCCATTGCTGCCATGTTGAAAATCTTGTTATTGCCACTCCTCCTGAATGTTACATCAGCATGGACTTTTCACCAGAAAACTTTTTACGATGTTTTGTCGGTCTTAAAACTTCTGCTTGAATGAAAATGGTAGCCATTTGAACTCAGTTATGGCTGCTGCAATGAACATATTGAAAATCTTGTCAGAAATTCTTTTGAATGGATGGTAATATCAAGCTGGGGTTTTTCACCACAAGTTTTCTAATAGTCACCAGTTTGTCCTAAATGAAAATCATGCCAATACATCCAGTATTTCTTCCACAGTGGCTAATTTGAAAATCTGGTTTCAGCACTCAGCAGTTAAAAAGAAGAAATGGTCTTAAATTCCTGGAAATTCCTTTTGGCCAGTAGAGCATCAGTCCAGTCGAGGGTCTCTTGTCCTCTGAGCTCTGAACATTCTTTTCCTATAGTGTACAATAGACCTGATTCAAAACTAAAATATAAACATGAACGTTGTGCATGTACTGATATATCATCAGTGTAATCTATACATATTTGACAGAAAAGGAATGGAATCCAGGCCTTATCTAATGAACAGGAGGATACATTTCCATCTGAAGATGAGGTTGAGGGTACATCACTGAATGCAGATTGTGAGGAACCATTGGACAAAGGAAGTAAATACCGATACTGCGATTTCTGTGAAATTCAGGTAAAGACCCAGTGCTTCAATATGATAAAAAAGTGCACATCCTTTCTGTCTTTTTATGTGGTCTTCTGGAACTTTGGGCTGGTGCATCAATTTGCCAATGTTGTATTTGGCTCCAGATTTTGGTGAAAAATATGCAAGTGTGATGACCATCATTTATCCGATTTTAGGATGGACTTGATTAATTTTGGAATGAAAGGGGTAGCACAAGGAGCATTTTCAAATAGTTGTCCTTGTCCAAGACATATTGCACCAAGTAAATGAAGTCAACTTTGCTTGGCCATGAATCGGTACCCACCCCCAACATTCACTTTCCTTCATTAAACCCATTCATATTCAGCCCATAATAGTGAATCTTGAATGTATTTTATTATAAAGCCTATGTTTAGATGCATAAGTTGGTATTAAAATGGTACAAACATGCATTAGAATAAATTTTTATGCTAATTTAGTAGGTTATGGTTGCATAAAATATTCGCAAAGTTACAATTTCACTGCCAACCATACAAGCCTGAGTTGTTAGGAAGTAAGTAAAATCCAGTAGATATACACCAGAACCATTGCTATATCTTTAAATTGGTGCAAGACTAAAGACTATGAAGTATCAGTAAATTTATCCAATATAATTGCATCTGAATATGTTGATGAACCTATTTATCTTTGACAGGTGTTAATCACCTATTTGTTTAATTAAGAGTTGTATCTTTTCACAGTTACAGACTGTTTATTTCAATAATTTTTAACCTGAAGTCCAGAAAAGTACTAGCTATTGATGAACATATTTTGCCTTCACAATATTTGACCTC
Organism: Megalonaias nervosa; assembly: GCA_016617855.1. NCBI lineage: Eukaryota > Metazoa > Mollusca > Bivalvia > Unionida > Unionidae > Megalonaias > Megalonaias nervosa. The sequence goes on from JAECUM010000080.1 coordinate 24,267, forward strand.
AAACTCCATATTGCAAGGGGCCCTGGATGGCTGAGTGATGAAAGGTGCTTGCCTTTACAGATTACTGACATTTCTCCTCTGTCCACCTGGGTTTGAGTCTTTGGCTCAGCCAATGTAGATGTCTTAGAGAGCTTGCCAGTAGATCAGACCAGCCAACTCTTATGATTGGACCATAAGTCTTATGGAAATGACCCATAAATACGGACGTACAGAATAAAAGAAAAAAATATGGAAATACGATTTTTGGGGTAAATTCTGGATACTGGCTTGTCTAAGTTTGATTTGGATCTGGTGGTTTCATATTAGGTTCAGTGGAGTTGGTCAGGGAACTAGACTAAAAATACAGGAGTACTGCAGATGCTTTAAATGTCACAAGTTTTTTTTTATGCAAAATGCCCTGCATGATCAAGCAGTTACTTATGTGCTCAGGTCATAATTATTACTTCAGGGTCAGTACCCAATAATGTAGTTCCAATATAGTTTTAGAGCATTTCTTCCTTTCTTATTTTGATGATGATACATGAGATTTAGGCATTCTTGAAATTGATTTAAAGGAAATTGTTTATTATTTAAAATATGAGCATTATTGTGTGGTCTTCTTTGAGTTATTGTGTGGTTGTCTGTGTGTATTTTGGCAATGGTGGCAGGTCTGGTAGCTTCCCATGGGTTGGTGGTTCTTTCCTGGTGTTTTGCCAGGTTTTTCCTCCACCAAGTAAATTGGCCACCATGTGTGTATTCTTCATGTTTTGAAATGTAAATAATGAGCATGCTAGTTGACTATTCTAGAACATTGTGCCCAAATGAGATATCAGAAATTATGGGTTTTATTTATTCTAACTTAAAAAGTTGGCAATCACCAGAAGATACTTTGCTGCAAGGAAAAAATACAGATTTAAATTAATATGCTTTTTCTATTCTTTACTCAGATTCAGACATTGTTTCATCTATGACACATTAGCAGTGATATTTATATTTACCAGCCAATAACAGAGCTCATCACACTATGATATTTTCTCTAAATGTGTTGGTTTCCATGCCCAGGGTGGCCAATCATGCTAAGGCGCTTTCCTTTGCCGATTGCTCACACTCAGTTCACTTGAGTACTAGTCTAAACTTGACCAATGCAGATATATGAGAAATCTTGCCAGTAACTTTCAAAGGGTCTTTGACTTTCTGGGGTCTTTTTGGGCTCTTCCTTCACCAGATAAACTGTCTGGCATGTTTACCCTATCAGGAGCTGAAAAATGGCGTTAATCCATAAAACCAGACCAACCTCTCCATTCGCTATTTTATTTCTGTATACAGAATCAAGTTTTCTATTGTCTGCTGTTGTCAAACTTTGTTAAGTAGCTTGCATGTGAAGCAGGGAAGAAACCTTTTGATTTCAGGCTCATAAGGTTAAATGACATGGTCACAGGGGGTGAAAGAAGGAAAACTGTTTAAATACAATATCTTCACTTGTATCTTGTATACTAGAGGCAGAAACTTATTATTTTGAGGTCAAAATATCAAGGTCTGAATTTAGAAAAACAATTTTCACAAAACTGTTTAAGTTCTGTACCACATGTCTTGACTAAGCTTCCAAGGTGTGGCCTGCATTTTGAGAGCAGGAAGACACTTATTGATATGGAGGGTCAGAATGTCAAAGGTCAAGGTAAGATAGACTCCAAGAAGGAAAACAGATTCCACAGACCATGACCAAACTCTGTGAATGGAATTCATTTGGCACACAAAAGTTACCTGTTGATTTTAGAGTTAATTGGTCAAGGCAAAGGTCATCCAGACTGAAAGGAGAAAAATGATTTCTGCAAAGTAACCTAAATTCCATGTCTTTCACCTTTACCAGAGTTTGTGGATGCCTTGCATATAAGATAAGAAAGACACCTATTGATTTTAGGTTCAAAAGATGAAGTGTCTAACCAAAATGCTAATATTTTAAGAAAGGAAGTATAATAATGTTTACATATATTTATGGTACTCTTGGTTAGAATGCATTTGAAGTAGGTTTTAAAAAGTTTGATTTAATCATATGAACAGTTGGATGGCATCATAATACACAGTTAGACAAGGATAATACTTACCTGACAGATAATTGGGTTTATTCAAGTCCTTGTAATTGGTTGATGGACAGGTAGATTATGTAGTATCCAGTGCATGCACGTATTGGACCACACCAAAGTTTACAGAGAGGATCCCTTCCCCCTCACAGTTGTTTCACTGTGAACAAAGACCAGAGTAGAGATTGAGCTGGGAGTGTAGAATTTAGCTGTTTTAATATCTGCTTTGTTTACAGTAGTACTGATTTGATCCCGCTAGCTACAGTGGAAGAAGTCACCAACCAGTGAGACTTCATGTATGGAAAATACAAGGAGCAAGTATTTAGAAGTTGCTTTATCCATTTTATATAGTTATCCAATGTAGATGTGACACATGAGTTCGGGCATTCTCTGAATGAGGGTAAAATCACTTTCCTCAGTGTCTTCCCTTCATGTGTTGTCTCATTATGAGAAACACGTGCCGAAAAGTGGATTCAGTATCCTTCTACCATACCAGCGCATCCAAAGGTTTATCCTGACTGATAATGACAGGTTTTACAAAGCCAATCTGTTTCTATTTCAGAATCATTTATTAGAATAGTGTCTCTGCACACTGTTCCATTGAAGGCTTCATCAAGTCATTGCAATGATGTATCATTCCTGGACCATGAGGTTGAAAGTAATTTTCTCTGTGAATCAGAATTGGAACTGTACAGTATAACTCTTGTGCCTATGGATAACATGGATGAGTTGTCAAACATGGTCTTGTCTTATCATTGGAGCCAGAGAGAATAATTCTAGTATCCTTGGATACCATGACTGAGTTATCAAACATGGTCTTATAATTTGAGACAGAATAATTCTAGTTCCTGCACATACCATGGCTGAGTTGTCAAACATGGTCTTACCACTGGAGTCAGACAAAATAATAGTACCTGTGGATACCATGACTAAGTTTTCAAACATAGTCTTATAATTGGAGACAAAATAGTTCTTCTTGCTGATGCCATGGCTGAGTTGTCAAACATGGTCTTATCATTGGAGTAAGACAGAATAATTCTAGTTTCTGTGTAAACCATGGCTGATATATCAAGAAAGAATTTACAGCAGTGCCATTGTCAGACCATATGGGGGAATACCACAGTGTGTATTATTGAGAGGTGGCTTATAATTAGAGCTATATTGCTATCTCCAATGCATTTTTCAGCATCTTCTACTGGTCACCATGCTTGTCTTGCAGAATGTCCATAGAAAAAGTGATCAATTTAAGTACTGAAAGGGAAGTCCCAGTAGTGTCTTCACGATGCTTTTGTCATCCACTTTAGAGAGCAAATAAATGCAATAGGTGACACCAGTGGGATAAAGGCATGTAAATACTGTAAATGCTTGCTTACAAAGGAGTTCTAACTGCAAACAACATAGACCCTAATCTGCTGTCTTATGATGCACTGACAGCTCAAGGTCAGTGTTGTTTGTTCTAATGATTATTATTAACAAATTATATATATCCAGATCTGATGGCACATTATGCAATGGCAGATCTGCGCTTATGCAGTTTGCAGTTATAACCAAGTTAGAACAATAATATATTATATATGCTGCATACTGCTGATGTGATCCTAACCTAGCAAACACAGAGATGACTATGAATTTATTTACTTTGAGGAGTGGTACTGTCATTACACCCACTGGATACTACATGTTTAGCTGTTTGTCAGTGGAAGAAGAGGATATATAATTACATAAGGATATGTAATTTACATAAGGATATGTAATTACATAAGGATATATAATTACATAAGTTGTGTCCTTATCAGTAACATAAACCATTTGACAACAGTATATATGAGATAATATTATTCAGTTGTTGCTTACGTTTAGTGTGAAGAGAGTGAATTAATTATTCTTCTTCAAATATGTTACTTGATCATAATACCTTAGGAGAATTACTACTGTCTTGCATATCCAGCCCTACCAGGCTAAAACACTCTAGCTTGAACCCCGGCTGAGTCATACCAAAGACTTATAAAAATGGTACAAACACCTGCCTCGCTTGGCACTGAGCATGAAGAGGTTTGTTAGGATTGGTCTTGGTGTCAGGATAATGAGGCTGGGTGGGACATGATGATACATGTCTGCAGCATGATGCTCCAGTGCTAGACATCACTATAAAGTGCCACACTGCAAACATTGTAGAAATATGACTTAAAAATGTTTAAAGGTACATTATAAATCCAAAACACACACACACACACACACACACACACACACACACACACAGCTTATCTGCCCACATAGGTGGCTGTTAGAGTGATCTCCCTTGATACATGGATTGGCACCAGATAACATGCTGTCTACAGGTAGAGAGGCCTCACAATCCATACAAGTATTCTTGGAATTTTTCTTCCTTAACCCTTTACCTCATACAAGCGCCTTTGGACGCCTCTACTCCATTCGCATGTAAGCACCTTTGGACGCCTCTACCCGATCCGCATATAAGCGCCTTTTGACGCCTCTACACCATTCTCATGGAAGCGCCTTTTGACGCCTGCTGTAAACATCAGCCATTTTGAGCGGGTTTTTGTAATGCCACCTTCGGGGAAAACCCCCTATTAGATACTACATTCATTGGTGTGAATGACCATTACATCAGATCACGTGGTCACTGTTTATGCTCTGGTCGAAATCTGCTATTTAAAGTAACTGGGTTGTATTCTCCACTCTCCAAAATGGAGGTTGCAGATTTCGTTCAGTACTTACTCGAGTTTTCACGATTAGAATCACAACTATGAAAGCTTCAATAACTAAGGCAAAGGCTCAGATACTGATGTAGGAAGCCATTAGTTTTTATAAATTATCAAATTCAGCTGATTTAGTGATGTAGACGCAGACAAAGAACTTATAAATTTCGAGTATGAGAAATGGCAGCTACGGTTGGTCACGCGGCTTCACGTTCTTGAGGGTGAACGAGTTCTCTCAAGATTTTAAAGCACATAAAAAATTCTTCTGTGAAAAATAATTATACAGTTATAACGATAGGATTTTTCTCTTAAATCTTTCCATACGTAGTGTATGTGTACCAAAAATGTAAAATGGTTAAAATTGCTGTTAAACGTAACATACACTTCACTGCTTAACAGGCCTATGCGTATGGAGTAGAACAGGTAATAGGTGTTCTATTTATAGCGCACTGCACTGGGTAACTTTGCTACATGCATATCGAAGGGCTAAAAAGCCATACACTCTATGAGGTAAAGGGTTGAAGCAAGTTGGAAAAATTTTGTCTTTGAAGGGAAGTATATTCCATCTATTGTTTTCCAACTTTTCTTGCTTCTTTTTTTCAGTGATAAAGTTTTGTCATTTTAGAGGTAATGACTGTTTTATCCTTGCACACTGAGACATGAGACACCCATGTACATACCATCATGGGTCACTAGTGCATTTTTTCACATTGCTGTAGATGTACCTTGAAAAGATTGCTGTATAATTTCCATGGCAGTTGGATACATAATAGTAAATTTTCTATATATAATCTAGTCATAGCATCTACTTTGTACTTATTATAAGTGACACTTCTGTGGTTTTATCTATACATGCAAACTATTGGACTTTACTACGGGTAACCTTTTATGAGAAGTGATATTGTGTGTTATTATATGCTCATTTTTTTTCTCCGTTAACTTTACATTGTCAGAATCGTTCAGTGTTTTATGATATTGAACTTGCACGCTTAATTCATATTGCATTCACGCGAATAAGGGAACTACTTTTCTATTGTAAACAAACAGTTTGTTTCTGAATGAACTAAAGCAGATGTTTAGTGAACTGCCACATACCAGCTGCTATGGCACATTCTGTGTTAAGGTTTTTGATGCAGTGTTTCAGATTTAGGCTAACTATAGATGCCAAACAGGGTCCTTAACGAATAACATGCAAGTGACAAGACATAAACTGTTTTCTTTAGCTGGTAACAAGAATGGCAAAAAATATACTTACAGTTTTACATCCTGAATTTCCTAAAAATGTACTTTCTTAGTTCTGCAAATCCGAATTGCATGATCCATGTCATGGGTTCTCAAGTATGATTACACATTTCAAAATTGTACTGTAATTTCAACTACTGAGTATATTCCAAGTGCAGTTACATCCTCCTTACTGCACTCGAAAAATGAAATAAACATTAAATTCCACAACATCTTTCAGATAATTGCAATTGAAAGACTTCATATTTTCCCCACATTATGATCTGAATCATTCATTGACAGAACCAGAAACATGCTTGCCGATGACAACACACTTCTCCTTCACTACTTCAATCCGATGTATTTCATGTAGAATTGGCACAGACGCTGCAGTAAATTGGCGAACTTCATGTACATAAATCCAGTCCATAATCACGAAATTTCGTCGAAATTCAATCAAGAAAAATACCAAAATCTATCCATTCCAGATCAAATGGAAAAGTTGTTGCAATGCACATTCATTCACAGTATGACTCCAAATTTCAATTTTAAGTAGACCAAAACGCCATTTTCTTTCGAAACTTATGTCTAGTGCGCATCCAAGTTCAAATTTAACTGGGCAGAGTTACGTGCACATTAATAATGTTGTTGTGTAATTGTTTCTTGTAGTGTATTTTTGTTCATATAATTAAGCCTTGGGTAAAATAAGAAAATGAGCATATAATAAAATGCTTACTGCATTTGCATGAGAAAATATGAGCTCGTTTTGTCGGATGGATATACTGCACTCCCAAGGTCGTGCAGTATAACCATCCGAAAAACTCGTTCATATTTTCCCATACAAATGCAGTAACCTATAAATATTATGGCATCCACTTTGAAAGTATCAATTGTGATGCTTCATTGGTTTTCCTGTGTAGGCTGGCATGTGGGCCTTTCTTACAGATATATTTTCATATAGTCCAGAAGTGTTATCAGCCATAAAGCAATCCAAGCTATCCCAGTCCTGGATCCATCCTCACCACCCCAACATGACAAACCATTTTCTGCAGAAATAATAGGATTGATGCCACACAGAGTCAATGACCAGTTATCTTTGTCAGCTGCATTTGATCAAGATCAAGAAAAATGCAAGCCTGCTCAGTTAATATCTCACACATCAGAAGTACAGACCAGTTTTGTGGGTCAGATTATTCCCTAACTGGTCCCAACACAATCTGGAAAATGTCATGCAAGGTAAAATGGCACTGTTTCATTTATGACCTGACCTTGCCAGATGCCTTGGATTACAACAGGTCATCACCACAGTCGATCTCACAATTTGCACCAAAAGATGGAAGGTCTTTGACAGTTTGACTACCCCACACCATAAAGGCACTCTTAAGAATCAGCAATCCAGTGTAGTGCCATAGAGCACTCAGTGCACCTGGTACCCAGTTTAGTGCCCTAGTAACTATGTTTTCATGCCTTTGTCACTCAAAGGAGTCATGCTATGTGACTCATTGCAATTGTATCCCAGTCAGGATGTTCAGCAAGTATTATGGCCCATCCCTGTAGACAATATAATCCATCTTTGTCTCAGATTAAACAGGAGGCATCAGCGTCACCCCATTTACAGACCTGCCAACCCTTACAATTTTGCCATAAGTTTTTCAAAAATTACCTTTAAAATATGGACTTATGGCATAAAAGCTAAAACTGTGGAAAAATGATCATTGCCAAAAAATTGGGAAAATTTGTTCATCCCTGCTTGATTTAGATCCGTGTTTCATATTAGAATTAGTTTAATTAGTCAGGGTACCAGACTAACTTTACAGCATTTCCTCAGATGCTTTAAACTGCACCTATTAGTTCATGTGAAGCATCTGCATGATCAGACTGTTGATGCATGTTTAAGATGAAAGGGAAAATAAGCCTCTTGAAAACGTTAATAATCAACACAGAAGAATAAAAATATTCAGATTCTTGTAAATAAAAGCTGGAAGGGACACAATTCATTTATTGGACATCGTGTGCCATTTTGAGTATGACTCATGGCAGGAGATATGATTGCCATCGTCATGTGAAATGGAAAAAGAATTTCCAAGAATTATGTCAAGTTGAGAGACAGCAACAAGCCATTGAGCTGCACAGGGTTTGGAACTAAGGTTTGTGCAACTGTACTAATGGTAAATAAAGTCTACAGGTATTTTACAAATTTGTCAGTTGAACATTATGTTTATCGTCGCTGCATGTTTCAAATACTGAACTTTTAATTACAGTAGCAGTTTACTTTACTAAAAACTGGTAAAACTTACAGAAAGAAAATCAATTGCCTTACTGAGATGAACTCATTAGGGTTGGCAGGTCTGCTTGCACCTGGAGACAACAAAGTATACTCCATCATCTTTGCTAGATATCACTATGACAAGATAAGACTCTTCCTTTTCATCATTAATCAAGGTCTTTTGCTCCATTGCCAGTATGGTCTAATGTTTTGGACTTAGTTGCTTTGCTAATAATAAAGGATGAACCAGTGGTCAACTCTGGTCATTGTCTGGACATGTTTCTGACATTTTGTCTTACTCTGACAATTACAGGACCCTAGAATCAGCAGATTCTTCTTTTCCCAGCAACACCTTCCATAACTTGTAAATAGGACATTCTATAAGACCCACCCAGCAATAGACACAGACATTGCAGCTTTAAGGATGGCAAAAGCATACTCAGTATTCATGGACTGGAAGTTGCTTGATGACACAGAACAGCTGGTGCAGAATATCATGATAGTGGGTTTTATGTTGGGCTTGGCATCAATGGCATTCTTCCAACAGGTAGAGAACTCATTATCATCTCCCACCTGGAGTCTTCAGAACACATGTCAGAGTCTGTGTTTCGAATGATGCAAGTCCTAAACAGAGCTGCTCACCACACCCTGACTAATGCTGTAACAGCAACAACAAACATAAGAGCTGAAGAGATGCAGATTTTGCCACTTCCACCTTTCTGAAAGCACATCACAAGTCAAGTGGACATCAAAGCCATACTTTTGTAACCTCTTATATCATAAACAGGTCAAAGAAATATGTAAATAAAGCCCCAAAGAGACAAATGTACTCCACACATGCCTTAGGTACAGGGGAGGGATCTTCAGATAAGTAAGTAAACAGAGAGAAATGATGCCCCTATGACATGGTATACAGGGAAGCAGTCCTACCAAGCCTATATCTATAGAAATCTACAGTTCTTCAGTTCTTGAGAATGAAAGTGGACTAGAGGTTGAGAAAAAGTGATCATTTCACCCTATTTTCTCTCCACATGAACTGCCTATTGTAAAAAATGACACCACTTTCAGACCATCCTGGTGAGGGATAGCCCTATTCTTCACTGTCTAACAGAAAGAGATTGCCATGACTGTCATTTACTCAGCAAGAGGTTTTAGAGAGCCTGAATATCATGTTCAATGCACCTTCTCCATTATCCAGGGTGCATTTAGGTACAGAGGTCCCCAAAGACCAGTTCAAGACAGATTTTCTGCAGTAAGAGAAGGAACAACCTTAAGGGTGGTAGAGATGGTTCATAATGTAATTAACTGGGGTTCTATTCGAGACCATTCCTGGTCCCAGATGCCAACAGCACTCCTCAACCTGTCATACTGTTATACACTTAAGTGCCCTCAATCATTTCATTTGCACCTCGTGGTTCAAGATAGAAATGCCAGTACAGGTCCTGAATGTTCATCAGGAGCAGTCAGTGTGGAGTTAAAAGATGAATATGTTCACTCTCCCAATTCACAAATCTTCCATGAAGTTAGCTTGGTTTGGTTACAAAGGCACCATTGACTAGTTCAGGGCACTCTTGTTTGGTCTCAGCATCAGCCCGCTGTTGTTCACATGCCTGATGAACAGAGTAATGGCCCATTTCAGGACCATCTCCTCAGCAGCAGCAGCAGCTATCTGGATGACATTCTACACCATGGAGTTACATACTGAAATATGACATGACATCCCTTGTTCTCTTCTTCTTAACCTTTGATTCAACAAGGAGAAATCTGACCTCATACTAACTCACTATTTTGTCCTTCTTGGTATGGAGTTCATAACACAGGTAAACAGGTTTCATTAATAACATGGGACTGTCTCTCAATCAAGAATTTCCTTGCTTATAGGGTTTGCTCCATGTGGCAGTGTACATCCTTGTCCTGTGTTGCCCTTACAGAGGTTAAAACTTACCCCATGGACCAGCCTATATCAATCTCAACACATAGGAGGTTCCATCTCAGAAGACAGCAGAACCTAAATTGGCTCAAGTTGCATGTTCCCTTGCATGTACAACCTCTGGAAAGCATGGTATATATTGAAGTGGGCACAGAAGGCTATGGTGCACAACTCATTCAGTTATTCCAGGTAACCAGTGGAGTGTGGTCCACTTAGGACTGCTGTTTGCATATCAAGATGAAAATTATACTGAAAGCATTTCATTAATGGCAAGAGAAACTTGAATGAACATTCCCATCTGTCCAGACTTCTTCACTGGTTAATTATGACAGAAGGCAAAGAGGAACCAAGATCAGCTTTTTGCACTCTTCATTGAGATTTTCTCAGGATGTCAGTGACAAATCCATGTACAGGTTTTTCAGATTGTATGTTGACTAGATGTAATAATGGACTCAATGTCCCAGAAAAATCAACTAATACAAAGAGAATGGTGCTTCATCCCTCAGTTTTCGCTACATATATGCCTGCTGGGATTGACCAGTGATTGATCTCTGTGCAACAAGTTGGAATGCAAAGCTCCCAAACTTTGTCTCACCAGTCCTGGATCAAATGGCCTGGACAGTAGATGCAGTTTCCATAGAGTGTAAGAGTTATGATGCATACACTTACCCTCCCGCACCTCTGATTTCCTAGGGGATAAAAAAAGAGAAAGAGAACTGGAGTGTCTCGTCTTAATTGCTTCACTCAGATGGGAAATACTGATCAACAACCTCATTAATCTAGCAGTGGAAATTCCCATGTAATCTCCTCACCTGCTCAAGCAACAATGATTGCAGGCATTTCATACCAGTCAAGAGCTGAACCTTCATGTCTGGATCATATTAAACAAGTCCTTAGGAACAATCAGTTCTCGTCATAAATGGTGGCGTGAGTAGCTTGAATATAAAGGCCCTCCACTTTAAATGTGTACAAAGGAAAATGGTGCAAGCAAGAACGCAATGAGCCATTAAGTGCATCAACACCTCAAATAGCTAACTTCCTACTATGGCTCTTTAAGATGTATTAACCTGACTGAATAAGACACCATTTGAACTGCTTTGAAGGGCCTCATTGGTTCACTTCTCATATAAGACCTGCTTCTTTCTCCAACTAGCGATGGCCTGGCTGAATCAGCAAATACATGCTTTATAAGTTGACCCAAACTTCTTGCAGCTCTGACAGGATTGGTCAGTGTCACTGATCATGGGTCTCAGTTTTCATTGCCAGGAACAAGCTCCCACTCATGAGAAAACAGACTTTTGTGATAAAATACGGACTACTCTGGACACTTCATCTCAAGATCATCTACAGAACTCATTGTGACCTTTGACGTGGTAGGTTCAAGGGAGATTTTGCATCATGTTACCTTGCAAAGAGGGAAAATGGCAACATCTGCACAGGAACTTTTGTTCTGGGTAAAATGGGTTATACACTCTGCATACTGGGAATTAACCCAAGAACAAATGAAATAGCTATGCATCTCAGCTCATGAAATTAGGGCAGTCACAGCAAGCATTGTATTTGAGCAAAACTGATCCTTAGTTGACATCATCTATGCCATGGGATGGAGTCAAGTCCACTTTCTCCAGATTTTACCTTGAGATCTTTTGTCTCAAAATGACTTGGCTATACCTGGTGGGACATATTGCTATGGCACCAGTTTACCTTCCTTGGTGTTTCAGCAGCTTCCAAAGGACATGGCAAATAGAATCTATACTCCAGTCAGGTTGTTATCTAGAAGCTGCCTCACAAACTTTACAGTGAGAGATGGTCTTTCCGTGGTAAGAGGATGCTACTCCGACCACTTCATAACTATTCTTCTTAGATATTATAATTGAGTAATGTATTTGAAGAAGAAACCAATTTTTTCTAGGAAAATATGTTTCGTTGATAATAATTACCAGTACCAGATCATAATACATATACTGCCTGCCCAAAATTACAGCCATTTAAAGTGCATGCCTTCTGCTCCAGTAGCAAATGAAGTATTCATGTGATTTGATGCCAATTCCTGTATCAAGTGGACATCACTTGAACTGCCACCGGTGTGGGACATTAGCTTCTTAGCTAAAATATTTTAGCTTGGGTGGACTGGATTTTTGACATAGTAGTAGTTCTCCTAAGGTATTATGATCAGGTAAGAATTATTGAAGAAATATAATTACAAGAAAAAGTTGGGGTTTTGGTAGCCACAGACATGAATTTAAGGACTTGACAATGATTCTCGTATAGAAACACTACTACTTGACAAACAATTATTCTCCTATGGAAATACAAGGACTCAACTTATGATGATTCTCCTTTAGAAACAATGGGACATGACAAACACTGATTCACCTGTGGAAACACTGTGACTCAGTAACTTTGATTCTCCTTTGGAAACATTACGACTTCACAAACAGTGATTCTCTCATGGAAACACTAGAACTCAACAATGATTCTCTTATGAAAAACAAGAACTCATCATATAATAATTTTCACATGGAAACACTAGGACTCCCAAATTCACAGATTTAAGTGCCATTAAAAGTGTCATATATGTGACCATTTGTTGAAACTTTTTTCAGCAACCTATGAGAAGCAAACACTGTGAGGATTGCAAACGATGTGTCCGCAAATATGACCATCATTGTCCATGGCTGGAGACATGTGTCGGAGAGCGCAATCACAAATTCTTCTTCATCTTTCTGTTTAGTACATCTGTTGTCATCATCTGGACTTTCTGTATAACATTGTAAGTATCATGTACAGTCCTGTCTCATTAATATTGTAAGTATCATGTACAGTCATGTCACACTAATATTGTAATTATCACATACAGTCCTATGACATTAATATTGCAAGTATCATGTACAGTCCTTTCACATTAATATTGTAAGTATCATCAGAAGTCTTGTCTCATCAATATTGTAAGTATCATGTACAGTCCTACCTCATTAATATTGTAAGTATCTAATGTACAGTCCTGTCACAATAATATTGTAAGTATCATATACAATCCTGTCTTGGGGGCCCCGAGTGGCCGAATGGTCTAGAGCGCTCACCGTTCCGGATCATTGCCATCTCACCTCTGTCTGTGTGGGTTCAAGTCTCAGGCTTGGCTAATGTGGGTACGTGAGAAAGCCTGCCAGTAGCTTCTCGTGGGTCAGTGGTTCTTCCCGGAGTTTTCCAGGGTTCTTCCTCCACCAGTTATACTGGCCACCATGTATAGCCTATCTTGTGCTGAAAAATGGTGTTAAACCCTACAACAACTAAATTATTATATTTTAACCCATGCAGTCTTCAGATTGCCTTAATTTAATTGTTTACATTTTTTTCCATCTAATTTCAGGAAAGCTTTGGAATCCAAAGCCCAGTGGAATGAATGGTTTAAAGTTAACTTACTGTTGTTTTTGGATATTCTTGTGTTGATTTTTGGTGGATTTTCTGTTTTGGGGCTATGTGGATTCCATTCATACCTGATGTTAAATGGACTAACAACATGGGAGAGTGTTTCAAGGGAGAGAATTACCTACCTAAAATACCTGGATGATGATTACAATCCGTTTGATGAGGGATATGTCAGAAATGTGTACTATTTCTTGTGTTTTTTGAAAGTTAGGAGGTGGGAGACCATTTATTCCCAAAAAGCTAAAATTAAAAGTTCTAATGGAATAGTGTAGGAGAGAATGAACATTGTTTGTTACTGTTGTCACTAGTAGAAATATATATATATATATATATATACACACACACACATATATATATATTTATATATTCACTTATAAGATGTATTGACTGTTAAGTTGTCCCCCTCTTCCAAATTTTTAGGGCTACAAAAAACTAATTTCTCTTTGACTATCATATAAGTCAGGGTTATTTTGCAAATCAGATCCATATGAATGGGTGACTTGTCATGAGTGAGTCAGAGTTGAACTTTGAAAAAATAAACACGTCATATTGGATAGATAAATAGGAAAAAATGTCTCCTCCAGTATAAAATGCAATTATATTATTGAGTGAAAAATGTGATTGACAACTTACAGTTTAATTAAAGCCATTAAAATCCATAATACTTAAAATTTTAATTCCATTTATATGATAAATCCATGAATTAAATTATAGTTCACATACTGGTATCAAGATAGAATGATCTGATTCACTGTATCTGTAATATGTTAATTCCATGCATCTTACAATAAACACTGAAAGTTAAATCCACATTTTTGTGAGTCACAGTATCCAGTAAATATCACTATCTGATGTCATCTGTCCCAAAGTCCAAGAATTCATTCTCTTTGTCAGATAAGGTTCTGAAATCCTCTATCATTGTCTGATCATCGTAAATATCATCCAAACCTATTTTCTTGGCTTCACTGTGTTATATATTAATTTGTATTGTTTGTTGGCTTTTTTCTCAATCACTATGTGTTATGTAAAATTGTATTTTGTAATTGACCTTGGACCAAAATCAAGTTAATGATGCACCTAACTAGGGACATTAATTTTGTAAACAACATAATATATAGTTAATATTTCTCTGTGAGTATAGATTAAATAATAGGATATTATTATCAGTGGAGATGAACATGCTTATATTAATCTGAATATAGGACATTGGTATTCCCCCATGGTATCTGATGTTTGCCATGTTTTTTTATTATAATTTTAGTAATAGACATTATCTTGTTGACTGCATTAAGTTTTCTACAAATGATCATTTGACCATCATCCTGGTTTTATATTTCTGTCTTTGTTATTTGATGTTGTTTACTTGAAAAATTATTCTTAATGTTAGGTTCATTTTCTAATTTTGATTTATTTATGTTTTCAAATTATTATTCACTGAAATTATGAAGTGTTCAAAAATTTTCTTACATTAATTTGGAATTATAATGAATTCAGACAAGGACATCATGGATAATATTATTGTGATATCTATAAAGACTGTTGACACAACTCCACATTCCAGGTCACTGGCAGATTAGTACATTTAAGACTACAGTCACGTCAACACATTCAGCGTTTTGGCTTATTAGAAATTACCATTGGAATTTAATTGGAATTTGATTCATTTGGAAGCATGATAGAACTTTTAGGACTATTTTGAATTTAATTCACAATACTGAAAGGTCTTTTTAAATTTTCACGTTGTATTCTAGGAAAATAAATTATTTGTTGAATTTTACAAAACTTGTTGGTTTTTGCTCTTTTCTGTTACCTCATTTAAGACCATAGAGTCATAACAACTGTCATATGTGGATTCTTATGTAGAGACTGTGCTTTGGCTCTGTAAGTGTCACTGTGATTATACAATCTGCAACAGCTATTAAAGGCTGCAAATGAAATGTGTAAATTGTGCAGCAAGATCACAGGGAATTCAAATAACCACCCATGTGGCACTGACCAAGTATCAGACTCAGGCTTGAACAAAGGGTTGTCATATCAGAAAACAGAAGGTGCTGTCTTTACAAGCTAATGTCTAAAATTCACGGGAAAATACAGAACTCTACTTGGCACTGAACAAGTACATGTATTAAATTTGTGGCTTGATCAAAAGAATTGTCAACCTGAAAGTGAGTGCTGCCTTTACAATCCAAGGGCTTGTTGGGTCACGTGCACTGGCAGAAAACATGGGAAATATCACTTGGAAATTAAATCTACTTTATGGAAGGAAAATACTAATTAAATCAAACCTTTTATTGCATTAAACAGTGTTTATGCAGCAAAACAGAAATATTAATACAAATACAGGTTGTTCTGACTTGTACCAAAAGAGAAGCAATATGCCTGTAGTAAACACCCATAGTAAACAAGATTGATGGACACTTCACTTTGCAGTGGGTAGTGTTCAATTTGCCTGTAATATTTTCAAATTATTAAAGTAAATGTAAATATGAGTTTTGTGCAATGTATACCATCATGAAACAAATAAACACAGTAAATACCATAAAGAACATTTTCTAACTGGGAATAGTTTCATGAAAAGAAAAACATTTTAATTTACAGTATTTTTGTGTATTGCAAACATCTAGTGTTCCTAACATCACCTAGCCCATGATTTATCAGATATTTTGTATGTCTCGTGTAAGATGACCCCTACTCGGCATAAATCAAATTTTCAGTTAAAAACATGGACTTATATGCAATTATATACAGTACCTCTTTGCATAGGCTTATGGTATGAATTTTAACTTCACAGATTCTGAAGCTATACTTTGATGTACAATTTCTAATTGGGTTTTTTCTTCTGATTTCTGCTGTCTTCTGTAAATTTTGATACACTGTTATTTTATGAAAGTATTCCCTCATTATAATGCTGTCCATGAGAGTCGTAAAGTGTATTGCCATATAGTGAGACTGCCTTATAATGAAGAACATGATACATTAGAACACTGTTCATGTTAACCATAGAGTATTATGCCTTATGGTGAGACCACCTTATAATGAAGTACATAATTAGAGTACCCCTCATTATAATGCTATCAGTGGGATTTATGAAGTATACTGCCTTATATTGAAAGCACTTTATAATGAAGGACATAATACATAGCTTTACTACCACTTAATGAAATTGGATACATGATCATACTTGCCTAATACAAAGAACTGTTATAATGATAGGCATTATAGTAGGGTAATAGTATATTTTTTAGCTTTATTTACAGGCATTCCCTGTATGAAAATAGATATGTCACTTATTATTTATGGTAGATATTTGTCTCTTATGGTAAAACTTGGCTATTGCTTTTCTGGCAGCAACGTCATCTGTGTTGTCCTCAACTTTGGCATTTGTGTTACGGACCTCAGTTTAGAAAACATTAGTCATATATATTATATAAATTGCTGTATTCAACTGAAACTTAAGGATATTGTTTTTATATATCTAAAGTTGGTGCCATGATAAGCAAGGATTTCTCAAAAACTTTCTGCACAAGAAATTCAAGCTGAAACCTAAAAGCTAGAACCACAGAATTTCAGATTTTTATAATAATTTGGATCTCTCTTTAAGATTGTTAAATTTGATGCAATCCAACATAAAATGCCTCTATTATTATTAAAATCTGAAACATGTTTGAATGACTTCTTAAAAGTCACTGATTAGGAAAACTTTGCCAGATTTGATGGAAAGCATATTGGCATGGAAGACTTAAAAATCCTTTTAAAACTGATTCTTATCCATCATGAAATTTGGTCACCATTACTAAATATAAATTGTAAAAAATTTAAATGATATATGCAAAAAAAATCATTCTGCACAATTGGCCAGAACATATCCTGACATACAGAACTTTCAGTTTTAAACAAATGCTATCTGCAGTGAAATATTGCCATGGTTGGTAAAAGTAGAAAAATTGCTCAACAGAATTCTATTAAACTTTTTGAAAGTGTCCTGGCATAAAGGGTTTTCAGATTCGTACAGATGGTGCCAATCTGCCACTTGTACAAAACTTTATCTAAAACTACAGAATCTGACTGATGTTAGAACAAAGTGTACTGACATATAGGAATTTAAGTATTGGGCAAATAATGCTGATATGCTGTCAGGTATGGATCACACTAGAAAAACTAACAAAATATTGAAATATCAAAATAAGATATGCAATAAATAGTACTGGATGAAATTTCAATAAAAAGCAGTTTTCTGACCCATATTGCTTGTCCAACTTCTGTTGATTAGATAATTGTCAGTCAGGTAAGCAATCTCAGACCCACTTGAGCCTCATATTTATATGGCCAGTTTCTCACATACAGTTTGCAAGTCATGTTACTTTGCTAAATACTACAATCATAAGACATGCAATAGGAAGTTTGTTGTGGGTGATCGGGTTTTATTACTTCTTCCCACAAGTACTAATAAATAATTGGTTCAGTGGAAAGGTCCATACAAGGTAAAAGAAGTCAAAGGTGATATGGGCTATAAAATTGACGTGAATGGGAGGTTGAGCATATTTCATGCTAATATGCTAAAGTTGTACGTAGAAAGGCACGAGGATGCATTAGAAAAAGAAGCATTAAATGTAGTGTGTTCAGCAGTTATCGAAGATGACACGGTAATGGGAGACCCTGAGATAGATGCTCCACTGGAATATCCCTTGCAAAGTGAAAGAGAAGGGATAGATCAGGTGAATGTAAGTGCAGAGTTACCCAAAGATTGATTCAAACAGATCAAAGAGCTCCTAGGAAAGTATTCTGATGTTTTCACCGATAGACTAGGATGCAGATATCTAGTGGAGCTAAAAATAAAGCTATGTACATCTGATCCAATTAGGATTAAGGGTTACCCAGTTCCATTTAATGCACAAGAGACAGTGGATGAAGAGGTTAGAAAAATGCTAGACTTGGGGGTAGTTGAACTGTCAAACTCACCATATTCATTACCTGTTGTCCTTTTCAGAAAAAAAGACGGTACTAATAGCTTCTGTATTGACTTTCGTCAATTAAACACAGTGACGGTGTTTGATGCCGAACCAATGCTGGACATGGAGAATCTTCTTGTGAAATTATCAGGTCACCAATATATTTCGAATTTTGATTTATCAAAAGGGTATTGACAGGTACCGATTGTTGAAGAGTCCTGCCAATTGACAGCATTTGCTACAGAGAAAGAGCTGTACCAATTCAAGGTGATGCTATTTGGATTGGTAGGAGCCAGCACCACATGTTGTCGCTTGATGCACAGATTACCAAAGGGCTTGGTATGTGTTGATAGCTTTGTGGATAACATTTTTGTGTACATGGATACTTGGGAGGAACATCTATCCATTCTGGCTGAACTTTTCAGAAGACTCTGTGAAGCCAACCTCATGGTGCAACCTACTAAATGCAGTATTGGCTATACTAATTTAGAGTGCCTGGATCACATGGTCTGCTTAGCCAGGCATTTAAAACCTCACCACAAGCAAGTGGAAGCGGTTATGAAATCACCTCAACCAAATAACAAATCGCAGGTTCGATCTTTTCTAGGCTTGGTAAGTTTCTACAGGAAATTTATTCCTAATTTCTCTGCCATTGCTAGCCCATTATCAGATCGAACAGAGAAGGGGCAACCAAATGAAGTGTTATGGGGACCATCTCAGGAAAAAGCATTTAATGTATTGAAGGAAAAATTGACTAGTGCACCTATTTTAAAGCTCCCTGATATCAGCAAACCTTTTATCATAAGAACCGATGTTTCCATTACTGAGTAGGGAGCAGTTTTGTTGCAGGAACAAGACATGATAAAAATGCCTGTTGCCTGTGCCAGTAGGAAGTTACTGTCTAGGGAACAAAAGTACTTGGTGATTGAGAAAGAATGCTTAGCTGTAGTAAGGGGGATTGGTAAGTTTCATGCCTATCTTTTTGGGAGAGATTTCGTTCTCGAAATGGACCATTTAAACAAAGCTAAAGTTGCTAATGCTCAGTTGATGCGTTGGGAGCTAATACTTCAACCCTATCATTTTCGAGTTGAGGCAATCAGAGGGGTCGAAAACATAGATGCGGATTATTTGAGTAGGATGTAAATAGAAAATCTGGGTTACTGTATAACCAGTTTAAATAGATATTGTAAAGCAACATTAGTAGTTTTTTTCTTTTATTCTGTGAAAGCTAAAAAAAATGTGTACATTTTTCTCTTAGAGGAGAGGTATTGTTACAGAATAAGGCAAGAAATAACTTGGTTTCACCTTAGAACGATTTGATCATTTTCGGCGTACATGCATACGACGTTACCTAGGGTGGATAATTGTTTTTCTAGTTAAGTGACTGAACTAGCATGTATCTTGTAGATCACTTTGAACGGTAATTGACACAAAAAGCATGGTATGCACGGGTATTTTACCCTTATTAATACTCATTCTCCTGTAGATTTAAGGCTAGTTGCTTTTCTAAATGACACATTGGTCTTTCGGGATCTTGTCAAGGAGTGTACATTCTCCATTTTATTCTACAGCCATAGGGGTAAGTGTTACATTTTGTTTTATTTGATATGTGAAGCATATTCAGATTTAATGTCATAGCATGAAACGTTGCCTTTATCACTACGCAGTTTTGAAACGTTGTGAACTTTTGAACTGTTACAGGTTGCTATTAAGAGTTGAATTTAGTAGCATGTGTCTATAGATCTTAATTCCATACCTGTTATTATGACCAGTTTGGTTTTATTTTAGCTGTGTGAGCGGGTGTAGTACAGAAGAGCTGATTTGTAAACTTGTGCGCATGGTGGATCCATGAAGGGGATGCGTGGCCAATACAAGTGTGGGCCAACACAAGTGTGGGCCAACACAGGAATTCAGGAGAATTGTGTGGTTTGACAATGGACATGTGAACCAGGTTAAAATGTTTCGTTTGCAAGTTTTTACAAGTGTTTATATGAGTCATACGTGGTTATGAAACGTGCGGGCTGTACAAATGACTATGAGTCATGAGTCATATATTTGGTACAATTGTTATGTTGATTACAATTGATCATGTTTGTTTCAGTTGATTATGTTGTTTCAATTGAGTAGATGGAACATATGGTGTGTTTCAATTGATTGCAATTGAGTTACCTTCATTACATGAGATTATGTGAATCTTACTTTCATTGCATGAGATTATATGAATCTTACTTTCATTACATGAGATTATATGAATGTTACCTTCATTACATGAGATTATGTAAATCTTACTTTCATTACATGAGATTTTGTGAATCTTACCTTCATTACATTAGATTATGTGAATCTTACCTTCATTACATGAGATTATGTGAATCTTACCTTTATTACATGAGATTATGTTAATCTTACTTTCATTACATGAGATTATGTGAATCTACCTTCATTACATGAGATTATGTGAATCTTACTTCCATTGCATGAGATTATATGAATCTTACTTTCATTACATGAGATTATATGAATCTTACCTTCATTACATGAGATTATGTGAATCTTACTTTCATTACATGAGATTATGTGAATCTTACCTTCATTACATGAGATTATGTGAATCTTACCTTCATTACATGAGATTATGTGAATCTTACCTTTATTACATGAGATTATGTAAATCTTACTTTCATTACATGAAATTATGTGAATCTACCTTCATTACATGAGATTATGTAAATCTACCTTCATTACATGAGATTATGTGAATCTTACATCCATTGCATGAGATTATATGAATCTTACTTTCATTACATGAGATTATATGAATCTTACCTTCATTACATGAGATTATGTGAATCTTACTTTCATTACATGAGATTATGTGAATCTTACCTTCATTACATGAGATTATGTGAATCTTACCTTCATTACATGAGATTATGTGAATCTTACCTTTATTACATGAGATTATGTTAATCTTACTTTCATTACATGAAATTATGTGAATCTACCTTCATTACATGAGATTATGTGAATCTTACTTTCATTACATGAGATTATATGAATCTTACTTTCATTACATGAGATTATATGAGTCTTACTTTCATTACATGAGATTATATGAATCTTACTTTAATTACATGAGATTATATGAATCTTACCTTCATTAGATGAGAATATATGAATCACATTTTTGTTTTCCCATTTGTGAATGTTTGTGTAAAGTAATTGAATGAGTCATGTTTAGAGCTTGAAAGAAGCACACTGTACATGTTTTAGAGGATATACATATTTTTATTAATTCATTTCATAAATTTCCATCTTTTATCACATTGTGTTGTGTTGTCATTTAATCCAAGCATCCATTCAGGTCAAATCCTGTTACATTTTACATTGTTTTTTGGGTTTCTTTTAAATGTGAGGAATATTGTGGTATCATTAGTGAATGTGTTGATCCATTCATGTGTCTGATGGCACATCTCCAATGAAACTCCTTGATGGGAATTCATGAAACATTGTAGTTATGTTGCCATCAGGTAACAAACAACAAGAGGGAAGTCGTTTTCAGCTTGCACCCCTGGAGTCCATGGATGACCCTCAAAGAAAATATGTTTAAAACTTTACATTTTGTGATTCATCTCCAATATTTATAAAAAAATTTTTTTTACAAACTTTACATGTGACATCACAAGAGGAAGATGCATCAAAATACATGTTCTATGGTTTCATTATTTTGGTGAGTTTAAAGTTTTATGGTTTTGTTGGAAAAATAGTTTGTGAGTTCTTAAATTTTTTACATTTGCCTCTGTTGAAGTTTCCCTCTCTATAAATACCACCAATAAAGAATACTGAATAAAAATACACCAACAGCAAAGTGTGCTCATTTGAATTGTTAAAACAATCTTACCACCTATATGTGTAAAACTCCAGCCATGGCCAGTGCCTTAGAGCATCTAAAGATCTTCAGTATATCTCTGTCCCTCATAATCCTCCTCAGTATTTCATTATCTCTCGTATAATGCTCCTTTACGGAAAGTCTTGTCAGTAAGCAGTCTACTTAGGGACGGAACATCTTGTCAGCAAGCAGTTTACTCAGTACAGGAGCCCCCTAGTTCCAAAATGTCAGATAAACAGAGGAAGAATTACAGAATCAAACGAACGAAAACGAAACGGACTTTGAATTAAGGCCATGGAGCAAGAATATTAAAAGAAATTAATGAAATACAAAAGAAATGAAATACAATATGTGATGATGAGACTCCTTCCTGTTAAGCAGGGAGAAAGGACATATCAACAAAATTGCGATATTGAGACTCCTTCCTGTGATCAGGTAGAAAGGACACTCGCCATACTGTATGGATTAAAAGATGACTGAATGCAATGGAAAACGGACTTATGATTCATATTACATGAGAAATGTTTAAACAACTTAAACGAATGCAAAGTACACTTATTAAACAGTTTAATTTTATTAATTTAACTTTACCAATAAAAATTATAGCTAAATTTTCAAAATTTACTGATTACAATTAAATTGACTAAACTAAACAATTATTCATGTATTACTTTAATAAATTATTAAATTATTAGTAACCTAACTATAGCCACTTAATATTATATTTACGATCAAAATTGTCATCATTGTATTAGACAAGAAACTCGTGGCACCTGAGCTAGTGTTCACGTGATCGCAAAAGCGTAGTGTGAATGCTGCTCGTGCCTAATTAAGATCTCAAACAACCTATGCACAAAGCAGAAACAGTATTATAGATATCTATTTATTAAAACTGTAAAACTATACTTAATAGAAATGAAATATGCATTAATTTAACTTAGCTTTTATTTATTAAACTTTAGACTTATAGGAGACTATGATTATGAATTAAATAACAACTCCAGAAATTTGATATATTAGAAGAAATAAAAGATTTGAATGGTGTACAAACCCTTACTCAGAATTTAATAAAAACGAAATTTAATAAAATTAATGCAAGAAACACACACATATGAAAAAAAACATGAACACATAAAATACTTTAACTTTTGTCACAAGGGGGTAACTCAAATGATGTCAATCTGGGAGTAACCACACCAATAAAAAAATATAATGCTCCTTAGTATTCCATTGTCTGATATAATGCTCATCTGTACACCTTTATCTTTCATATATTGCTTATCTCTATGCCTCTATCTCATATAATGCTCTTCTGTATACCTCTGTCCCTCATAATCCTCCTCAGTATTCCATTCTCATATAACGCTCCTCTATATACCACTGTCAAATAAAATGCTCCTCAGTATACTTTCATTTCTCATGTATCTCAGTATACCTGTCTCATATAATGCTCCCCAGTATACCTTTGCCTGTCATGTAATGTACCTCAGTATAGCTGTCTCATAAAACATTCCTCAGTTTAGTCCTGTCTCACATGCAATGCTTCTCAGTATAGCTCTATCTCATATAATGTTCCTCTGTGCACCTCTGTCTCATTCACTGCTCCTCTGAATACCTTTGTGTCTCATATAATGTACCAATACTGCACCTCATTATAGCTCTGTCTCATCAAATACTTCTCAGTATAGTCATGTCTTGCACACACAGTGATCCTCTATCATATAATGTTTCTCTACACCTGCATATCATCTAATGCTTATATGGCCATTTATCCCACTACATTTTATATGGCTAGTAAACTTGCTTCACTTGATTTTTGCTCTTGACTACTGCAAATCGATAATAGTTTGGTTTTTTCATGATTCAATACAGCACTGTCCCATTATAATGCTATCATTGGAAGTCAAAGAGTATATCACCTTATTGTGAGGTGGCCTTGTCATGAAATACATTATTCATTTAAGTTTCTTATTAAATAATAAAATGAGACTGATGGCTTACCTGCTTCATAAATGGGAATGTATTACTAATAATGAAGGGCCTAATTGTGAGGTACTTTAATACCAGATTTGTGTGTTGTGATGCACTATTAACACAAACACACCTGTGTATAAGGATCATAGAGTAAGGTACATTCACTCATAATGTGAATTGCATTTATGGTTTCCATGAGAAGTGATATAAAGGGGGAGTACAATGTTTTATGCAAAAAAAAGGTTAATGCAGGAATGTGCAACCTTTGGCCCATACTCTGGAGGATGTTGCACATGCCTGGGTTAATTAATACCAACTTGTAAAATGCTAGAAAGAGCTGCATTGTCATTATAATGTTCAAGTAAATACACATTTATTGATGCTTTCTTAAACCTGGCCAACAGTAGCTTGGTTTCCTCTGCAGACTGGCCGCATATTTTAGTCCTGCTAAAACCATTTTAATACAATCAGTCCTCTGTATGCTGACCAATTTGGTGAAAACGACCAATCCTTTTTGTTCCCAATACTGTCCAAGTGTAAAGTGAGACATCAATATCTGCAGTGTACTAAATGACATCCAAGTGTAAAGTGAGACATCAGTATCTGCAGTGTAGTGAATGACATCCGAGTGTAAAGTGAGACATCAGTATGTACGGTGCACTGAGTGATCCAAGTGTAAAGTGAGACATCAGTATGTTTGATGCACTGAGTGACATCCAAAATTTAGTATGATCAAAAGTTGATGAGAATCCTGTTGAAAATGGATATGAAATCAGAATATAAATTCCTGGGTTTGAAAATCCTTCCACTTCTGACACATTACATTGATATTCAGTAAGTACTCTTGTACAAATCAAGTCTGACTGCAAACAACATACATCCTCATCTGCCATACCATAATGCTTCAGTCGGTAAATATCTGAGCTGTTTGTTTTACTGATTACTCCTAATAAACTGCATAGACTTGGAATTTCTGTCACATTATACAGTGGTGGATCTGGGTCTGTGCAATATGCAGTTAGGCTCAAATTATAAGTGAGTATATATAATATATTATGTTTAGATATTTCATATTGGACATCAAACTTAATAAGGTGATACTGGGACAGATTTGTTGATTATGCAATATCAATGCATTGAATCATGACCAAAAATTTCAATTTTTATTACGTTGGATGTATTTTGATGGTTATTCTATCAATGTAGAATAATTTTGTAATTAAGAGTACTGTTGGGCTCAATTTTGGTTTGTATCATTTTCTG
This sequence comes from Megalonaias nervosa, assembly GCA_016617855.1. Classification (NCBI taxonomy): domain Eukaryota; kingdom Metazoa; phylum Mollusca; class Bivalvia; order Unionida; family Unionidae; genus Megalonaias; species Megalonaias nervosa. The sequence goes on from JAECUM010000080.1 coordinate 49,965, forward strand.
TTACAACTTATTCTCCTTGAAAAAAAGTGTACACCTTTTGATAGACATTGGTCTCATAATCATTGTCACCTGCCATTGTTTACTGGTATCATGTCAAACGTATATGTGTGTGTACTTTGTTTGCCTACATGTATACTACTGCCTATCCTGGGATATACATAATCATAGTGACAAAAATCCCCACATAGCATTGGCAAATGAAATTTTGTAGGCATGCATATATAGATGACCTAATTAGATATTTATGCCATTATTTTTAATCCATTTAAACGTTCATTCTTATCTCACCAAGTTTTAAGGCTAAATAAGTTCATTGGATGGCCTTTTTTGTCGTGTGCATCATGTGTTGTGTGTTGTCCATAAACATTTACTATTTTTAACAACAAAAATTTTACTAATTTTATCTATATTTGGCAGAGGGCAGCCAGACATAAAGGCCATCAAAACATTTACAAATGATGCCAAAATTTAAAAAAAAAATGTTACAGTGTCATCTCAGAAAATACTCAATAGAACTAGACCACGCATATAGACTTTTCAGATTTTGTACAAGTGCCAATGTGTCATCCTTAAAAATGACTGTCATTACTAAAACAAAAAAAACCTTAAAACTTCTTATTACAAAATGCTCCACTGCATTTGATCAAATGTGAGAAATTCTTCATACATGCAAGATTTTTAGTTTGTACAAAAAATGATTCTGATTCACCAGACAGTATGACTCATTATTGCAAATAGACAACTTTCAAACAGTTTCTCAACAGCAACTCAAAAGAATTAGACCAAATATGACATGAAGCATCCTGACACATTAAAATGCCTGCCTGATTACATATCCTTAAAATGGCGATTATTCACTTTATTTGGGTTCCTGATTTCCTTTGGAGGGTCATTATTTATACTAACCGACAAACACATATATCAAACCCAATGTTAAAGTGCATGGACAGTTTTGGATGGGGTCAACCTAAAGGTGTGATCTGTTACAAACTGGATTGTTGCATGCTGTGATGTCACAAAGAAAGCTGCGCATGTTGAAAAACTTTTTCATATTACCCTATAGAGTGACATTTAGACCTGACACAAACCAGCATAGTGCCTGGCCACCATTGATGACAATGAAGGAGCAGAGCATTCAAATAATAGGATGGATTAGACATTGGTTAAAGTATATTATTAAATAATTCCAAAAAACAAATAATTATTTAATTTAAGACACCGTTAAGTAACAATTGTATATATTACTGCATCGGCATACACTCTATTAGTCCACTCATACAAATTTGATGTTTATCTGCCATCAATTATTAGCAGAAGATACTTGAAGAAAAAATGAGAAAAGACTTTGAACAACCTTTTGTTCATATCCAGTCAACAGATTGAAGAAAGTTTGACATGAAGTACCCTACTAACCAATATTTTTTTGCAAAAGGCTTATATATTTTGCTGTTTGGCAGATTATCAACTAGGTGAATAATGCCAGGCTCACTTTGACCCACTGTTAATTGTTTGAACTGGCACTTTTTGTAACAAACCTTGGCACTATTATTCTAAAACCACATGACCTATGCAGATTCAGTTGATAAGCATGGACCTGCACTAATAATTAAGTTGGTAGATCATTGGACTTGTAATGAAAGGATTGCAAGTTTAATACCCACATAGGCCAGCCTGGGTTGCCTCTGTGTATCATTGGGAGAAGGTATTTGGCTCCCATTTTTCTCAGAATGATATGGCCAAATGGAATGCTGAAAATGCCTTAAACAAGGCAACAAACAAACATTGATTTCTGTGTACACTTAGGTAGCCCAATTCAATTATCTCACTTGATTTTTGCCTTTTTATTTTTATATTTTATATCCTTCACTTGTTGTCTCACCAAAAACAATTGTTGCAAAAGAGGAGACAAACGTGGTCACAATGTATGTCTGTCCATCCATCTAGCATAAACCTTAACTTACCCATTTTCCTCAGGAGATCATGATCACACACTGCCCATAAATGCATAAGCTGGAAGAAATATCCCAAGAGATTTGAAATTGATGGCCAATTAGTTTGAAAGGCAAAGTTATTGGAAGAAATTGTTTAAATTTTAGGTATCTGGTCAATAGTTCAGTTGTTTGGATCCAGTGGTACTTTATATTATTTCCGTGGATGCATTGACAACAGAAAAAGTAAACATGTTTATCATTGGATATAAATGTTGTTACTAATGGGGAGGTTAGACTAACAGTGGCCAGCATTTTTTTAGCTCTTTGGTGATAGACCATAAGAGTTTATGGGATGATCTGTTGTCCATTATCTGACTGTCCATTTGCACAAGTTTGCTGTATCTACTTCTAAACTGCTAAGATATTCATCCTATGGTCTTGTTGGTCCTAAATGACAATGATGATGCTTGGACATCTAATATGGCCATGGCTGACCATTACTCCTCATCAATGAAAGGTCATGATTACATGAGGTTTTCATTTGAATATCTAGTTTGTCCGAAAACAAAACAATATTAATCTGATAACCAAAATGGCCACCAGCGGCCATTTTGAACATCCTGTTAATGCAACTCCTCCTGAATTGAAGGTCATAGTAGCATAAATTTTTATATCCATCTAGGTCATTGCTTAGTAATAAATGATTATTTTCAATGGGTAAAAATGTCACTGTTCCAATAGTCAGGGGTTCTGAGACTAATTCTAATGCCAAATTTACACAATGGAGAGGAACATTAACAAAGCCACACTCTACTCCTTGAATGAAAACACTTTCATGAGGAACATACTTCTCAGATAAAGGCAGAGTACATGATAATAAAAGACTCTGAGAAACCCCATGTCTCTTGATATTTTAATAGATTGGCAGGACAGTATCATCAATAAATGAGATAGAATAATTTTCATATCATTGTGTATGATGTATTCAATAAAGCTTTACATTATTTTGCTTTTGCTCACACAAAATGCCCTGTGACGGTATTGTGTGTGAAATAATCTTAACTATGGGGAAATCAGACGTCTTAGAACACTGGAGTGACATTAACTTAAATTTAAAACTTTTGCTTTAAGTAGAAGAAAGATATGGTGAAAATCTTTATTTTACTTCATTTGTAATGAAATTAAAGAAAACAATGTCAGAACAGAGTCACTTTCTTGTATATATTAGTGTTAGAAGAATCAACAAACAGGTTTTACCCATTGACCTTTGACCTCCATTAACTGATTAATTCCATCTCTGTTCAAACTGTAAAATGTATTATTGACATATCGGGAACAATTGTGCTAAATTTTATGTTCATGTCTTTCAGCATGGCATTGGTTGCTATGTTGTGAAAAATGGAATGTGCTTTTTTTTAAAAAAATAGCTCCCCTTTCATGATGGGATAGGGGTTTGGCTTGTATTGGGACATTACTACTAATGAAAATTGTGCTGTAGTGAAAAACATGAGAATTATTCAAAGGACTGTTTTGATTCTTGCAGCTTGAAACTTTCAGCTATACAATCAAAATTAAATGATACAGTAATATTATACATTTGATACAGCAATAATACATATGATACAGTAATAATACATATGATACAATAATAATACCTATGATACAATAATAATACCTATGATACAGTAATAATACTTATGATACAGTAATAATACCTATGTGGCCTTAAGCGTCACTCTACCTATGCACCACTGAGAGAGTGACAGGTGTAAGGTGAAGTCATTTGCATTTGCAACTTGCACAGTGGAGAAAATGTTGGCATACCTCTATGTTAGTTTCATATATTGTGGCTTAAATTTCTTTGGAAATTGTACTTGTGGACATTGTACATGATCTAAGCATTTTTTTTTGTACATGATCTAAGCAGAGATCTAACCAAAATGGCTACTCCTATTTACTCGAAAAATGAGTTCAAATAGTGTAAAGTACACCATCTTTAGCAGTTATTAAAAATGGGCAAACAAATTTTTCCAGAGTAGACAATAACAGCTTCTAAAAGTGCACTGAATGAATCACAAAATGTAAGAAAGTAAACCAAAATTATTGGTTCTATATATACAATTTGCTTTTGAAATCCAGGAAGTGAAATGGTCAAGCGAAGCTTGCAGTATTTTCAGAGGTGCACATTTGAAGTAAGGCTAAGCTGTAAACTTTTTTACCTACATTACACCCATAAGTCATACATCAAAATAAAAGGAATTACAAATGGTCTTTTTAAACAGCCAGAATAACAAGATAGGATTCTTTTTCTTTACAAATAATAACACTATGTAACTGTAGAACACCATCAGTATCATTTTCCTACTTTTTGTTTGACAGTAAAATCCTGGTTCATACTTCGGTAAACAATTGATTATAATAAAGAGAAATATCTACTAGCTACAATCTGAGAAAGGAGACAATTCTTTGAATGTCTAGATACAAAAATTCAGCACAATCACATTTTTGTTTGCTTTAAAGAAATTACGATAAAATTCTGATGCATTTTGCAATAACTTATTTAATTTTTGTATCATCTGACATGGTGGATCTGGTAGAGACATAAGCAAATGATTTAAATCTAGAATCCAAGCTTTTATACTGTAAATCTTTCTATTGGTGTAAGACTTCTTTTGTGTTTTATATTCAGAATGTTCCTTACATTTTGTCCTTTGTGCTCAGAATATATTTTTGTCATATCTTTTAAATTAAAAGAGAGATGATGCATTCATTTTTATTAATGTAAACTCTTGCCCACTGTAATTTTAATCTATGATGTTTTAGCACTCAGTATTCTTCTTTTGTCCACTGATACAAAGAACTAATTTTATTTAACATACTCTCAATTATAATTACAGCACTTCTGCTCCAGGAAATATTTAACTTACAAGTAAAGAACATTAAATATAACAAAGGGAGAAAAGTCTTGATTTCCATATTATATTCCCGTAAAATATTGTCTTATTTTTAATTCACTTGAAATCGGCTTAATATTTAGGCTTTCCAACCCTACCAAAAGGGACAGACATTAGTTTCGTGGCATTCATCTTTCAGTTTGGCTGCCACACTATACCTGCTAAGCAAGACATTTCAAAGCTACTGGATTAGATCTGACCAGAATGGCAGTCCTACAATGTAAGCCCTCGACCCTGATATTTATGTTGGGTCAAAGGCTTATACTGTAGGACTAACCAGAATGGATAATGAACTACCTTAAGTTGGTCCTAAGACATGGTTTGGTTCTGGTACATGAGTTTTTGATACTTTTTCGCTAATTTTTTGTTATATTATGCAAAGAGTAGGAAAACAAGAGTCCCTCAAAGGGTTTGACTCTCTGACTATATGAAAAAGAATTTGCAGGAATTAAAAAAAAACATTTCTTTCTTTAAGAATAACAAGATTTCAATTTGCTGCCATGGTGTACATAAATGTAAGATGGTACTATTTTCAATTTATTAGGGTCAACAAGACATGAAAGCAGTTTTTGGTGCTAATGTCATGTTGAGATGACTTTCCATTCTGCAGGGGTAACGATAAAAAGATTTTCAAGATGATTGCCATGGTCACAATAACAGATTGGTACCAGTTCCATTTAAGACCAACCAGACATCACAAGAAGTCTTTTGCGAAAGTACAATGTTGATATGACCAACAATGCAGAAGTAGTGATAAGATTTCAAGATGGTTATTATGGTTGCCATATTGCAAGTCATATCGACACCATTTTCATTGACAGTCAACCTGACAATGTGTCTTTCAATGAAAACCCCATGTTGACATGACAATTAATTCAAGAGAAGAAGTAATAACTAAGTCTTTAAGATAGTCACTGTGGAGTCTATATTGGATGTCTGAGCTCCACCATTTTCATACAGTATCAACTCAACATATCACTGTGACATGCATTCCATTCAAATCACAAAAATACCTTCAGAATCAGGGACTTTGTATGGCATACAATAAACAAGATGTCCTTTAAATAACCATGCAAAATTTGTCTTTTCTTTCTCTAATGTACCAGTATTATAGAATGACATTATCGTAAATATGAAAGGGAAGCACATTTTTTTCTTTAAAATACAAAACCCATCAAGATTATAAAAATGTATGCGATGATTGCTGTCAGATGAATGTATTCTAATGCAAAGGTTTTTTTTTTTTTTACATTCCATTGACTTCTATATTTAGTCTCTTTGCAAATTTCCATATGTATCCAACCACAAAAATACATTTATCTTGTACTCAAAGTAAGTGACAATAACCATAGTTCATGTACCTTTGACAATGTTAGACTATTCATGGGAAACTCGCTTATAAGAGTGTGTTTTCTAAATGTGAGCTTTCAATGACTTCTTATGTCCCTTTGACTGTGCAAAGTTTAAACAGAGTGTTGTAACATTGTGATGTAATCCTACATCATTTGGAATAAAACTACCCCATCACTAAGGTCTATCTTTCATGTGCTTAATGCTATATTTTGTGTTGGCTGCATCGCATTGTTTTATTAAGCCCAACATCTGCTTACAGCCAGTAACATCTATAAAGATATGTTAATCTCTTGGATCTAATTTTCATAATTTTGATTGTTCAATTTTGCAATCTCTTGTTCTATTTGGGATTAACATATAATCTTTAAGCTTTCTTCTTGAAATCTACATCACAATAGTTCATGGATATTACATGTAATCACCTGCACTGCTCAGAAGTTTGGATATTGATGAAACTTGATGAGTGGATGCATCAAAATGACTGCAAGTCATCATTTCTAGAATATGTCACTGCGAAATACTGTTTGGCCCTTTTGATAGTATTATAATCAATGTTTGTTTTCACATTTCTGGCAATATCGTAAGCATGGTTATACTGATACCTGATGGTAGAACGCATTATAGGCAAAAAATATTCTTGTTCATTTTCTTTATGTATACAGGAGACAATTATTGCGATGACGATGAAGTGTTTAACCACACAGTAAGAATGTGTAAATTATGCAAAAACAATACCCTCTTTCTCATTATCATATCAATGTGTAACTGTATATACATTTATATATTTTATAAAACATAAACTAAAATATAAAGAATGTGTAGAGAATCCATCATCTCCCACTTGATTAATTTCTGCCCACTTAATTTTGTACAATAGTGGTCTTTTGGGGAAAATCAGTGTGTTCACTAATTCCAGAATGGGTAGGGGTACAGCCGAAGCCTAACAGGAAAAGAAAATAAACAATCACACAGGCAGCTGAGCTTTTTAATGTTGACCCAAAAGAAAGAAGCAAAAAGGAAAGAACAAAAACATTAGCCTGAAGAACAAAATAATGCCGAGTGACAAAAGTTTCTCATGTTATTGCATTGGCCCGATTTGACACTGGAACCTATCATACTATACATGTACATAACAACAAATTCCTCAGATTACAATGTTGAATCTTATAAAAAAGAATGTTAAAGTGCAATGTAGGAAACCATTACCTGATATGAACAGAGAATTAACAAAAGTTGTATATACTTAGCATAAGACGTTTGTGAAACATACTCAGTACAGATAATGCAAGGACTGAGAAAACCAGAGAAAGCAGAGAAATTTGGCAAACAAATAAATGAACAAGTCCCTGAGATCATACTTTTTACCAAAATATGTTTTAGTAACAAATGTTCTACTGGTCAAATTAAGATCATCCTTGTTCAAGGTACCAAACTTAAAAACAATGCCAAGGAAATATTTGTAATCTTCAATATTTTTTATGTAAATGTGGTATTAGATATTTTTACGGATGTTCCTTTTGACCCTTTAGCTCATCAAAGTATCGAGGTTATTAAGGACAATAGTAACAAATGCTACAATTTTTTAATTTAAGCAGTTTAAGTGTATAAAATAGCAAGTTTGAAATCGAAAAGAGGTACAGGGTGGGGTGGAGGTCAAATTAGACTGTTAAGAGCTGGGACAACAGTCCTTGCTGGTCATGTTACATGTCTAATTAACAAAATGCTATAGTCCAATATTTTTCCTGATCATGTGAAGGAAGCTCAAGTCATTATGATTTTTAAAATAACAATCCTCTTGACAAAAGTAAACTGAGACCAGTTAATATTCTCTCAATTTTGTCAAAACTGTTTGAAAAGTCAATTGATGCCCAGTTAGCATAATTTTAAAAGATATTTTAACAAATATGTGGGTGGTTTTCGAAAATTTCATGGATGCCAGACCAGTCTTCTAGACTTAAAGAAGGCTGCTGATGAAAGCAAATATATAGCTGCAGTTATGATGGATTTATCGAAGACTTTATATTGTGTCCCTGATTCATATGTTAAGAGCGTAAGGTATATCCAAAGACTAAGTAAGTCTCTTATTAAGCTACATGTCAAATTGTAAGCAGAAAATTAAGATGCACGGAGTAGCTGGACTTAAATTTAAAAAGATATTCCTCAAGGGTCAGTCCTTGGACCTTTACTCTTGAATGTATTTATCAATAATTTTAAAGTTGTATTAATTGTTTCTCACAATATAACTATGCTGCTAACAATAGTCTGTAGTTTTCAAATATCTGAGATATCCCTAGATTCAAAACATCAACATATTGCAACAAATGTTTAAAATACACCACTGTCCTTATATGGAATGAGTTACCAATTGTATTTAGCGAGAAATCAAATTTTAATTCAGTTTGATTACAAAATACATTCTCAAATGGTAAAGACTGTAAAATGTAATATCTGCAGATAATGCACACAAACCCAACTCTCCTGTGACGATTATCTGTGCTACCATTTTGTTTTAGTGTTTTTGTCTTGTGTACCATCTAGTGCCCTACTGTTATCTCTTTGTTTATACTTAATTTGCATCACAGCATGCTTTTAGTTCTAAACTGGTACTTTGCTTTGAACTTCATTTAAATTTAGCTAATAATTTAAATCCAGCTTGACTTTTAAAAATAACATCCTTTATGTCCTAGCCTGTGGTTTTCTAGTAAGATAAATACTAAATTCATTTAATGTCATTCTTGCATTTATGTCGGTATAAATCGCATTAGAGCTTATTTTGAATTGTTGTTTTAAATGATGCCAAGTATAATATAAATCTTATCTTACTTCATTCTATTCATATTATTTTAATGCCTGCTATATTTTTAATTGATAAGATCTGCATAAGCATGTATGCTAGTATGGTAATAAAATTTGATGGTATAGCCTATAACGGGACTCCAATTTTAAAAAGTGTCAAACATTCATAGCCTCCATGTGGAGATGCCTCAACAGCCTTAAGGACAATTTAACATTGAGGGTACATTTTAAAATTGTTAGAAGTAGTTGACCTCATTAAGGGAATAATTAAAGTCTCACATGGGAATTTAACATGGAGAAGACATTACAGCTTCAAGAGAAGATTAACACTGAAGGTACATTATAACATTCTTGCATACATGCATATATACAACACACACTCAAGTCAAGGGGATGTAGTGTTGATACACAAGCTAAACTTACAAAACTACAAACATAATATCACACAAAGTTAGGAGTGCTGATAGACGCACTAAACACACACAAACATACTATCAAACACATGAGTGGTAAGGGTTTCTAAGCTTTGGTTTTAGTTTGGGTTCTGAAGATTGACTTGGACACACAGACAGTGTGTGTGTGTGTGTGTGTGTTTAATTTTTGTCCATGACTGTAGATTGTATGGGTCATTTTGTAAACAACATGTAGCTAAATTTTGTCATTGATTGTACGTGTTCTTTAAGGAAATATTTGCAAGCATGTTTACTTGTATTTGAGTTCAGGACATTGGCTTTCCCATTGAAATTATATGTTCTCCCTGATTTCTCTCAGGTTGGTTACTAACACTTATGTAAACAGACCTTAACTTGTTTACGAATTTGATGGAAATTTCCGTTGAAAATTACCTTCACCCTAGTCATCTTATTATGTCTTAGTTTTCTAAAAAAGTTTGTTTTATATCAAAGTTATTCATTCCTATCTTAACATAAGTCTTTGTGGAATCAAGTTTAGTGTGTTCAGTTATAATTTGGGAGGATGTATTTATTTAAAATTTTCATTGGAATTATAAAGTGCTCATTGACATTTGGAGTAAAACATTATTTTGGGATTAATTTTAATTCATTGATATTATTGTGATACATGAAGACTACTAGGACATAGGCACACTCAAGACTACTTGTACATCAGCACATTCAAGATTATAATTAATTCAAAACACTCTATTCTTTTGGACTTGTGATAGAACTTTTAGGATTATTAGGATTTAATTCACAGTACGGCAAGTTCTTTTCAAATTTACCAGAATCCTTTTAAAATGTAAAACTTGGTGACATAGCATTTCCAATTTTGTCAATGCAGTCGATTCTTGGCATTGAAAATAAGTCCCTTTTGGTGACATTGTTGACTTGATATAGTCAGTACACATACGGAATGTTTTATCGAGTTTAAGACAAGAATTCATGGTGAATTCCAGTTTTTTTACTTAGTCATTCTCCAGCAAAACTTTATTTTTTCAAGCATTCCTGCTTTAGAGGATTCATCCTGTAAGAAGGCTGATTTACAGGCTTTGAATATACAATTTCAATGTCATGGTAGATTTTTTTGCTCATGTTGGAACATCAGGAAACAAGTGCTCATATTCACATAATAGCTGTTTTAATTCACTCTTTGCCTTTGGTTGAAAAGGTGAATATTTCTGGTCCAGATTATTTAATATTTCTGAATTCCAAAGAGTGGTTAAACCAGTCACTACAGTCAGATTGCATTTAATCATTTACATCCTCGTTATGTGGAACAGGCACAACTAAATTTATTAAATTATTAACTGGGATACCTCTACCAAAATACTTCTTTAACATATTTATGTCACGGAATTGTATAAATCCCTTTATTTAGTAAATACATATACTCAGGTTTCGTTTTTTTGTGTAGAACAATACCCGAGGGTGATTTATGAATATTGTACATTTCGCAACAGTGAGTTCGGTTCATCCTATGCCGCACATGCGAAGTGCTTTCAATGGGAAAAACCGAATACTTCCAGTGCTCAGACGATGTATGGCTGCATCATCTATGTATAAATGCCTCACCATAACACTAAATCTTCACATTACGGAACGTCTTGTCAGTGAGAAGTCTACTTAAGGACTTGCACATCTTCAGCTGTTATTTATTAATTTTTTATGTATAAGTTATAACTATTGTACTACCACATTTATTTTTGTATATTTTCTATGTAGCTTTGGCTTACGTAGTATAATGCAAATATTTTCTATTCTTGTTTGTGACTTAGCAAGAGATTTATATTAGCAATATAATGTTGCATTTTTAAGAAACGTTTAGTACCGTAGGATTCTTATTGGACATGGGTAGGTTCACTTCTGAACCTGTTTATTGCTTTGTAATGTTGTGTTGATAATGTAATTTGTATGGCTTACCGTATATAATGTCATTACGTGTTATCGTATATACCCGTGTCATGCATAGTACATGGTATTAGATGTATTTTCAGCTGATCGGAGTTGACATGGTACCAGCTGTAGAGCTAACCATAGAAGTTGACCATAGCAGCTGTAAAGCTGAACCATAGCAGCCATAGAGCTGAGTGAACAGTGTTGCTGGTCGAGTAGCAGGTGATCGGGCATTGCTGGCTGATTGGTGGGCGCTGATTGCTTGACTGACCAAGGAATTGAATGGTGGTTGGTGACTACCTGAAATGCTGACTGATTGATTGACCAGTGTGACTAGTAGCCAAGTGTGCTAGTGACGGAGTGTTTTGTGTTGTTCCATACATGTAACCTTTTAGCCGTGAGCTAATTTTGGGGTTTGTCATACTCAGTGTTTTGGGACGTGAAGATATTTTGTATGATATCTATCCCTTTTGTTTTCATCATTTTACTATTTGAGTAAAGTACCTCATTCTTCACTATTTTGAGTGAATACATTTTACTATATGAGTAAAGTACATCATTTTTACTATTTGAGTAAAACACATCATTTCTTTCATCGTGTGAAATCACTGTGAATCATTAACCTTTGTCCTTTTACTGTGTAAGGTCATTTATTTGTATTCACATTTATGCTGCATTATTAGGTTCATGCGGATTGTGTTAATTTTGTCCAATATTTGGATACACGCACTTATTAATCATAGTTCTTTTCTCATTCAAGTCATTCATCAATAAACATTGTATTTGTATCACCATCAAAAGTGTTGTTATAAATCCGAAATCCAACCCGGTTGTCTTATTACAATTTATATGACACAGTTGTGTCTGTTTCCCAGGAGTGTTAATGATATAATGTAAGTCATTTACATTCTTTTGAATTCTATAAGGACCATAATATTTAGCCTGAAGAGGATTTTGCAGGAATTAAAGATAACCAGAACTCTTATCACCAAACTGAAAACTCCTTTCTTTGGTATTACTGTCATATTTTAATTTCATTTTTGACTGTGTATTAGTTATTTCTATTTTAAAAGTTTCTTACAATTTGAAATCAGACACAAGAGTCAAGAAGATTAATCTTGGAATCTTCAAGTTTCTTTCATAATAATTTCAGTTGACCACAGACTGTATGTCCATAAAGTAGTTCAAAACGGCTAAACCTAATGATTCAAACAACAGCAAATGAACACCCCCATCCCAATCTTTTGCTGTATCAAAGCAATATGACCAAGTCATAATCAAGTTATATACCGGTTTTGTTCGTTTACTGAAAACAAGATTTTCACAATGTATGGTATGGTCAGGATTGGAGCATTCTTTCTGAAACATATACTGTTCATCTATGTCCAAAGTCAGAGTGGACTTTCCCTTACCAGCCAAAGATGCATGTGCTGCCGAGTGACATAAACCAAAAAGATTCCTGCTCCACACTGCGTTTTTGGAATTTTGGTAATGAACTTTTGGTAATGAAGACTTTTGACATGTATTGGTTGTAGAGTCTAGAAAACTTTTAAAGGCTGTCGATGGAAAGATTTTGTATCTTACTGATATTTGCCTAATCAATAGCAATTTGCTTTCTATAGGGCACAAGCGTTTTGGACAAAGTTAAATGAGCAGTGCAGATGACTGAATTTTGTCGACAGTTATCATGTCTACCTTGAAAACAGATCAAAACATTGTTGAATGCATTCTGACTCTAAGTCACAGAACCAGATACTGTCTGACAGCACTTCAAAATGTGCATCATCTCAGTCAGCAAATTTCCTCCTCCACGCTGTATTTTTGGAGTAAATAGAACGTTTAAGGTCTCAGGGGATATATTTTCAATTTTTTTAACTTCAGGCTCTGATGAGACTGACAAGTTAGTAATGTTTAATACTAAAAGATACACATATATCTGAGAATTAGGTGTTTCTGGTTTGTGTTGACCTTAAAATGATACGTGTGATTTATACCATCCATAGTTACTTCACAGTATCTAGACAGTGAAATATCACTAGATGGGCAGGGAACATAGCTAGCCACACATAATAGTAGACACATGGATTCAGGCAGAATATCTTGGATACAATTTGGATGTCGACTATTTTCAGTTGCATAATGCTGTTTAGTGCACAATGGTTTTCCAAATTATCACACAGGGAAAGGTCTACCATTTACACTGCAAGCATCACTTTTCGTCAAAAATGACCCTGGGACATGAAAAAAATATTGTATGTGTAACTTTGGGACTTGGATACAAAAAACACGTTTGTTATGAGCTTCCATTGACTTAACAAGTAAAGTGAGTGATGTATTTTGATTTATTATAGATACCCAAAAGTATGAATCATTTTGAGCACACTTGTACGCATTATCTTTTTTGAATTTTTGTATTGGGCTGATTGATGCGGAATCAAATTTGTGTACAAAAGTAATACCTTGCATTGGTAGGGCCACTTCTTTAAAGTCTATGGAAGAAAGGTGGAATAACAGATGACCAGTCGAGTTCATAGCAGCTACACACGGAGAACATCATTAAAATAAACAAAATGTGTGTATTTCATGCAGTAGCATTCTTCACTGAGGGGGGTAACATGGCATACAGTTTTAATGCCATATTATTTATGATTGTGTATAAACAGAAAACCACCCACCCTAAACTTGAGTTTTTTTTAAACAAATTGCAAATTTATCTCCGTTTTTGGGAAGCATTAGAAATGACAGTTGAAAAAGGCTTTTATGGCATTTTTGGAAAGTGCTAATAGCACGAACCACTGATAAAATTTTAGCCAACAAATAAATAAAAATACACCAAAAGTACTCCACATACAACAATCACTATTCCTTAAATATCAGTTACACACAAAAACAGAGATTGGTGTTTGCAAGGAAATATTTTCATATAATATGATGTAAATTAAAACAATATCAGCCTCATGTCAGGTAGTGTAGTGTCATGAACAGACACTGAAATATGTGTAATAAATTTTTCAATCACGACATGCAATGTTCGTACTAGTGTTATCAACCTTAATTTAGTCCGATGATGATGCAAAGGCATGCAGGCTGACGATTTATGAAGTGCAAGAATGTGAAAAGGAAACGGTTTTGCCAGTCTATCATATGAACAATTTATGTGCAACTTCTATCCGTACCAACGATAAAACATACATAATGAAATACTAAAATGTCAGGAAATTTAATATACCTGTATACTGCTGGGCAGATGGACATTGGTTGCTTTTGTTGTAAAACACTAAAAGATTAATAAGAAAGATTTTAAAACAAATTGTAAGTCATTTGCAGGTTGGTTTTTCCACTCTTAGTGTACTTTCAGTTTTCTTTTCTCTATAAGATTATTAGGTCAAAGCAACTTCTCAAGGGAACATAGTTGAAATACATATAGGAATGTTCATTCCTAAAAATTAATGGAAATGAGAAAAAATAAATGAAATTAACCAAAAATGATTTGGTTTATTTTTGTTTTATAGCACAGCCACACAAGTAGGTTCTTTAGTGCTATGGTAATTACCGTCAAGTGCCTTGCCCATAGACACACTAGGATAGCCACCTCAACCTGATGCATTTGTAGAATTTGAACTCGCAAACTTCAAGACTCCAGTGTGCTGAACACTAAGCTAAGACAGATCCTGCTGCCATTATTCATCTCTTACTACATGGGGTGGTGCATCAGGTATATTCTATATTAATAAGCCTGCAGCAGGGCCAGACTGTTCAATTTGTTTGTGTTGTCAAAAGTTTTCATATGTCAAGTACAAAATTGATTTTTGTCTTTTCTGTTCAACAGCAACATTGACCATTTTGATGCTTTATCAAATTTTATCCCTTTTTTCCCCCATTCACACAGCAATACAAAACAACTGTAATTCCTTACTAAATCAGTAAAAACGAGTGCTTTAGACTACTCAGCCAATGGGAAGCCCCACCCTGAATGGATGGTCATATGAACGTGGAGTTGGCCATCTTGAAAATTGTATTGCTTTTCTTCCTAAATGGATGGTTGTATCATCACAGGGTTTTCACTACAAGATTTCTTATGATGTCTAGCTATGTAGTCCAATTTTTACCCTTCTGCACACGCATGAGGAAAATCACAATGTCTTTCATACACCTAAGCATCCAGATAGACAAAAACAACTTGGAATCAAAATTGTTTGTATGCATACTGAAGTAGCCAGCAAAAGGCACTTCCTACTGCCATTTCAGGTGAAAATGAAAGAATATCCAGGGGTGAATGAGTTAATATTATACTTGATCAACTATTGAATATATTTTCTACACTTATTTTATCAATGTGTGTCATGTGTCATTTGGATTTTTAACGTAGCTTTGACAATTTTTCAGTCATATCGCTACGATGTCTGCAGTGTGGCAGTTTATAGTGATGTCTAGCACTGGGGCATCATGCTGCAGACATGTAGCATAATGTCCCACCCAGTAACATTATCCTGACACCAAGCCGACCAGTCCTAAAACTAACCTCTTAATGCTGAGCGCCAAGCGAGGCAGCTGTTAGTATCATTTTTGTAAGTCTTTGGTATGACTCAACTGGGGATCGAACCCGTGACCTCCTGCATCCGTGGCAGACGCTCTAACCACTAGACCACCGGAGCAGTAATTTTATGGACATCTTGTTTGTGTACTTGGAAATGGTTAAGTCAAGTCTACTGGTTTACTAGTATATTTATTTTCTGCTGTGTTGCTCTTGCTCTGGTTATATGGGGGGTGGTGGTGTCTTTACTACTTGCCACATAGAAATTATTTACTGCATTACTGATAAAAGATCAAAATTCTGTGCAATAATTTTGCAGATACAAAATGTAACCTTGAGTTACATACCCTGCAGTAACTGGTGTAAACTTTCTAACTGTTCAGATATATTTAAAAAAAAACTAGTTAAATCCCTCACAATGGATGACATAATGGACATTGGAATCTACAGCAATTTTCCATGGGGTTGAGGACAATGCAAATTAATAATAATAACAACAAATTTACAAGTCTTGCTTCAATTTAATGGTGTGCAATATCTGAAATGTTAAACAAAACCAACATTCAATTTACCATATAATGGGTTGCTTTTGCTACTATAATTGTTTGTTGAATTGTTATAAAATTAGATGATTTACTTTTCTGTGCTTTTTTCTCATGGTATTAAATAATGAACTATAACACTTAGGTCTTTTTAACAAGGACTAGAGCATACAAATTATTTTTAAAATATCAGCAAAGCATAAAAAAAGTTGTCGCAAATTACTCTTTATACAAGTTTTTCTTAAAGCTCAATGTTTATGCAAGTCAAAATTTATAAAACAAAGTCCGTTATCAGCTCAAGATAATCCAAGGACGAGCCAAAGTCTTTTCTTTCTTTCCTGAATATTCTCTGGTTCTTAGAGACTGGATCTTCATCTTTTACTGTTGTTATGTCCAAGCCCTCTCATCGGCATCTTGAAATTGGCAGCTGCTTGGTATTGCAGTTGGTATGCTAGGGGATGGATCTTGAAGCCATATAACCTAGGGAGAAAAATTACCCGAGTCAGAATTAAGAACCAGTGGTGGTTGAAATGTAAAAATCCATGAATTGTGCATCACAACTGATCACCCATCTATTTTTATTGCTTGGATATATTTTCTAAATTTGATCATGGACCATGCCATTTCCGCATATTTGACAATAGATAATGTTGCTTGACTCTCCAAAATCTGAACAGTTTACTGGCATGTTGTAGGCTCTTATTATATTTGACAGGGTTGACTGGAGGCTGCTTAAGGAATGAATCCTATAATCTGCCCACTTCTAGAAGTTGGAGTATAATAAAAAATGTTGAAACCGGAGTGTAATTAATGGTTACATAGCTCAACTCTCTGAAGCTTTTAGTAGTTTCCAGCAGTGATTGCAAACATTAATTACCGTACTGAAAAGAAAATTTAAGCAAAATGATCTTGACAAAGAAATTTTTGCCCCAATGGCTGGATATAGAAGACAATGCAAACAAGATGATGACACTGCAGAGGTATAATAATGTTTTGATAAAAAAAATCTAATTTTATTTTTAAAATCTTTACTCTTGAAAATCTGCTTCAGAAGATGTTACCAATCTCCGTCACTAGAAGCCAAATTTTACTGGATAAAAGTCACAGGTTTCAGTTAACCTTACAGTTTGACACTATCTG
The DNA here is from genome assembly GCA_016617855.1 of Megalonaias nervosa. Classification (NCBI taxonomy): domain Eukaryota; kingdom Metazoa; phylum Mollusca; class Bivalvia; order Unionida; family Unionidae; genus Megalonaias; species Megalonaias nervosa. The sequence continues at coordinate 67,566 of JAECUM010000080.1, forward strand.
AAACAGAGTTTATAGTCCACTCATCAAATTCCTGAACTCATTCGCAAGTACAATAGCTGGACCTGCTGAGGGTAACTGACCACAACATAATGTACAGTCTTCAGCAAATCTACAGCGAATAAACATTTATTTCCATTCTTCCATCTGCACTGGTCACAAAAGGATGTAAAACAGCAAGGAAAAATCTGTGGGCATGACCTAAAGACAAATATTTAATCTATGATGGCAATGTATAAAATGTCAGTCATAGTGACCTTCCTTAGTTGTAAGGATACATTACTAACAGATGCATCTAATTATCAAGTTTCAGGATTTTAATATCAACAACACCCAAAAAATGAACTTTAAACACAAATGTCAGCAAAGTTACTGAAGCATGAAACATGGGTGATAGAGGCTTCCTTTGGTAATAGACCTGCCAACCCTAAAGAGACATTCTCAGTAAGTTAGTTGAAATTTTTCAGTAAGTTGGACCAATTTTCAGTAAGGTGTAAAAACTATTAAGTACTGGCAACAAGTAAAATTTTAATAACCGTTACAGTTTATATCCATGTTGTAACTTACAATATATAGCTACTGATGTGACTGGTACATGGTACTTTTGCATTTTCTAAGAAACAAATGGTCAAACTCCATTTTGAAGCATTCTCCCCCCTTCACTTTCATGACTAGTATTGCTTCCAAGGTATCAACTGACATAGATGATCTGATTTTGAGTGTTTTTTTGCAGCAAATGAGAACACCCTCTCACAACCTGCATTTGAATGAGGAACAATAAGTACATTCTTCATGATGCTGGACAACAATTTGTATTTGAACTTGCCATTAACATCCTTGAGTTTACTAATAAGATCCCATTGCTTGTCAACTCATTTAGTGTTTAAGATCTCAGGATTCAATTTATCTACTTGGTAATTCAAAAACTGTTTCCAAGTTGTTTCACCAGTTGGTTTCTTTGGGTTCCATACACGTAAGTCTTGACGGGAAATACATCACACTGCTAAAATCACTCATCATCCTTTTTGACACATCAGCAACTGCACGGTGTTTCAGAAGTTCATTATTCAAGGGAAACCTCTTAACAATGTAATCACAAACAGTTGTGTAACAGTCCCTTACATCTTTATAGAATTGACAAAGGCTACTTTCATACAGCTTCCTTTCAGCAAAGTATTTTCTTGTTTCTGAACCTACTGTAAGTGTATCATCTGACTTTTGTTTCTTATAGTCATGATAATCGATATCAGTAAGATCCTTAGCTGGTGAAATTTCTGTAGCCTTTACAAATCTGATCAGCAACTGCTTTAATAATTCAAGCACGTTTTCTCTAAGTTTGTGGATCATAGGCTCCTCCTGTTGCATGATTAAGTTGTACTTGTTAAATAATGGAATTATGTGTCTAGAAATAAGCAATAAATCTTCACCCTCTGGGACTGCAAAGCATTACACACACTCATAGCCTTTTCCTCTCTGTAACTGATTTTTGTACTGTCTTTCCAGTCATTTCTAACCAATGGTGTCTGACATCAAGACAGAGCCTTTTTATCTGATTTCTGTGATATAGCTTTCTCTAAGGAACCTATCTTGTGTTTTATTTTCTCAGTCTTTCCTGCTGAGGCAGACTTGAGGGTAGTACTAGCCTGACTTCTAGATGTATCACAGCTCAAAGCTTTACTGCATGTACCTGCACTGTCGTTTTTTCCTTCTTTATTACTAGATACATGTGGAACTTTATCCTTGGAACTAGACACCTTCTCTGACATCCTGCTTTTGGCTTTAGCTCTTTTGCCTTTAACCTCTTGTTTCTTGGTTTCTTTACCAAAATATAATTGTAAGGGTTCCCGCTGTTCCAACAGTCTCTTTATACCTTCACCAAGAGACAACCATCTTGTTACACAACGCTTCAATATTTTTCTCTGCTCTTTACCACAAAGAGTCTGAAGATCTTTCAGTTCCATTTGTCTATTCACACTTTTATCCAAATAATATGATATGTCCACTAATAAGTCATCAACATATCAGCCCCCTTTCTAGCTGCTAAATGTATCCAATGGCATGAGCATCCACTCAGATACACTGAGGGATTCACCATAGTTATATGTCCAAATACACCTTTATTGCAACCTGTCATCACTGAAGCATTATCTGATTCAAAGGCGATACGGTTATTCCAACTTACGTTTTCTCTTTTTCAAATCCTCATCCAATAATGTGAAAATATTTTCCCCAGTATAGGCTCCATCACATGTTTGGACTGACAAAAGTGCTTCAGTTACAACCCCATCTGTGTTATCAAAATATCTAACAACTGGGTACAGCTTCTCAGATTCATTGCTACCATCAGTTGCTATACTGAAAAGTTGGGATGAAATATTGTTAACAATGCCTTCCTGTATTGACTTGCACTGTTGTTAATACAATAGCAGTAGTTTTTGTTCTGCCACACTGATAACTATTTGCTACTGACGATTTGAGAAACAACCACTTGAATAGTTTAGAAGCATGGTCAGATGCAGCAACTGCAACATTATGCTCAACCAAAAAGTCTGTAAAATACACTTCGGCCTGAATGACCTCCAATTCAGTTTCTGGCACTACAGATCCAAATCCCATAGAGGTCAGCGACTTACAACTTGATTTCATTGCAACGTATTCTGTATGTTCTTTGGAATTCACGTGGCGGCGACAGTCATCTCGCTCACTGTGGGAAATATTCAAGTCAAGATGATATAACGTGCAATAAATGTAATGGTCACCTTTTTTTACTTTTTTCTAAGCATGACCAAGTAGCTGAGTAATCTCTTTTATACTTTTGCAACCACTGTTTCAGCTTTTTAGGAGGCTGGCTTTCTTCTCCACCTCTGATGCATTTTCGTTTGGAAGACATTTTCAGATGACAGGATGACAAAACGAAAAATGAAATCTAGATCAGATGCACTCTTCTCAAGAACAAAATAGGCGGGTTTAAAGCATCTGAGGTACCAATATATATTTAGTCTGGTTCCCTACCAAAATCCACTCAGTCTAAGATGAAACTCTGAACCCGAACACGGAGTCTAATATGAAAATCTGGATCTGGAACGAACCAATACAAAAAATATCCGGAACAAAAAACAAAGATCATATTTCCGTACTTTTTGCTATCATTCTGTAAGTCCGTAATTTTAGTGTTTTTTTTGTAAGTCTTACAGCAAAATCGTAAGAGTTGGCAGGTCTGTAATAAGTGTGTAGTGCTTATCAATATGCATCCTCTCACAAAGTTTCATGGTTCTTTCATGGTTCTAGTAAAGACAGTATAGATATACTATTTTGAAAACACGTGTAGTCATGAGTTAAATATAAAATTTTGAGCAAGGCCAGTAAAAAAGTAAATACAAGTCACACTGAGCTGCTTTTGTTGTACTGGTGTGGTAATCATCAATATGTATATCATCATCATCAATTTCATGATTCTAAAAAGTGTCTAAAAAATGAACCCAAAACACAAAAGATAAGCTAAGTCAGTGAAGTGTAAATATGGATCATAATGACCTACTTCTGCAATGGGGGTGGGGGAAATGCTCATCAAGATGCATCTCCCACCAATTTTCATGATTCTAGATAAGACTACATGTACATGGCATACAAAAACACCTATTTTGTCATAAGCAAAATGCAAAATCTTAACCTAAGCCAGTAACATGTGAAATTTAAGTCACAGTGACCTTTTCTGGACAGGTGTAGTACTAACAGAGGTACACAATTATTTTGCTTCATAATTCAAGCAAGAATAGTTGAAATAAAAAATTTAACCACATACAGTGAAGCTTAAAATATGGAACAGAGTCATCTACCTTTGTAATGAGGCTGAATAACTCATCTAGATGTGTGTGCGAGAGTTGGATTTTTAATGTAGCTTTAAAAAAAATTTCAGTCACATCGTTACAATGTCCCACCCAGTCACATTATTCTCACACCAGATTGACCAGTCCTACCACTAACCTCGTAATGCTGAGTGCTAAGCGAGGCAGCTGTTAGTACCATTTTTATAAGTCTTTGGTACGACTCAGACTGGGTTTGAATCCACAACCTCTTGGATCCGAGATGGATGCTCTAACCACTTAGGCCACTGCAGCGGTCTTATCAAGATGCCTTACCATACCAATTTTCACGATTCCAGATGTAATAGTATTCTTACAGTATGCCAAAAGTCTAACCAATCATTAGCTAACTGCAAAAAGTTACCAAGGCAGCAAAAAGTAAAATGCAAGTCATAGTGACCTTCCGTTGTTTTAAAGAGTGTTTTACTTGGAGATGCAAACAATCATCTAGTCTGATGATTCAAGAAAGAACATTTAGGACCAACTAGACCATGAGATGAATGCTAGACCATGAGATGAATGCGTGCATTTGAAGTTTCTTGCTAAACTCCAGCAAACTTGGGGGCCTCAGGTGGCCAAGTTGTCTAAGGAGTTCGCCTTTCCTGTTCTTTGCCATCTCACTGTCTGCATGGGTTTTAGTCTCAGGCTCAGCCAATGTGGGTATGTGAGAAAACTTGTCAGTAGCTTCCTGTGGGCTGGTTCTTCCTTGGGGTTTTCTTGGATTCTTTCTCCACCAGTTATACTGGCCACCATGTATAGCCTATCATGTGCTGAAAAATGGCATTAAACCCATTTATCAAACTAACAAACCAGATAAAACACTTAACAGACAGATGAAAGCAAAAGGCCATACAACAAGATTTACTGGCTTATATCCAGCAGAGCTAAAAAAAACCAGAGCTGTAATCAATGTACAGTACCTTGGTACAAACTGATTAGCTGGCCTCTTGGGTCGGTACTCGGGATGGACCATAAACAACATGTGGGGGAACCCAGTGCCAAAGTATGCCCCATCTGTGTGGTGGTGTCGTGATGATTTCGGTGTGTACACATCCTGACATTTGGGGCAATACAACTTTACCATGGCCTCAGCTGGTACATCCGATAAACCTGGAAAAGAAATAAAGAAATCTATTATATACTCGTCATTTTTTCCATTAATTCAACTTTGTCAGAATGCAGTATTCCTCCATACTGCACAACATGCTACATGTTAACAGTGATATGTGCATATGGATACCGATACTAAGTTTTGTTTGTAGCTTATCTGCATCTGCAAATTTGCATGTGGTTTTGTATTCTCCTGGAATCTGCAGAAAAATGAAATGAGTTTGCTTTGACTAGAACTTCCTTTCCACTTTTATCAAAAATAATTAATTCAAAAAGTAATACCTATTTCAACTGACAGATCAATTTTTGCTGTTGCTGTTACAAGTTTAAATAATCCCCAATTATGATGTCAGAATGTTACATCCTATATAGCATTACTGTTAGTGAAACATGCCAGCCTCAAAGAGGTATCGATATTACAAATACCTCTTTTTCTTCATGCGTTACATAGGGACATAAAACAACTTTTTTGTCGGAGTCAGTACAAGATTTTAAAAGAGTACCATGAACAACACATTATAAACCTGTCATCATTTTTAACATTCTCAATGTGAGTGTGCCAGAGTACGATTCACTGTAGCTAAGTGAACATCGGGTCTCATCTCAAAGGCCTCAACCTTTGGTCAAAATATGCAGTCTAAACTTAATGTGCAAAAACCATTAGACCTCTGACTTTACCTTACTGCAAGTTGTTCAGAAACCTTGGTCAAGGAACTTGTTCCAGAACCAAAAATTACTGCAAAACCCATTTTTCATTGATTCATAATAATCCTGATAATTTATCTTTAGACTTGCAATTCAAAAGACTTGCAACAATCCTTAAGTGCATGCCATCAACAAACTTTGGTCAAGGTATGTGGTCTAAAACTATAGTTACCATGCAAAACACATTTTCCATATTTCAGTCACAGTGACCATGATCTTCTGTACCCCAAATCAATAGGCAATTATTCTTACCCAATGTGTAAATCATAACTCAGACAAAAATGAATGGTTAATAACTTAAATATTTCTTCATTTGGTCAGTGACCCTGACCACTGATCATCAAATCAAAAGGTTTCTTCTTAGCCAAAGTACAAACCATCAACTGAAGTTTGATCAAGTTCTGTGATGTAAAGCATATGTTATTGTGATGAAACCATTTCACTTTGTTCCATCAGTGACCTTGCCCTATGCTCCATGACCCCAAAATCAATAAACATCTTGCATCAAGTGCATGCTATTTACAAAATTTGAACCAGTTAAATGGTGTAAAACCAACACTATTTTGCAGAATAATTTTTTCAGTCATTGTGACAATGACCCTTGATATTTTGACCTCCAAATCAATTGAGTTCTTTCTTGCCCCAAGTGCAGACCACCCATAAAGTTTAGTAAATAGCTGCTGGAGAACTTGAGTTATTGTACAGAAACCACTTTTCTTTCATCAGTCAGGAACAATGATCGTTGACCTTTTGACCCTGCTTCTTTATCTGCCTTATCATTACCTGTAACACCAATGTGAATAGGCCAAAAAACAGTACTGAATACTTTTACCAGACTGAAAGGGCAAATTATGCTTCTAAATGATTTGTGATATTAATTAGTATTAAAATTTCAAGGTTTGCATTGCTTTTAGTATGGATAGAGAATCCTAAAAGATGATGAAATTTGTAATTTTTGTGTGTGACAGGTTTCAAAGTAGCTCAAAGACCTGAGTATGGCTGTACTTTCTGCAATGAAAACCTAAGACTTTATCCAGTAACTGGCTCAAGATGGTGCCATAGGATGTGTCCCCAATCTTGTCTCATTCTGTTTGTATACAGGTCATATGACTAAAATAGAGGGTTAAGATTTCATTGAATTAGCCTTGAAAAAACAGGATTTGCTGAAGACTTTTCATTTGGCAAAGAACATTTTTATTTTTTAAATAAACAATGTGATTTTTTTACCTTAGATTAGGCATCATTTCCAAAGCTGTTTTTGTTGTTTCTAAGTGCAAGCTAATTTCTGTGCCAAAAAAGGAAATGAAATTTGGTTTTTGAGCATACATGGTTTGGTATTTGCTACTTAAGTCTGTAAGATTGGAGTGCAGCAATACTTTTAGACAGCCATTGAGACAATACAAACACTTCCTGAGGAAAACCCCATGTTGATATAGCCATTAATTTGGGAGGTGTAGAATAAGAATATTTTCAAGATAGCCACCACACAAATTTTTCTAATCCACTCCATGCCAAAATGACTTCCCACTTAATTTTCAAGATGGCCATAAATGTCTGATCAGCAACAGTTTAGTCGGGATCAAGAAAACAAAGTCTTTCAGTGAAAACAACAATGTTGATATACTATTCATTCAGGAGAAGCAATCATAACAAGATTTTCAAGCTGGCCACTGTGGCAGCCTTACTGGTCACCATTTTCATTTAGGACAAACTATACATTGTAAGAAGCCTTCTGGTGATAAAAATACACTGATCTGACTTTCCATCTCAGAGGAATAATTCTCAAATTTTCATAAGAAGCAGTTTAGTGAAAACCTCGTGTTAATATATCCATCCATCATTTATGAAGAACAAGAGAGCATAAGAAGTCTTCTAGTGAAACCACGTGTTAATCCAGTGGGGAGGAGTAATGGCATTACTTACAATATTGCCATTGTGGCAGCCATATTAATGTTTGAGTAGCACCATTTTCAATTAGGACCAACTAGACCATGGAATAAATGTGTGTGTAAAGCTTTATGGCAATTCTCCAAGTACCTTAGAAGTATGTAAATAACAAAGATGTGCCAATGGATGGATGAAAACCCATATCATAAGCTCTTCTGGTCTGAAAATCCAGCCTGGTGAGATATGCCCATTTACATCCAACTGTGCCTATGTGGTGACAGTCAAATAATTAAATGGTTCCTGGTTCAAGCCTACTACTGCACACAGTTTACCCATATACAGGCTTTTTATGCAATCATTTTCTGCCAAAGACCTTCAACTTCTAAATATGGTATACTTCCATAACTCATTTGATAAATACTTGATTTCGAGCTACAATAAAAATTTAACTTTCATAATCCTCACAAGTTTTCCTTGAAACTTTCTGCAAATACAAAGTTGTCACACAATTACTATTTTCGAGATACTTTGGAATTTATATTAATTTGAGAAGCCACAGCAATAATCAATTGCCAAAAGTTTCTATAAAAGGATACAGGTCTCCACCTGAAACTTCTTGAAATATGCAAAACAAGGTATTTAGCTTTCATGAGGACATGTACTGTGTATCCTAAGCTAAATTTCAATGCATATTGCAGCAGGACATTGAGAAAGGGAGATATTCTAGAATCATTACATAGAGTTCTATTCAATGTAACGTATTTCCATAGACATTAATGTTAATGTATGGCCAAATTACAGTATTACGCTTTCTAGCTAAGCTCCGAAAAACATTTACATCCTAAGAATGATCTAAGATGAAACCATAATAACAATAAAAATAATATCCTGCCAAAGTTATTTTAGTGAATATTGTGCTTGTGGGTGACCATTATAAAAATCTGGCCCAGGGATAACTCCCCATTTAAAACCAGTGCAGGAAAGAAGATGAATTTTTTCCAGTAATTATTTTCAGCTGATCAGGGACCACCACCACACATGGGCTGCTTCAGTAATTTTTAAAATAATTAGTTCACCGGGCCCAATAAGGTATAACTAATGAAACCTTGGTTCATGACATGGAATGACAATATCTGAAGTCAAACTAAGTAAATATCACTAAGGCTTCTTTTTATTTAGCTTTGTTATCAAATTTCACTTCGATCCATGCTGACATTGAAAAGTTTCTGAGCAGGAAAGAAATTCATCATGCAAGAACTTCCGATTCAAACTAAAGCCATTAGCTCTATTGAATTGCGATAAAACATATGAAAATAGAACTGGATATTAGGTATTATATCAAAATTGATCTCGATCAACTAAGTCCTTCAAGAGTTATTACTAAGAGTCTAAATCCGTGATACATAAAACCAACATATGGAAATAAGTAAGGTACCCTTCCAACTTAACATACAGCATATCACATACACAGACATAACAATACAAATTAACTTTTTAAGACACAAAATGTCCCCAAATGCAACAACACAACTTTTATCATCATAAGGCACAGATATAACACAACTTACCATAAGGCATTAAACACAGATATAACAACAACACTTACCACAAGGCATAACATGCACCTATACATAATAGTACAACTTATACTATGTCCAGGTATAAAATGTCCAAAGATTTAAATATACAACTTACCAAAAACACAACATATACCAGATATAACAACCAATTTTACCACAAGGCTCAACATGTATCTAGAAAAAAAACACCACCTACCAAGGCACAAACTATACCAGATATCACAACACAAATTACCATAATGCATACAATGTACCTACCGGTAGATGCAACACAACTTACCAATAGGTAACATAGGCTGGTTTTCACAGTACACTCTTGGGCAGTATCCAAAGTCCCCTTGCTGCCATTTTTCAATCTGCAATGTTGAGAAAAAATAAATCCTAAAGCCTGTATTCAAGTTATGAAGAAAAAATGGAGTCTTGCATGTGATAGTGTTATAATGACAACTTTTCATGAATGTAGTCTTGTAAAAGTAAGGAAAGACAGTAATTTGGAAAGTTCCAGCTCATCGGAGACATCGAATTATGACATGATAACTGGCATTATATTCATATCCAACAGCTGTGAGAGTATTTTTCTAGTGCTTGTTAGTGGCCATGTCTAGACTGAAAATGATAACAGTTTTCTTTGTATTTATATCAACTTTCTCCCTTAAATTATTCAAATTCTATTGTTAATTAACTGAAGGCATGGGTAAGATGAAAGTTCAAGAGCAAAGATGGTCATTGTCTGATCAAATACATGCCACATTTTCAAGCCTCCAAAAAATAATTCATATTTACCCCTCAAAAACCCAAGACACTGTGATAACAAGCCTAACAAGCTCAGGTTAACAAGGACCACATAAAGAACTCTTTTTTTTAAAGTAAAATGTTTGTTTCCCCAATTATACTTACCCTATCATAATACTCTACCTGATAAACCCATGTATGATGATAAAACCATTCACCCACCCCATCTGTACAAACTTTTGGTAAATATTTACAAAACATATGTTTCATAATAAGGGCTGTTCCAGTAAAATATATATCCCCCCTGGGACGGCACTTCAAAAAACAACATTTTCAGTCAGCAAATACTGGCTGGTGATAGCTATGATGACAATGAATTTCATGTATATCAGTCTGTTGGACATTGGGAAAATGTCACTGGAAATACCAGTGTGTGATTTTGAGCCCAAAATTGATGTTGCATGCGAGTCCAATGGATGTGTTGTATGGACACTATGGGAATGTTGGACTTAAAACCCTAATACAGCGTTATGGAAGAGAAAAAATCTGGCATAAGAGGCAGCAAAGCACTGATTCAAGGAAGTGAATCTTTGGCACAGTTCATGTTAGTGAAAACTTTTCTTTTTGGAATAGAGATATCCAAGAGAGAATACCCATGGGGCCATAACTGTGGGATGTTGAAAATTGCACAACCATAAAGAACAGTAACTTGTTCAAGCTAGTTATGCATATGCGTTTCAGACAGCAGGCAATGAAAGGGAGTTCTCAGCACAGAATAACATTCGTACACAGGAGGAGAATCATATTAAATTCAGAAACAATCAACAGATTAATGCTCATAGGGGACATCAGAGAATCCTCATACAACATAATTGTGTGTAGATCTCTAGTTGGCAGAACCACTATAGCAACAAAAGAATAATGAGACTAACTTTCATATCATGCAGATGTATTACCAAATGATGTACATGCTCTCTGTGTGCAAAAATTAAATGACATTAAACATAAGAAACTGACTGAAATGTGTAAACTCAAAAGCAAGATGGATAAAATTTGTCCTGTTTGTGTTTGGTTATTCCTAAGTATATTTTGAGGATGTTGATATTTTCTGCAGACCTTTTAGCACTTAGTTCCAAGCCATCATTTGGTATTTGTATTACAAAATTGGATTACTATTATCTAGTACACAACATTTTGAAGCAGTGTCATTAACTAATGATGAAATTGATGAAAAAATACTTGATGTCATTCTGATATATGGATTCTTTACTACACTATTAATCTGTTCATCCTAATTCTTTTTTACCATCTCCTTTAGTTTTACTGGTACCAATACTTTTAATAAAACTAACTTCTATTTTCTTACAATCTAAATATTTGTGATCATGTATTATTGTCAAAAGCTAAAATGTGCTTAGTTTTGTTGTAAAATCTAAAACTATTAATTAGCAAGGGACTAAAATAAAAAGTGGGTCAACTTCATGTGTGCAGAAATTATTGCTATATTGTAGAGTGTTGTTAGAAACAACAGAATATTTGTACGAGATGTATTTTGTAAAGCTGTAGAACCAGCACTCGTATTTTAACCACATATTCCATTTAAATAATACTATCATTATTTCTGCATATTCCTATCAGTTCTTCCCAAGTGGGATTAATTTCCTGATCTGATGTTGTTCGTTTCTTGTGAATTTTTACACATCAAGAATTCTCAGTATCGTTTAAAAAACAATATAATCTGCACCAAATTGAGTTGTTTTACAAGAAATTCATTTTTTAACCCAAAAATCACTGAAGCTATGAGTTCTGGTATTAAAGTCTCACATTAAATAACATTTAAAGTAGCCATGATAGTAATTTAGGATGCAACTGTTCTAATTTCACCTTTGGTATATTCAAATCTTGAATGTGATGGAGGAACATGGCTTCAAAATAAACACATCTATTTTAGAACCCGTTCATTGATTATGAATCAAGTATATAACCCGAGTCCAACTGAATTGTTAGAAAAATTTTAATTCTTTTGACAACATCGTAATTAGCTGTCAAATATAGAGTAAGCCTATGGTCTTTCTGCCATCCCAACCAAGACCCCACCACAACCACATGACCATGCCGAATGACATCACAGTAATAATCGCTATACAACCAGAGATGACATCTCTTTAAGTATTTTGATTTCTGTAGAACCTTAACAGAGTGGAACAGTAAGAAAGAGTGTCAGATATTTAAGCGTTAAGGAGATATTTAACAATGGGTGTTCCTCCCGCCACCACTTCCTCATTGGAGATCACACACACACACAAAACTTAGATTAAATCCTGAAATCCTGGCAGCATCCCTGCAGGGGAGATAACTTGACCATTTTATTTGATTTTATTGGTCTCTGGTTATCCCATGGTATTTCTGTTACTTGAACATTACCTTACAGTGTGTCCAGTCAGCATGGTCGAAAAAAGCATACAAACATTGAGAGTTACTGAAGGACTCACATTACAACAGATATGAAAGATCTAGAACCATACTATAAATCAGTGAAGATAAAATAGAGTATACATGGTTTGACTGTCCCTGATTGGCTGATAATGAAAGTAAGATTTTAGTAAAAAGAATCTTTCGAGAGCTTGTCCTACTTGTAACTGAAAAAAAGTCAGGGACATTGTTTTATTAACATAATATCCATCCCTTTACAGACCTGAGTTTGGAAGACTCGTTACTGAAATCAGCAGCTGACTCTTTGGTGTTAGTATTGAAAGCACACATTTCAAATTTGTGTAGATCCACAAAATGGTGCAGCTGTTATGGTTTTCTTTTCACAAAAGCTGTCATCATAGATGTGTCTATACTGATACAAATTTGATCATGGGCACTCGAAATTTTAAGTTATTGAATTTTAATATCATGGTGTTTGCACAGATTTACAATGGGAACAATTAGTACAGCAAGTCTTGAACTCTTGAGTTTTGTGCAGAAACACGGAATTCAAGCAGAATACATCCAGAAATGTAGAGGTTTTCTATCTGGATTTAGTCTCCCCGTTGCATTTCATATTAATATGCATATTCACAAACAATTAGTATAGTAGTAGGAAAAGTATGTGACAAATTTAGATACATATCATAAACATGACAAACAGTATGTGGGGGGACAAGAGCATAAGAACAGGCTGGAATGGAGAAGTATAATAACAACAATAATGAGTAGAAGTGTGCCTCTTTTTTGATGTGTGTAACATTATTTTCTCAGTTTCAGTAAGAAATTACATCAAAGGGAAGACAATAAAGGATGCACAGTTAACTAAACCACATGAATTTAGCTACTCAAATCGATTTTAACCTTCTGGTTATATCTGTTCTGGTCTGTTTCTGTCCATTCTGGTGATTATGTCCACTGAATCATTATGGGTTGGAAAAAAAATTGGCAAATTTTAAGATTGAAAAATCTTTTGGCAGATTATAATTATACACTGTACTTCTGCCTGACAGATGTGAATAATTTCATTTCTTGGTTTGTTGATTCTGGTTGTTGCTCAGTTCAAGTGCATCATTGAAAAACACTGATGCATTCCCATACTTTGTTACAAATATTTATTACAGAAGCACATCTCCAGATATCAGTGAATATAGCTTGAATAAGTTATAACAGTTCTGGTTGGAACAATGGACATTGTTAGAGAAACTTTAAGTGAGCTAAAATGTAAACTTTTTGGCAGCGTGTGATGCAGGATTACTCAAGACTTCTCCATCTCATATGCTCACCATGAAAAATCCATTTGTACCAACTGACGATGACTTTTAGGTAACTGTCAGAAAGGTATAATTGACAATATTCAAAGGTCTACAAAAATTACTGGAGTCAAAATTTATAAACTCATACAGCTGTGGCAAAAATGATGGGACTAGTACCTTTGCTGCTGTTGCCACAGTTGATTAGTTGTTTGATTTACTTTGGTTTGGTTTGGGTTTTTGGGGGGGGGGGGTGTTTAACAGTATATTAGGTGGAGGAAGAACACTGAAAAACCACCAACCTAAATTGGTTAATCTGTGACAAAAACTCACTCTGTGGGATGTGCAAGTGATCTGTAAATGCAAGCACCCACACTTGGGCACATGGAGCCTCTGTTGATTTGATGTTTATCTCCAACAGCCGAAGTCATGTAGACATGAGATCTCAGGAATGGGTAAATCATTATGGCCTTTACACCATTTTCAGATGAAGAGAATCTATATATGGCAGCCAGTTTTACTGCTGAAGAAAATCAAGTACTTTTGAAACACCAAACACCACTTATGTAGAACCACTGACCTTCCACAAGTAACTGGCAACGTTTTTATTTACACATTGGAGGCAAGTAATCACATGACAAGCATCTTATACTACTCTGCTATGGAAGCCCCTCAGATCTGTATCACAAAACAAGCATCTTATACTCTTCCATGAAAGCCCCTCAGACCACAGGTATAAGTCTCGTATGAAAGACTAGAAGTGGGCGATAGAACCTGTGACAACTGGATTAAAAGTGCAGAATGTTACTGCTAGGCCATCAGTGATGATGATGATGCTGTTGACAATACAGTTAACTGAATGACATTGATTTTACGAGTCCTCTGGGAGAAATATGATTCCTTGACTTGCATCCGTTTTTAAAAATCTAATTTATGATATAAAAATGTTTGACTTTCTATATTTCTTTTTTTTAAAACCTTATATTAGTTTTGCAACAAGGCATAAAAATAAGATGTCAGCAACTGAAATATGTGTTCTTACAAGAAATGATATAGTGTGAAAGTAGGCAGAAATAATGCAACATCACTTTCACAGGCATTAATGATTTTTTCTGACAAATCATGTATTATAAGTTTACCAAAACATTTATTGAAAAAAATAATAAGGGAATCATAGCATCTGACCACACATTTAAAGCAATACAAGATTTAACTACTATTCTAATCAAAAGCAGCATGCCTGAGAACAAAGAAAAATAGCAAAACATAGTGATCACTTTAGCAAACAGTTTAGTAAGGATACAAATTCATGATTTCTGTATTAGAATAGAAATCCCTAATATAAAATCTATATTCATGGACATTAAATTAGTAGGTATTAAGGAACTGATCAATGACGTCTACAAATAATAAGCCACCAAGAAAATTTGTGATTTCACAGTATCAGAGACTAACATGGCTGACAGACAAACAAACAAAAGGACAACAGATTGATTAAATGAATGAATACAAATAAAAATATGCAGTAGATTATACGATCTATAAGAATTCAGTAGATTACCTCCAGCCAGCTGTCATTTAAATTGCTTCTGTCCCCAACCCAATATTAAAATCGCTTCTACCACCCACTAACCCATAGCCAGAAATTATGTAAAAAAAATAGGCTTCTATAGGGGGCAGTGTTTTTCGATTAAAACATATCTGACGGTGGATCTTAATTTTTTTAAATTGCTTCTGTTGTGGGTTGGTTGAATTTGAAAGTGCTTTCCCCCTGGTGAGTATATGTTTTACTGGAATGGCCCTAAACAAGTTTTTATTTGTAACATCAGTGTATTATTTTTTCTCCTTCAGTTAAGGTGGATTTTCAGATCGTTGTAGAGGATAAGCATGTTCACATGCAGTGGACTGTTACCCAATAGTAATTCACACTGATCAATTTTATGTACATGTGCCTTAATTTGCCATATGTACTTGTATATGAGTTGGGTCAAACTGCAGAAACATAGACCCTGATCTGCCATTTATAATGTGCTATTAGATCATGGCCTGTGTTGTATGTTCTGATTACTCCTAACAAACTGCAAAGACCCAGATCTGTCAGTGCACTATGCCATGGCATATCAGGGTCTATGTTGTTTGCAGTTGGACCCAACTTGTACAGGAGAGTATATTATACTTCGTAATTGGCATTAACATAAGAGGGAACATAGATGATCGGTGTTCAACATGCCTTTGTCTTTAAAATTTACCAGTCAGGTATTAATCTTCACTATCACTTGATTCATATTTTCTTTTCAGGTTTCATCACAGCCAAAGTTATTTGAGACAAAACAGAATGGTTTAGAAAATCAAACAGTAGAAGAAAAGGACAAAAAGTATGTCATTCAGTTTCATTGAAAAGAAATTTATTGATATACATATTTTTTCTACCTGCACAAAGATTTCATATTAGAGATACATTTAAAAGTTTGTGTTTGATGTTTTCTTTCATCACTCATATCATATCACCATTTTTCTTCCAGGGTTCATAACATGTCATCAACAATAGAATTTTTATCATCATTTCTCATACAAGTGTTAATGACGTGTCATCGAAAAGATTTTGGATGATGAAAATTTGTTGTCAGAACCCAATAGGTGCATTTGTTAATGTACTTTTCCCAGTGACTCAGTGATTAGCATGACTTGCGACCAGAAGGGTGTGGGTTTGAATCCTACTATTGGACCAGCCTGTGTCAACTACCATTTTGCATTTTTGGCAAGGCACTTTACTCCAACTGCCTCAGCACTAAATAGCCTACTTGTGTTGCTGTGCCATAAAGCAATCAGATGATACAAGATTGTCACTTTGAATAAATATAAATGTTTCCTTTGGAGATGACCACTGATACAGATTGAACAATTGACACTGAAAAACATAGCTTTTTGAATTGGAGTAATCTTCTTAGAGTTGTCCTTACGAGTTGGTATTATTGTATTATCTCATAGTATTATGGAATCTAATTGGAAACATCATAGACCCAAATTTACCATTGCACATTCTCCTACACCCAGATTTACCATTGCACATTTGACCGCTCCTGTGGCCTGGTGGTTAGAGTGTCTGCCTTGGATGCAGTATGTCGCAGGTTTGAACCCCAGCTGAGTCATACCAAAGACATAAAAATGGTACTAACAGCTGCTTCACTAGGCACTCAGCATTAAGAAGTTAGTTTTAGAACTGGTCAGCTAGGTATCAGGATGGGACTGGGTGGGACTTCATGCTACAGGTCTTTGGCATGAATCCCCTGTGCTAGATGGACATCACTATAAACTGCCACACTGCAGACATCGTAGAAATATGACTGAAAAATTATTAAAACTACGTTAAAAATCCAAATCACACATACACACACCATTGCACGTTCTTCTATACCCAAGTCTACCATTGCACAGTGGACTGGACTCGTTACACATTGCCTAAACCAACATCTACAATCACACATTGTTCAAGACCCAGATTTCACATTCATCCTAGAAACAGACCTGTCATTGTTTATTGTCCCAGAACCAGATCTACTATTGCATATTATTCTAAACCTAGATCTATAATTGCACATTTTGCTAGACTCTGATGTATCATCATCCTAGATTCAGATCTACCCCTGCATATGGTCCTGGACCCAGATCTATCATTGGACATGGTCAAAGACCCGGATTAGCTATCTCCTCTTGTCTCAGACCCTGATCTACCATTGTACATTGTCCTAGACCCAGATTTACAACTTCATATTTTCCAGACCCAGATATACCATTGCGTATTGTCCGTGACCTAGATCCTCTATTTTACATTGTTCTAGACCCAGATATATCATCCCATATTTTCCTAGATACAGATCTACTATTGCACATTTTCCTAGACCCAGATCTACCATCAAACCTTTTCCTAGACACAGATCTACTATTGCACATTTTCCTAGACCCAGATCTACCATCAAACCTTTTCCTAGACACAGATCTACTACTGCACATTTTCCTAGACCCAGATCTACCATCAAACCTTTTCCTAGACCCAGATCTACCATCAAACCTTTTCCTAGACACAGATCTACTATTGCACATTTTCCAAGACACAGATCTACCATCACACATTATCCTAGATGCAGATATACTGTAGCATATTGTCCTACACCTGGATCTACCACTGCAGATTTTCCAAGTATATCTGGATCGAAGTAGTTGTAAAAATAATTTCTGCCTAATGGTACATACATTTTAGAAGCTAACAGAATAGAGCCAGACCAGCTGGCGAATTATTCAGTGGTAGGTCTGTGTCTGTATTGTTTGCAGCTGAGTTTACACTAGAAACTGTTACATAACAGTGCTCATGTTGAATTTTTTAAGAATATCAGACCCTTTTTTTCTCCCAATTCAGACCACTTAGTGCCTTTGACTTGTGGCTTGAGGCGAATGTTGACCATTTGAAAGCAGACAAACCAGAGTTTGATGAAGAAGAGCTCACTAAATTTGCTGCAGAGCAGTTCAGGACCTTGGACAAAGCAGAAAGACAGGTTACTAATTTCTCTTTCATCACAATATAGATTTTAATACTAGTAATACATTACCTGCTGTTATTCTCTCACTATATTTTTTCCTGGTGCTTGTCACCAGTCCAAGGAGAATATTCCCTCCTCCAAATAATAATCAGCAATTGGAGGTCTAAAATAACAACAAAAAAAAACAAGATGAGCCCATTCTAATATTTTAAGAGAATCAGAATATTGTCCTTCTGGATCTTGGACTAAATGCAATTCTCAAGTTTCTTTTGGGTGCTCAAAATGTTTATGATTTAAATCTTTGGAAATTTGCTGTTAGTTGTATTTTTTTTAGCTCAGCTGGTCATGTATCAGAAGAACGTATAGGATGGTGTTTTGTCCAATATCCATTGCCCATCCATTAGCACAAGTTTGCTATCACTGAATGAAAAGTAATATTACCATAGGGTTTTCAGCATAAGATGTCTTAAGATGTCTTGTTGGTCATAAATTGTTGATTTAATGTCCTTTATGTGTGTCATAGCAGCCATTTTCAAAATCTTGTGATCACTACTACTGAATCCTACTTCCTATCCACATTTGGTTTTTAGTAAAAGAGGTCTAGTTGGTCCAGCGAAAATGATGCTGATCTGCTGACCTGTACGGCCAACACAGAGGCCATCTTGAAAATGTTATCACTATTCCTCTTGAATTGATGGTCATATCATCATGGGGCTTTTAACTTAAAGATTTATGATGTCTTGTTGGTCCTAAATGAAAAAGGAGTCAATCTGATAACCAATATAAAGACTTCTAATGATGTCTAGTTGTTAAAACTAAATCTTGTTAAAACTTTCTCCTGAATGAATGGTTAGAATTTTGTGTATCTTTGTCTTTTTTTGTTGAATTTGAGGGTTTGATTACCTTGAGTTGAAGTGTCGCTTCGTTTTTCACCCCTCTGTTAATAACTGATATTAGTGTAAGTATTACCTACATAATTCTTGTTCCCATTCATTGTTTATGTCTTGTATTTTACTTGCAACATTCACTGTACATCAAGGTGTGAGTTAATATTGTCATTTAAAGGCTTAATGGGACATGCAACTTGCTTACCATGTGCTCCAGGGCACGCAATTGCATGATTCACACAAAACTTGTACAAATTTGCGCACTTGGAAATTGGTGATGCATGAGAACTCCCTCAAATTAATTTCATGTTGTGCATCTGAAAATGCACTCTGTGCAGTATTCAACTTTATTCTGCCATTCACCCTTAAAGTACGTGTAGAAATGTTGCGACGTGTATGTGTTGACATATCAGGTTTCTTCGGCTTAACATGAATGGTTGTTAATCTAAATTTGATTGGCACATTGGGCAACTTAACAAGCTTTGAGTCAAAGTTTGAACCTTGCAAAAAGGAAGTTTTACAAATGCGTGTTTATAATACAGGCTATTGAGAATCCCCAAAATGGCCAATTCCCACCGTTGTTCATCAATAGATGTCGATTTAGTTTGGCAGATGTTGGCTGATCATAATAATGAAGGCAATTTATTTTTAAAGTCAGGAAGTATGTCAGATTATATGAGATGGGAAAGTATTAAAGAAGATGCCAGTGAGTGATTTTGAAAAATGGCATTAAATTTGAATCCGATGTACATGCTGGATGGACCAAAACAGACGGCATGACAGTCAGCCCCTCAATTCAGTGGTATTTTGAGATTAAATGTAGAAAAGGCAGACAAACAAGCTAGATTAAAATCCAAACAATTTAAAAGTAGGGTGCACTTTTCATTTCTTTCCTAGTCATAATTTAGCTCAGCAGGATCATGTGCTACAAAACTATATAGCCCTAATATAAAGATCATGATAAATCTAATAAATTGGAATCTAAAAATGAAATTAGAAAGTAAAGATATTTATTTTATTAAAATACCTTTGTTTGAACAAGTAGACTCTGGCATTAATGGGCTTAAAATTCTAATACAGCAATACGGAATAGTAAATCTAGCATAGTAGTCAGTAGAGTGCTAATTCAACAAAGTTAGACTTTGGCAGCGCTTATGTTAGTGAAAAATCCATGGGAAATGTGAAAGGGTGTTCTCAGCACAGAACAATATTTGTACACAGATATGAAATGATTAAGCTGAGAACAATGAACAGATTAATGTTTATACAACTAGAGGCAACTTCTTTTATAGATTTTGATTGTAATACGGGTATTACAGAGTGGACGAGGAAGAAAGAGAGATGGATATTGAAGTGTTATGTAAATAATGAAGTATGGCTGTTTCCTGCTTCCCCTCAGTTTTGTTTTACTCCCTCCTTATTTTTGGGAAAAGGGGGGGAAATCCCCACTTATGATAAAATCATGGGAGCATCACTGGGACAGTTGTTCTCTTTATTGCCCATGGCCTGATGATGTATGGGATTTTGCAGCATGTCACTGTGCCTGTAGGGCCAGGAAAAAGGAACCTGTTGCTTCCTTTTGTAACTGGAGAACCCCATCCATTCCCAGGAAGGTCATGCTGTACTTACCAATTTTGGCAAGTTGCTAGATCAGATAAGGGATGCAAGGGTGGGATCACTGTCACCGTACAAGTAGGGCCAGGAAGAAGGAACCTGCTTCTTCATCTTGTCACTGGAAGGCCCCTATTCCCTGGAGGGTTCTGCAGTACTTCCCAGTTTAGGAAAGTTGCTCATTTCCATAATGAATTTTTAAGAGTGAGATCAGTATCACATGGAAGAAAGTTGTCATTTCCCAAGAGGGATGCTTAGCATTTCCTGGTGGAGGGAAGTTGCCAACATTCACTAGTGAGTCCCATCTTCCCAGTGCAATTGAAGCATGGTATTCTTGCTCAAGTTAATCCGGATTTAAAAAGTCAAGGGGATCTCATTTGTCAGGGTCAAGTTCCACAGACATAGACTCCCCAGCAAGAGTTGGATCATTTGACTGGAAATCTAGTAGTGTGTCAAATGAGTCACCAAGACTATCAGTGGTCAACTGGTCACTGGAACACCAGGTGATGTGTCAAGTTACCAGGTGATGTGTCAAGTTACAGTCTTTGAAGGTCAGTCATGGGGTCACCAGGCACAGGGTACTCCCACCTTCGCAGAGCAGTAGAAATATGGTCTTCTTGCTTTTATAGAGCTAGATTTAAATCAAGAGATCACATTCATCACTGTTGAGGACTCTGAGTGAAGACTCCAAGCAAAGTCTGCATCGTCACAGTAGTGTGTCAGGTAAGAGTCACCAAGGAACTGTCATTGGTCAATGGATCTATGGGGCACAAGGCATTTATCAAGTGACAGTCATTGAGAAACTGTTGAGGGTTAATATTCATCGGGCACTGGACACTGGAAAATGTTCCAAGATACAGTCATAGAATGTTTATCGCCAGGCATCAATCACCGGGTCATGTCACTGGACGATGGGACACTGATTGCCAGGTATGGTGATTGGTACCAGTTTCCCATTTTCTGTCTTTGGTCATAGAGCACCTAGTGCTGCGCACTGGCCACTGGGTTGTAATCACCCTAAATTGGACCTACAGTTGCTTCCTCATGCTGGGAATGTTGATTGGGCTAATTCGGACAATGTCTCGAATCTAAGATCCTTCCAGACAGCAGGAGCAGTGGTGTGTCCCTTCTACACTTCATCCACTGGTTTCAGCCCCCAGCTACAGCAGCCATTCACCTGCTTGGCCCCATAAGCTCCCAACCTTGAACTTGGGTACATCTCAGGAGGAATCATTTCCGGTTGCATCGCAGGGTTGTTAGAAGTCTTTGACAAGGCATCAAGCTACACAGTTTATAACACCAAGTGGGGAATTTTCTATAATTGGTGCAATAAAAATGCATTGCTCCCATATGCCCTGCCCCTAAATGCAGCTGCAGATTTTCTCCTTTATCTCTTCGAGGGAAAGATTGTTCAGTATCCATCATTAAGGACTATTGAGCAACCCTCTCCGATAATGTGAAGTTTCCTGTTGGCTCCACATTATGGTCAAATCCACAGCTTTCATAACTGGTCAGTTACTTTGATCTCCAGAGCCCAGTCTAGCTCTCTTTAATAACAAGGTGGAATTTATTGTGTTTTCTTTGATCATTATCTAAACCTCCTTATGAACATTTGAGTAAAGCTTCATTCAAGAACCTTACCCTTAAAACAGTCTTCCTTCTTTTCCTAGCATGTATCAGGAGTGAAATTCCATTTTTAGTGGAAAAGGGTTCTCAACTCTTCAGTGGGTTTCTGAATGAGAATCAGCTACACACGGTTCCTCCTGATCCTATTGAAACCTCCGTATTTATGTTGGGGATGATCAAGATAAACTGTTTTGCCCAGTTTTAGCTTTCTGTCTAAATCAAAACAGAAAAAGGGCAGGAACTGTCATTTTCTTCCTCTCAGAGGTATCTCTGATATTTCATCAACCACCATTACATGTGGATCTTTTGGACTAATAAAAAGCTTATCAGTAACTTAGATCTTTTTTTCATGAATTTCAAAGCCCATGCAGTCAGGACTTCTTCTGCATCTTGGGCCTTTTTCAATTATTCTTCTTTGGATGATATCATTAAAACTGCCTTATGGGGATTTTATTCCACTTTCTCATTGTTCTACCTTTAGTCTGTGTCATACCCCATTGAGGGCAGCTTTGGGCCTCACTGTATCAGTCCAGCAAGTTGTCTTTTCAGTCCAGTGTCCAGTCTGCATTAGGGTACCATCCTAACATCAATGGGGGGTGTATGTGTGTGTGTGTGTGTGATATTTTAACGTAGCTTTAACAATTTTTCAGTCATATCGCTACGATGTCTGCAGTGTGGCAGTTTATAGTGATGTCTAGCACTGGGGCATCATCCTGCAGACATCATATCCCACCCGGTCACATTATCCTGACACCAGGCCAATGAGTCCTAACATTAACCTCTTAATGCTGAGCACCTAGCGAGGCAGCTGTTAGTACCATTTTTATAAGTTTTTGGTATGACTCGCCTGGGGTTGAACCCGTGACCTCCTGCATCCGAGGTGGATGCTCTAACCACTAGGCCGACATCAACGATAAATTCACTTTGAAAGCTTATTTTGGGTCATCAGCCTCCAACCAGGCTAGCACATCCAGCAACATGGTAATAGCAGGTAATGTGTTACTATTCAGATATATGGGGGGAGAGGTAAATCTAAATTTAATTATGTAATACTTGCTTGCTATTATTGCCCAATTCCCTCTTCCCTACCTGCACTGTTGTCATTTCAAACTCTGCCAAGTCAAAGAAGGATGATATGGTTGTTGGGAGTGTATTAAGGCATCAGACTGGGATCAAGTTTTTTTATTCTAGACATTCAGTTATAATTTGAGGAGGAAATAATCTCCTTGGGTTGGAGTCTAGAGCAAGGAAAAGATACAGAAATGCAGTAATCACAAATTAAATAATAGGGAAGTATTATATATATAAAATTAATTCCACTCCGCTCCACCCCTACCAATTTTTTTTAAATTTAAAATTTTGATCATTGAGCACTCGCGTAAGAGATTTATGAATTTTCTTCCACTGTGAATTTGTTTGGAAATATTTTTCTATTTGTGAATCACAATATATTCATGTGTATTGATTTGTGTGATTTGGTTAGAAAATACATATATATGGGAACTGCTCTGGTGGCCTAGTGGTTAGAGTGTCCGCCTTGGTTGCAGGAGGTTGTGGGTTCGAACTGTGGCCAAGTCATACCAACGACTTTAAAAAATGGTACTAACAGCTGCCTCACTTGGTGCTCAGCATTAAGAGGTTAGTGTTAGGACTAGTTGCCTGGTGTCAGGATAATGTGACTGGGTTTGACATCATGCCACATGTCGGCGGCATGATGCCCCAGTGCTAGACATCACTATAAACTGTTACACTGCAGATATCATAGCGATATGACTGAAAAATTGTTAAAGCCACACACACACACACACACACACACACACACACATATGGGTACTTTAAGAGCCAACATGATAAAATAATAAGTGACAATGTATATATCTGTATAAAAGATAAAAAAGTTATTTCTTATTCATTTTCAAGCAAATGGGCTTAATCTCCACAGCGCTAATTTAGTTGATTAGGTACATCATTCATTGCTAACATTTAGCATAAATTTGGAGGTCTGAATTAAAGAAGATACTGACATCTTTTTGCAGGCATGTACATGCAAACAAGCTTAAATCCACTACTATCTATAATGTTGCAGTTATGTCTTTGAGTGTTCTTAAAGACTGTCAAAACATAAAACTCTGGACAATTAGAGATTAGACAAAGACAACGACAGCTAACAAAGCTTCTAGCTTGTAGAATCATTTCTGTTGAAATTGAATTTAACTCACTCAGCTATCACTATGTTGCCATCACTGTTGTCAGAGAGCTGGAAACTTAAAGCAACATCTGCTGTTTTTGACCAGATGATGACACCATGTGCTATTGCTTTTAGATGGTGAGATCAGAAGGCAGTAATGCTTTTTGATGTTTTCAAAGCATATCACCTGGAGGGACTTTTGTCTCGAATAAATGAGAATGGCATTATACCACTGTTTGTGCCAGTCACACAGATAACTTGCAACCCCTAGATTGTCTGTAAGCAAATTCTATAAAAAGAAACTCAGATCATACTGCCACGAGTGGAATTCGGCCAGGTGATTGCTCAGTATGAGAGAACATAGGAGCTGTACTCTGACATGCAAGGTCTTGATTGATAATGGTCCAATAAATCAAATTCAAGATTTGTGTTGGTATGTTGGTGGTTTGGAGTCTGATCTTGCATATTCACAAAACATTGCAATTATTACAGACATACTTGTCCGTAACACATAAATTCACATATCCATTTTAGATACTGTATTTCTTGTGGCTCTTGAGTTACAGTCAGTTGATGAGGTATATCAGGGTGTTGTACAGAATATTTCCATATCAAGTCTGATGTGGACAACTTGTAAATCTATGTTTGATTATGTAACCCTACCTCCAGTTGCCACCTCAAATTACTGGGCTACCTTGGCAGAAAATTGCTGTTCCATAAATATAGTGATTGATCATAATCACCATCGCTCACTTGAAATGGTTGTTTTGGTCATAGAGCATATGTGGATTTAACATGTGACTGTGATGTGATGAATTTTTCACTATATAACTACTATCATTATTTAACCTCATGAAATTACAAGATGGACTGATTAATTTTTACATTGCAACCATACCTGTCATATTCCCAGATAGTGTTGGCATTTTTTTTAAAGTCCAGAAGGTGTTTGGAGGGGGGGGGGTCAGTGTGTGTGACCAAAAAAGCAACAATGCCCATTTGAGAATAAGCCAAATTTTCATATATGCCTATAGAAAAAGATTGGAAATTCAAATCTGAATAAACGAAAATAACTTGTCTGTCTTGTTCAAAGCATTTAATATTCTTGCAAAGAAAATAATAGTTAGTAGACTTAGTATTGTCAAATATCATCACTATGCACATATGTGCAAACACTCACATAATCACAACCACACTGACATTAACTAAAAACACATTCTTTAAAATCCACTGGATGGCAAAATATAGGCTTCATTAGATTCAGTCTTTCAAATCTCAGTAGGGGTTTTGAAGGTAATGCAAGTATTGTTAGTGCTCATCACTCCACTCACTTGAGATTGGATGGTGCTGGTGTTCAAACTTTTCTGCTGGATTCTCTGAGCGAAACCTTGTCAGAACGGATTTGTTCAGGATGACCATAATGTTAGCAAAACTGTATCTGATGCAGTCTGGACAAGAGATATGCTTGTCTTTATTGAAAAATTACGGTAATATACATCACATTTGGGACTGACCATGTCAATTTGGAGAAGGGGGGGAGCATACTACTTTCAAGTTTAATGGGGGCTTTACAGGTAATACAGCAGTAATAAATGCCTCTGTTCAGTACAGGTGGTAAAGCTTTATCAACACAAATAAGCTGTGCAAACATGAGCGTATGCTTATTATTGTCTTTCAATCAGTTTATTTCATGGCTAAAATCATTCTGAAAAGGATAGGTCAATTAATAGTATTTTAACAAAATTAAGATAATAATAAAAGGATGAAAGTGAATGTTCAATTTAGCGTGTTGAATATGATACATACAGGTGGTGCTCCTTTTCTCACTCAAAACAGTGATAGGTAACAAGTTCTGTTGACCTACATCATCATCATCATTGGCAGCTCAGTCTCGGGAGACCATGTGAGTAGTGCCCTTGGAGTGTTGTCTGTCTCGGGTTTTGGCATCGTCTGTTGTGGTTGTGCAGGCCGATGCACGAGTGACAGTCCCTATTGCAGTTGGTGCAGACGTACTGGGAAGTCTGAGTTGCTTGGGGTGCTGCTGCACTCTTCTTTCTCTCACATTTCTCTGCGGCCTGCTGGATTCTCCTCCCATCAGCGACTGCTATGCCCTTGCTGACTGTCAGTCTCCAGGTGCCTCGGTCCTCGGCCTGCACTTCCCAGCTGTCTGATGAAATGCCGCATGCCTTCATGTCCCTCTTGCACACATCCTTGAAGCGGAGTGAGGGGTGGCCGACTCTTCTGGTGCCAGTGGCCAACTGACCATATAGGATGTCCTTTGGCAGCCTCCCATCCTCCATGCGTCGGACGTGTCCCAGCCATTGAAGGCGGCGTTTGCTCAGCAGGGAGTACATGTTTGGGATACGTGCACGCTGAAGGATCTCGCTGTGTGGGACGTGGTCTTGCCAGCTGATTTTCAGGATGCGTTGTAGGCCCATATATGGAAGGAGTTGAATCGATGCTTTTGCCTCATGTAGGTGCTCCAGGTCTCACTTCCATATAGGAGGGTGCTCAGAATGCAGACTTGGTAGACTTGAGTCTTGGTGTGCACTGTCAGCGCGCTGTTTTCCCACACCCTCTTTGTTAGTCAGGCCGTGATGGTGTTTGCCTTTCCAAGCCTTCTCTCCAGCTCCACATCAAGCAAAAGAGTGTTGCTGATGGTTGACCCCAGGTAAATAAAGTTGTTGACTACTTCCAGGGTGGCGCCATCAATTATGATGGAGGGGAGAGTGGTGACATCTTGAGCACTGACATTTGTCTTTTTTAGGCTGATGGTGAGCCCGAACAGCTTGCAGGCATCAGCGAAACGGTTTCCCAGTCTCTGGAGAGCTTCTCTGTGGGTCACAAGAGCCGCATCGTCAGCAAAGAGCATCTCCCTGATGAGTACTGACCTCACTTTGGTCTTTGAGCGCAGACGTGCCAGGTTGAACAGCTTCCTGTCAGACCTGGTGTGCAGATATACGCCATCAGTGGATGTGTTGAAGGCATAGGACAGGAGCAGGGAGAAGAAGATCCCGAAAAGGGTTGGTGCCAACACGCAGCCCTGCTTCATGCCGTTGTTAATGGGGAAGGAGTCTGAGGAGGATCCATCATACAGGACTGTACCCTTCATATCGGTATGGAAGGAGATTATCATGCTGCGGAGTTTTGGGGGGCAGCCGATCTTCCCAAGAAGTTCAAATAGGCCCTTCCTGCTGACCAGCTCGAAGGTCTTGGTGAGGTCGATGAACATCATGTAGAGTGGCTGACCTTGCTCTCTGCTCTTCTCTTGGAGTTGTCGGAGGGAGAAGATCATGTCTGTTGTCGACCTTCCTGCTCTGAAGCCGCACTGGGATTCTGGGTACACGCGGTCCGCCAGCAGCTGCAGCCTGTTGAGGAGGATACGGGCAAACACTTTGCCAACGATGCTGAGAAGCGAGATTCCTCTGTAATTGTTACAGTCACTGCAGTCTCCCTTGTTTTTGTAGAGGGTCACAATGGTGGCGTCGCGCATGTCTTGGGGGACTGCTCCTTCCTCCCAACAGAGGCAGAGTAGCTCATGCAGTGGCTGTAGCAATGTCGGTTTCCCATGTTTGTTGACCTACACACCTATACAAATCTTTCATCTCTTTTATTTACCTATATTGGGTTGTTCCACTTTGTGATCTTTACCTATGCAAATTAGCACAGTGGGCTCACCCACTGCATTCTTCAAACTCGTCACCTTAGCTATTGTCAGCCAATTAAGTAATATGTGAAATGGTGGTTTATACCTAATTGCTTTGCCTTTTAATTGCTGCTATTTAAATTGCCTCATTTCATTATTGTTTTATCTCAGCTCTACTTAGGACTCTTTTCAAAGATTACTAGAAATCAATGTTTTTAGAAACATGACTGTGTCAGGAGGTTTTGGACTGAAAAACAATTGCGTTTTTAGCATGACATGCCACATTATGGCAGGTATGATTGCAACCCAAATTGCTCAGAACACTGTAAGTTCATTCTTCACATGACTAAAACAATCATTGAGAATGACTAAAGTTGCATTTGATTTGTTGCTCAGTATTGATGGAATAACTGATGATTTACTGATGAAGCCTAATAATTTGAAATGGCAGTGGGAGGTCAGGTTAAATTGTTAGACATCCAGTTTGATCAGAAATATACTCTACAGATTGCTATTAGGGCCCATTCAGTTAGCCATAAGTGATATCAAGAGCCATTAGAAGTACAAGTAAGTGTCTAAAAATTGTTGATATGTCCATTAATATGTTGTGTGCAGCTGGTTATTGCCCATCATAGGACATGAGTGATAAATGAATGTTTCAAGATAAACATGTAAAAAAAAGTAACCAAGAAATTTAAAAAATCGGGATGAACAAGTTAAAAAGAAAGTTTGAACATAAAAATACCCAAAAAGTATTTTTTAAAATTTGGATGCCATTGTGAGATTCAAACTCGCAACCTCTTGTTTGGTGGGTGTGATACACAGAAAGATAAATGTGGATGTTTATATATAAGATAATTTTAATGTTTTATGTGAGATCAGATCCATAATCACAAACATACCAATTGGTTCAGGGGCCAATTTAGGTGGACCTTAAATCATTCTGCCCTTAAGCTAATTCAGACAAAATGGATCATCTACAAACATTACAAAGTGTCACTTTGGAAGGACGTGATTAGAATTAGCTTTGAGAAAGGGGAAGTAATCTGCTGATTGTTTGTTCAGAAGTTACATGTACGAAACATATTTTCTAATATTTTCTCTTGTGTTGCATTCTCACCATGGAATTGTCAACAGTAATTGTGTTCAGTAGAACATGTAATGCAGTTGCAACTAATTTATTCATGAAATTACTGACGTTTGAATCAGAAACTAATTGCTTTTGTATTAATATATATGTTTGTTATGGCACAGGGCCTAACACTAAACAGTAACAATACACTACTTTCTTGAATCATATTTTTTGTGTGATATTTTCATGGATAAAATGAGACCAGCATTATCAGAGACACCAACCCTTAATGAATTTCTATAATTTAAAAAAAAAAATACCCTTGAGGGATACATTATAAATCAAATAAAATTATGAATTATGAGAAATGATTAGGCTGGCTTTGTGTAGGTGACATTGGCTCTCTACATCAGTATTATATTTTACACAGAAAATATTACCAAGTTGACTCTGTATTGTTCATGATGGAGACATAGTCCATTTTATATGACATGTTTGACAAATATAAACTATTCTATCAGCTCAAGTTCTAGATATTCCATGCTGTTTGAAATAGTAATACTTAAACACTTTGAGAACCCTCGTTCGAGTAGAACCATATAACTAGTTTTGATTACTAGCTACATTCATAAAACTGCATTGTTTTGGCTCCTTCAGTGTGTGTTAACCAATCAGCTTTTGTGTATCTTCATCCATTTCCAGGGTTTATGTTCAAGCAACAATGGTAGACATAGGTATTAGGAGTCTCAGCAAACCTCAGGTTTTCAGGTGTTTTTCAAAACTGATTACTTAACTACAATAGTGGAGAGTGGAGTCAAACTCCAGCAAAAAAGCCTTTTAAAAGTTCAAATCTGGGTACACCCAAGAATGACCTTGTATTATAGCATCACTTAGAGGTGATTCATTGATTTTGCAAAGTATGTGACATTGACATTAAGATCATCCACATAGGAAGATATGAGAACACACATCAAGCCATCAGGGCACACTAGGAAACAACAGCCCACACCAAAACAACAAGCATTGATAATCTTCCTAGCAAGTAACAAGACATCACACATTGTTGCCTTTATGTTGGCACAATGCATTTTAATAACTTTCTTGTGGAGTATAGTATTCCAAATGTTTGGAGCTCTTTTTATGAAAATAAGTACAAAATATTGAGATCTTCAGAAAATAAATTGACTACCATTTCAATGTGAAATTCCATTTTGTTGCTTTTCTAAGGGTCTAGTGATCACACCAGTATTTATGTACCATATTTACCGTATATGTTGGGACAATGTTGGGACACCATAAATTAATTTTGAAAGTAATTTTTTTGTAAACTGTATGTTCTGGGACACAACATTTTCTCGAGTCATAAGTTGTGGGACACCTTTTAAATCATTCGAAAATAACATGTCAGAAAATGCACTCCAACTGAAATTTTAATTTAAAAAATATAAAACTGAGTACCTGAGATAAAACTCTTTAATCCACTGCAGCATCATCTCATCAACACAACCCTTCTCCTGCACACGTATGATCCATTCTTTCGGTGCATGAATATTTATTTTAGCTTTCTCATACCATGAAAAAATTATCGTTAGAGGCAATACGTCACCTAAAACAGAAACTGCCAGGACTAAAGTCAGATTTTTTTCAAATCTGCACCAGTTGTGCTAATTCTCACACTTTTGACCCCCCCCCCATCTTATTGTCAGTCTGTCCAGGAATGAGATCAAGGTATACTAGAATTTCATCCATGTTAATGATCATATTATCAGCAAAATCATCTGCTTCTCTTCTGGCCTTCATGAATTCATCAAATGATTTTATTTTCTCCAAATCTTCTGGGTGACGCTGGGTCATTGATGTCCATGTACAAAGCATTTTATTGTGTCACTTTAAAAATTGTTTGATTGTTTCAGTTTATTGTCAAAATTCCAATGAATACCAGTGAAAGGAATCAAAGTTAGCTTCCATATCTCAGCCGTCTTTGTATATTCAAAAATAAATTTTTTTAAAAAAAATCGGTACACTTAAAAGAATCGAAAGTCGGCTTCCAAGATCAGCTTGCTTTGCAATAAAATGACCTTTGTATTGATATCCTTTATGAAAAAGAAAACCGGCTTCAAAGTATCCAAAGTCGGCTTCTGAGGTTGGCTTGCTTTGTAATAAAAATAACCTTTGTCTTTGATGTCCTGTCCGTAAGTTCAAATAATGAGTTTACTGCTCGCTGCCAGTTGTGTTTATTCACCACCCGGGCTTCTATGTGCTTGACATCTGTAGTTATAATTAATACAGACAGGAAATTGCGTTTGCAGGTAATAATATAGACAGCAATAACTTGCTTTAATGATACATTTGTAACCTGTGCTAGCGAAAAGATTGTCACTTGCACTAAGTGAATGTGTTTTCAAATAACAATTTTTATTTGCGAGATACTGTCCTATAGGTGACCTGGATATAATTCAGTTTTGGTTATTTTGCACCTAACACCGTGTCGTGTGTGAATGGTGGTTGTCTACAAGATATTGGTTGATTATTTCCCTCTTGTTTGCAATTTTGTTGGATCCAGCTTCAGTCGGATAACACATTCAGACCTTTGAGCACAACCAAACATGATTTGTTTCTCAATGTTCATGTCAATGAACAACGTATAGTGTGTTATCAGACATAAGCGATACTCACTACAGTATAGAAGCCTACATTACATACCGGTATACGGAGTTTGTGGATATATTTTATTCTTTAATGCTCATGATGAATAAAAAGGAATAAATGATAACAACACAAGGTTAGTTT
Source organism: Megalonaias nervosa (assembly GCA_016617855.1). Classification (NCBI taxonomy): domain Eukaryota; kingdom Metazoa; phylum Mollusca; class Bivalvia; order Unionida; family Unionidae; genus Megalonaias; species Megalonaias nervosa. Next base: position 99,520 of record JAECUM010000080.1, read on the forward strand.
CTTTTTATTATGAGATAAGTGTTTTGTTTATTTTATTGGAGTGTGCAGTTTAGGGGGGGGTGCGCACAAATTCAATACAAATTTATTTCATTTCTTAAGTGTTGGGACATATGACGTAGGTGAAAAAAGTTTCACCATAAGTTCTGGGACAGGAAAAAAAAATCATTATTTTATCCTGTCCCAATATATATAATATACAAAATTTGTTTTTTAATTAGATAACCACAGATTTTATTTCAGATTTTCATCTTGAAAATGACAGAATGTGGACTGGTCATCACACATTTTGATGATTGAGGGTTGGCTTCTCTGCTTTTGTGGTGTAACAACCACCCAAGCATCCCCTGCATTAGGACGGGGCTACATTTTATTTCTTGAAATTGAATGCTGTTATGTTTCTCTGAGGTTTCTAAATGCTTTTGGATTGGTTTTGATGAGTATTGTTATCAATTAATATAATTTGTGCCATGGGAAGTAAGGGAGGACACAAATGAGTAAATTTTCCTTTATTACTACAGTATCAGATAAGAGGCATGATAGTACTACAGAGCTTTCAAGGTCATGAAATTTTGCATGCAGATTAATCAATCGTCATTGTTCCTCTTCTTTCATAAATGTGTTATATATTGATCAGAACTATAAGTACTTATATATTTAAAAAAAATGCACAAATGATGCTTTACTGGCACTTGGCGGTGTGGGTTCTTTGAATATCAGTTTGGTTTATATTTCTGAGTTTAAATTCCTTGTAACCCATGATAACCAAAAAATTTTACTGGCAGAATAATAATAAATTGGTAGTATTTAAATCAGATATGTGTGGTAATGTAAATATATTTGTACAGAAACTTACAAGTTCATATCCAGTAAAAAAACCTCCTTTGATTGGACTACCAAATAATAGTACTGCGTAATAACTCAGCCATGCAATAAGTAGGTCACCGATACCTAACTTTCATGTCTGAGTGACTTTTGTATTCTTCCTCCATATAAGTCTGTATATTGTAGTTCATTCAAAATCTGCTCCTGTCAGTGTGGGGATTTATGTTTGCAAGTAAATGCCTTCTCTTGTTTAGAATTCCAGCCACACATTGCAAGAATGACTTACAAATGTATCTTGACTAGTATATAACTTTCATGCAAAAATTGGTTATCTGATGTTTTTTCTTTTTTCTTTAAAGGAATGGTTAAAGAAAGCTCGGGCTGCTAAGTTAGAGGAAAATGAGCCAGAGGGAAATGAAAATAAGAAGAGGAAACTAAAAGACACCGAGATAGTAGACTCGGATCAAAAGGAATCGAAGAAACTGCATGTAGTTTCACCCTGTGCAGAAGGACAGAACAAGAAACCATTATTGCAGACTACAAATGCAAGGCTTGGCAACTTCAAATTTCAGAAAGAATGATGAATGTTTTCGATTATAAAACCAAGTTTTCTTATAAAAATTGAGTAATAATAAGTATATGTCACATTGTGGTGGCATGATGGTAATTCAGAAGTGAAAGAAATTGTTTCAAAATGCAAAGTTTGTTTACTTTGAAACATTTATTTTCATGCATGATCCCTGGGTGTCCGAGTGGTCTAAGGCCTTTATAGATTTCTGACATCTCACTTCCATATGCATGGGTTCAAGTCTCAGCTTCACTAATGTGTGTATGTGGTAAAGCTTCCCGTGGGTCAGTGGTTCTTCCTCCACTGGTTAAAATGTGTGCTGATAAATGGCATTAAACCCACAAAACTGCAAAATTTCATGCATCTCGTACATTTCTTTGTGTTTGACAGCATTGAAATGGCATTATATGGTTTGAAGTTATTGCTCAGGGGACCAAACTTTAAAAATGTATTTATACAGTTGATTTATGTATCTGCTTTTCTCATACTGATGCTCTAATACTTGTGTGATTTTTCTTGTAAGTGCTCAGAATCGCTAAATGTAATAATTAAAAAAAAGATTAAAAAATGTGTTTAGTCTAGCTTTATTATTACACTCCTGTGCTCTATTCATTTTTTATTTTTACCTGTTATTTTTTTTAAAATCAGAAAATAGCTATTTGCAACTGCCATCTTAAAAGCCCACTCAGTTAATTGAATCTTTTCTCTTCTCTTGATTCTTTTCTTGTCACAAATTTACCTGTGTCTGACACACCCCAACTGAGTACAGAATAGACCAAGATATGCTTCATAGTACAGTGTGATGGTAGATCTAGGTCTGTGCTGTTAAGTTAGATATCCATTACAGACAAAGGTAACTATGGTATGCAGAGATTTTTGTGATGAAGGCACATTCTGTTTTGACACAAGTAAATTATATATATGCTGTGTGAATCAGTGTTAAACTTTGAAATATGCAGCCATAAAACCTGTGATATACTATAACAAATGTGGCTGCTTTATGATACCTTGCAGTTAATAGAGCAGAACATTTTTAATTTTTACAATGTCGTAAGTAAATAAATAATAAGCCATTTGGCTTCTTACGTGACTTTAAAGTTTGTTTTGTTCTGATTGATTAAATCACCACCAGCTCTCTTTTCTAAAACAAAAAACCCTTCTGTATGCATAAAATTGCTATAAGATTCTTATGTGTCACCTAATGCCTTATCACCAGTTTAACAAGTTGGAGTGTGTGTTACGAGTCTATGCTGTTGAAATAAGTAACAGAAAAGAGTGATGACAAAAAAAGCTTTGTAAAATTTAACAAATAAATTATTTCCCTAGAATACCAAGTGAAAAATGAGAAAAAAGAACTTTGGTTTTACGAATTAAATCCAAAAATAATCCAAGAATTACAAAATAAAAGTCCTAGTAATAAAAAGCCCTGAATGAAACTGAGTTTGAGTCCCGATGAAATCCAAAATGGAAGGCGATGCTGTCTGTTGTGGTTAGCGAAATGCTGTTTTATCAACAGTCCTTTGTTGAATCATAGAAAATATTATTTTAGTTTTGAATTCAGTACAACTTCCAATAAATGTCTGTATCCAAGAATTTTGTAGGAGCACTTATGTATTTCCAGGGAAAAGCATCACTTGAATTCCATAAAATAAAAATTCAACCCAAACTGGTCACAACATAATAACAACTTAACGTGTCAATTGTTTGGAGCCCGACTGACAAACTTCTATCAAAAACAACAGTTATACACTAATTAAGACACAAAACAGATTCCCGGATGAGGGTCAAAAGTTCATTGTTCTGGAAAAACTACCAAATTGGCAAAAAGTTATGTCTTAGCTTTTCATTCCACTTCTAAAATTTCTTTTCATTAAAAAAACATTTATTTGATCAGTACCAGAGATGTGCTTATTTAATAGTTCCCGTGCAAGTTGGTGAACCGTCTGCAGGCATCAAAGGGAACAATTGGCAGTTGTTTTTGAAAATGGTGGATCAGTTTAATGTGACAAGAAAATTGGAAGAACTCAAAAAGTCGAGTGCTAGCCGGAATATTCTAAAGATTTAGAATGATATTTGGCCATTTATAAAAGTGTCTAGCAAAGGAATTCATTATGTTCACTGTTGTGTGTGTGAATTGGATTTTTCAGTTGCACATGGTGGTAGAAGTGACATAAAAAGAAATGTTGAGTGCAAATCCCACAAGGAATGGGCTGAAATAAAGCCATAAAATAAGTCTCTGTTCTCATTCTGTAAGGCACAGTGTCCAGCAAAGAGGAAATGCGCATTATCCATACTGAAGTGATGAAAAGTCGGCTTTTGGCTAAGTTAAACTTGCCATTGAAAACAGATGATTCATTAAACTGGGATTTAAAGAAAACGTTTCCTGACAGCAAAATTGATGTAGGGAAGGTATACTGTTCAGGAGTATAGTTAGAAAAGGTGAAGTTTTGCTGGTTTAGGAAAAGGTGTTTCATTTCTGGGTAAAAGAAACAGATAATGTATATTGTCATTAAAGACAATAAATGTATTCTGGATGAACTTTGTTTAATTATTGAACTGTTAGCTTTATAGCTATACTACTGGCAGCTGTTGAAAACTATGGACAGACTGCTTTTGGACTACTGATGCAGCCAGGAATGTGTAAACAAGTCTGGAATAGACTTAACGTGCTCTTCTGTTATCATTTAGGCACAAGACTTTCAGAAATTAAGTCATAATAAAACAAATATTGACTTTTGATTTGGTTGCTACAAGGATTTATATCCCCAATAAAAAGATTTGCAAACTTATAAACACTTTTTAACCATGATAAAAAGTTCTTTCAAATCTTGAAAGGAACCTGTGTGAGGGCAAGTCAACATTTGAAGAATGCAGTTTAGCAATGGAAATATGAAAAATTAAACTAATCCCAGATGCAATGGTTTTACTGTTGAATTTTATAAATTCTTTTGGAAAGATGGGGGTTGGTTGGTCTTTAGCTCTTCAAACAAAAGGCTTTCATGCCAGTATGTTTTCAGTGATTCTGTTCAGCTGTTTTTGAAAAGAAGTCATTTCAAAGTTTTTCTGTTCTTGATAATAATGGCTTTTGACAGCAAATTGGTATTATTAAACTTGAAGCCCTTACTCCCAGAATGCTTTCTGTCAATTCAGTCAAAATCTGTTGATGAAAATAATTTTTGCTAACTTGTAAACTCTTTATAACAGGATGCTTTCTGTCATGTGAAGTTCTGTGGATCATTATTGAAAATCAGTCATTTAAATGTTTTCTATGAAGATACTGCATGTTTAATTTGAGCGATTTTTCTGATGGTTGTGGCACAAACTGGAGAAGCTTGTAAACTTGTGTGATCTTGATACTACTTTAAAAGTTACAAAAATCAAAGGTTCCAAACAAAAACCTTTTATTAATTACTTTAAACAACTAAGTCCCATTCTTTTTGCATTAATAAATCTATTCAGTATTTATTTTCCCCTGTTATATGTACAAAAGGTCATTTGATAGCCAAACGTTTGTAGGTACCATTGTCAACTATGTCATGTACAACTGCTTTTGTTTACAGAAAAGATGGCATCTAGGAGACCCTGATAACATGATAAATGAAAATTTAGAGATTCTGGAAGAACTCCTTAATGCAGTGCTGGTGTTGGCAGTACACATCATTGCAAATATTAGGTTATTAACTGAGTTACCATATCTCTATTTTTAATTTCACTGACCAGATAATGAAATAACAAAAATCAGTGGAACTGCTGCTTGAAAAGACTAAAAATTGTTGTGCATTCTAGAGGGTTGATTTTGTACGAAAATGAACAGATCAACTACCTGACAGCAAAAGAATATGTTCAGATAATGATAATGCTGGATTAAATACAGAAATTGAGATATTTCATTTATAAAACCCAAGAAAATGAGTAGCATTTTGCCACCATTGAAATTTTTACACAATGTAACAATAATAAAATGTAAGTTCATTTGATATCATCAATAAATATTTTGATGTTGTGAAGAAGTGAGGATGAAAGGAATTCCTGTTTTGAGAATTTAAGATGGGGATGGGTCTTTTTAATTAATTCACATGAAACTAAAATTGAATTTTTGGAAGGAACATTATGTTTTGCTTATTGTTTCAATAACAGTTATACAAAATAATGTTTGTGTCCTGGTCATTTAATACACATAATAAAAATATTATTGAAGTTGAACCAAAAAACATTTATATGGACTTGCTTTTGGTGGGTCAACTTGCATGTTCATTGGTTGCTGTCAGAACAAATGGTCCACTTGAATATTTTTTGTATATATTCAATAACCCATCATTAAGGCATTTCCCCAGTTGAAGCAAATTCTTTAGCTGCAATTGTTTTGACAACATCGTCTTTTAGAAAAGAAACTTGAACTTGATTCTCCATAGAAACAAGAGACCCTCAAAGTGACTAACACTCTTCCATGTGAAAAGAGTTTCCAGGAATTCAAACAAGATTTCAGTATTTCTGCTGCCGAATGTTAAAACCATCTCAGATACTTCAGCAATAACTGGATTTCAAATTAACTTCTGCAGTGGACATATTGGAACTGTATTGTTGAAAAGCTCAGGTTGATATAGCCATCCATTTGGGAGACAAGGAGATAACAATATTTTCAAGATTGTAAATATGATGGACATACTGAGGGTCAGTTTGCATTATTTTCAATTTGGAATATACCACCCAGTTTGTTTGTACCCACTACCAATTTAAAAACGAAAACTACAAATGAGATAAAAGATGCACAGAACTTTGTTCATTTATTGATTTATAATTTCAAACCTGATTATGAGCAAGGCGGGGGGAGGGGGGCAAACATCATTATCGTCTGCACATTTAATTCCAGATGGAAGTTTTCAGTGTAAAAGACGACTGCTTGCCAGTCATTTCCAGTTCCTGGACAAGTCCATTTTCAGCAAAGGGGTGTATGTACCACTACACTTGCAGAAGGAAAATATGTCGTCTGCTTCTTATATTTACATTGTCAAATCAAGCAAAGGAAAAGAACAACAACAAATTTGCCTTTCATGTGGATTTAACAAGCAGTGTAATTTCTATGTTCATGTCTGCAAAGGGATATAACTCTAAACTCTTAACATTATGGTAATTTATGGAATTATCTGGCAGTTACTGAATATGATGAACTACGTCACTCTGTTGTCTGAGGAAAATAGACTCGCCCATAGTGTACTCAATATGGTGCCATGTTGGTATGGAAGGTTCGTTAAGCATGAAAGGTGCAGAGGATGCCAGTGTTAGGGCCACTCTGGTCACAGTCAGGTTAGAAATTATAAATCAATGAAAGAACTAAGTTCTGTGCAGTTTTTATCACATTAAAGATTTCCGTTATTGAAATCAGTAGGGGTGTACAAACAAACGTTGAGGTATATTCAGACTATAGACACTATAAGAACCCTTCTGTTGTTGACTTGCCATTTTAAGAGTATGAATAACAAGATTTTCATACTGGATATCGGATTGGAACCATTTTAATTTATGACTAACAAGACATTACAAAATTCTTTTGCTGAAAATCCTATGTTGTTATCATGTTTTGGAGAAGACAATAAGATTTCCAAGATATGTTGCCATGTGGCAATTATAGATATCAGATGCACACCAGTTCCATTTAGTACCAACTAGACATCGTTAGAAGTCATCTGGTGAATATACAATGCCAATATAACCAGTCATCTAGGATAAGTAGTGATAAGATTTTCCAGGTGGCCATAGTGTAGGTCAGATTGGAACCATTTTCATTTACAACCAACTAGACATTATTCTATGTCTCTTTCAAACCCAAGGTGGACATAATCCTTCATTCAGGAGAAGAAGTGACAAGATTTTCATGATGGCCACTGTGGTGGCCATATTGGATATCTGAACAAACCATTTTCATTAAGGACCAACTAAACATCCCAAGTCTTTTAGTAAAACCCCATGTTGATATGACCATTCTTTCAAGACAGTTATTTATAAGTTTCTCAAGATGGCAGCAGTGGCAGCCATTTTGGATGTGCAGATGACAATTTTCATTTAGGATGAAATAGACATCATGAGAAGTCATCCAAATGACCATCTAAATGACTTGTTCAGGATCAGTAGGTGATATGAGATTTTCCAGATGGCTGCTGTGCTGGCCATATTGTGCATTGGATTGGCACCATTTTCATTTGATAACAATTATACAACACAAGTTGTTCACTCAGGAAGAGTAGGAATAACAAGATTTTCAAGATGGCTGATGTGGTGGCTGTACTGTATGTCTGAGCTGCACCATTTTCAGTTTGAACCAACTACACTGGAATGAATGTGTGTAAAGTTGTAGGATGAGAGGCAATAACAAACATGCTAACAGAGGATTGACAATGGATGAAAGACCTCCATAAGCTCTTCTGGTTTATGATTAGGATAGCTAAAAATTATGCAAAAGAACAAATTTGTTTTCCTTAGAAACAACAACTGTATTCACCTTTAGAAAGGAACAAACTGGAATGGCATTGTGGTTGTTTTTTGTTTGTAATGCTTTCAGTTCAAATCAACACTAAATTGGTGAAATTTCCTATCTGTATGCAGTAGTCTTTGCCTGTAAGACAAAGTTAGCTAGTGGCATGGCCTTGCATCAGTTATTCATAGTGTGTCCTTCGCCCATCAACAATTGCTATTTGAAGCAACTTATCAAAATCCACTGGACCAACTTTTACCAAACATTTGACACAAACATTCTAGCATGATGGGCTTTCAAATCTGTATATAAGATGCCAATCCACGATCATGGTGGCTATTACTAAATATAGTGAAATGCATTTAAATGACTTAATCTCAGCAAAATTTTATCAAATTTGATAGAAACCATCCCAGCAGGAAGACTTTGAATATTCTGCCTTCAAATATTACTATTATAAAAAATATAAAAACCAGTTACTAAAAATAGAAAACCTATAAACAATAGCTTCCTCAATCCTGCTGCAGGATTGTATTGTTTATAGGTTGGTAAAAATTATGCCAATCTGAATATTGCCTCTGTTACTAAAAATAGAAAACCTCTAAATGACTTCTCCAAAATTACTGAATAGAATTTGACCAAACTTGACAGCACCCTGGCACCTTTGTAAAGGCTTTCAGTTTTGTACAAAATGATGCTAATCCACATTCAATATGGCCATCATTACTAACAACTGAAAAAGCTGTAAATAACTTCTCAAAAACCACTAACGCAGAATTTAAAGAAATTTGAGAGAAAGTATCCTGGCATTGACAGCTTTCATGTTTGTACAGTTGATTCTGCACTGCCATCAATATGGCCACTGTTACAAAAAAAATACAAAACAACTTCTTTAAAAATTCATTTAAAATTTTTTTATAATATTTTAAAGAAAGCATCCTGGAATGAAAACCTTTCAAATATAGACAAATCATGCCAGTCTGCTACCAAATAAGGCCAGCATTACTAAAAACAATTATTTAAACAGCTTCTCCAAAATTAATAGAAAGCATCCTGTTCTGAAACCAATTCAAATTATGCAGACCGACCATCAAATATGGCCAACATTATTAAAATTTGACAAACCTTTAAGAACTTTTCCAAACTGTTCTGAAGTCGATTCAGATGTAGATGCACTACCAAATATGGCCAACATTAAAATTAGTCAAACCTTCAAGAACTTTTCCATCAAATATGTAAAATAAATGGAGACAAACTAAGAAACCTTGAAACAAACATTTTTACAACATATGCAATCAGCAACGCTGGAATATCATCAGAATGCATCCTATTGACCCAGATTTATTGGCTAACTGTCTTGCATTTAGCTAATAGGCAGATGTCATCCAAGTGGGCAGTCTCAATTGGGCCTCTTGTTTGCTGATTTTCTCTGCTGAAGCATACTTACTGAGTTTAAAATTTAATTTATGTGCAACACTGTCCCTTGATAAGGATAAGATTAAATTTAAATAATTGCAGGAAAGTGAAGATGTACATGTACATGTATGGGTGTCCCTTTATTTGGGGTCAATTCAAAACTAATAAAGCTGCTGATAGATGAAGTACCATGAATATGCAGTAGTGTCCCATAATTAGGGGTGGATTCAAAACCTTAATAAAGCTTCAGGAAAGTCCAGTTTCATGTATATGCAAGACCTAGTTTTGGGGCAGGCTCAAAAGTAATTGCTGGAGTATTTAAAGTAGGTCACTTTTTTATTAGTGGTGTTAAGTACTTCAGAAGATGAATTCAACATGATTTATAAAACCATGAAATATTTTCATGGTTTTATAAATCGTGTTGAATATTGTTTACTTTATATTTTATAAATCATGTTGAATATTTTGCAATGGCACTATTAAAACACCACTCTACCTGGCATCTGGCCATAAAATCTTTACGCATACTGAATCAACCAAGCTTCATTTGAACAAAGCAACTTATGCAGAAGTTACTGTGAATTTATTTCCTGGATAAAAAAATTTTATTCAGTTGTGAAAGGGTGACATTTCTGTGAGTAGTTGGATTCATTTATCAGGAAAGGGTCCTATTTCTGCCACATAAGGATCATTCTTAATCGAGTCGTTGAATTCAAAGTTTGTAGCAACCACAAATCCATCATAATTGATGCCTCACAAAAAAGTGAATTTACAGTATGTGAATTAAGAAAACAGAACGGGAACATTCTCAATGGCAATGAAAAGTGATAACAGTGTCTTGCAACTTGATAATTGCAGGTGAGTTTTATGTTATGATGTAATTTCACTTGAGTGATATTAAGCCATTGTGAAAGCATAGGCTGTGAAATAGAAACTATGAGACAAAGAAAAAAAAAGCTGTGTGAGGCAGAAAGAAGGGAAAGTTTGCATTTTTAAACAAACTGTATGACTGGCCATTATTAAAGGAAACAATATTCTAAGCATTCTATTCTGGCAAATATGGAAACCACCAAATCACTCAGATTTTTTAAGAATAGTTTATTATTATTATTATATCATATGTTATTATATTATTATCTGTTTAATTGTATATAAGTATCATCTTATATAAGTATCATCTTATATAAGTATCATCTTCAATTAAATCTTATATTCATTTTTACCTTAAAAGGCAAAACCTTGCTATAATGCATGATTTCACATAATTTTCATCATTTAAAAGTGATTTGCTAATGAGTATTCAAAGCTTTAACCTGCCATTTAATTTCTGAGATATTCAAGTGGTTCCCCCCACCAACAATGAAAAGGAACAGTAGCACATAACATGTATACAGTATGGCAGAGCATAGATTAACCCAGTCCTGCCAACCCTTATGATTTTGCCACAAGTCTTATGGAAATAACCCTTAAAACATGGATTTATGGAATAAAAGCACAAATTACACAAATGTGATTGTTTGTGGTAAAATCCGGATACTTGATTGTCCATGTTTGATTTGGATCTGGGGTTCATATCAGATTCAGTGGAGTTAGGCAGAGAACCAGACTAACTTTATAAGAGTAACTTTGACACTTTAAACTGCATGTATTTTGTGATGCAAAATGTTTGCATGATCAAGCTGTTTTGTTTTCTAAAATAAATTTTGTCCAACAATAGATACATTTTCAGGATGAAGGGGACAATAAACCTCTTAAAAGTTTTCATAGTACAGAGGAATAAAAGGGAATACTTTGATTATTGGTGAAAAAGCAGAGAGTGCAATAGTTAAGTTCAGTGGACATGGGTTGATTTGAATATGTGTCATGATGGGAAAGATGACTACTGTTGCCACAGCCCACATGAAATTAAAGTTTTTCAAAGGATTACATCAAGCTGAGAGATAACAAAAGGCCACTGAGCTCCATACAGGGTTCCAACACTACCTGGAAATCGTGAAAAAGTTAGGAGAAATGATCATTTTTTCCTGACCATGAAAAGTCCTTGAATTTTGAAAATATTTATGAAAGTCAGGAAAAACCAGAGAATTTTCCTCCACCAATTGACACCCAAAATACTTAGGTACTTGAGTCGTAACTGAACTGATCCCGAGTTAAATTTATTGAGTTCTGACCAGAATATTTGGAGGTTGCAGTATAGATATTTTGCCATACACATGTGTTGAGTCAATCTAAGCAATCAGTGCATTAGATTCGTCTAGTAGATTTTTTCCACAGACTGCTTGATATCCATATTCTTCCTTACTTGGAAGGTATGAAAACCAGTCTAGATCCACAAGAGGTCAACATGGTTGTGGTAAAGTTTAGCCACTTACCAGATGGCCTTTGTTAAATTGTTTGTTAAATCGCGTCATACCTGCAGGAAAATGATATGAAAATTATTTATTTTCTCAGAAATTTAGAGTATTAAAATTCTTATGTCTTTAATCTGCTGAAAGACAAGACAAAACTATGGCGTTCATGACATTTAACCTGGTACTCGCATTTGCAATGCTAGTCACATGAATACACAAATCTCACAACCCACATTTTCAAATGTTCTAGAAAAAAAATAAAACATTAAATAAAAGTATACAGGTTGTAATAAAAACATAAAAACAAAAGAACACAAAATTCTTTACATTTATTCCATGAACAACTACCAGGGTTTTGTTGTATCATGTGATTGATGAATCTGATGGATGATTGGTGATCACGATTTGTTGATGAACCGGAAATGCACAGGGTCAGGTTTCATCTATGCTGCAGTTGAGTCTGGTCTGTCAGCAGATTAAAGACATAGAATATAATACTTGCCATTTCTGAGAAAATAAATCATTTTCCTATCAATTTCATGCAGGTACAAGTCATAACGTCGTTTAAATTTGCTAGGCCCACTGGTAAATGACTACCATATGCCACTACCGCATGGTGGTGGCAAATTCTAAATTTTCGATATGCAATTGCTCTGACCCCACACCCCAACTTAATAACGTCCAAATGTGAAAAATGGGGTGGAATATTCAGAGGAAACCCAAATTAGAAAACAGCCTGCTGTTCGTTTTAAGCCAAATTTACTGTCCAAAAATGTTGAATCTCTGAGCTAAACTTTGGTGCAAAACTATTACACAGTGAGATGTAGCTTGAAACATTGGTTTCAGATCTTGAATAGAATGCAGGAGAAATGAGAAATTGTCATCCCTTGTTTTATATTTTAAAAAATGATTGGAGCCCCTGTATCAATACAGGTTTGGGGACTGGTTTATTGAATCACAAGTTGATTTTACAGAAAATTCAGTCCTTGTTTATACAGCAATGTATAATTTTGAAGGTCTTTTGTCAAAATTTAAATCAACCCTTTTGTAAAAATTTTTTAATGATGGATTTTTAATCAGATTGTCTTAAGGAGTGTAGATTGTTTGAAAAATCTTGTTTGGGATTTTACTGACACACACAAATTCAGGGTTAAACTTTTCGTTACAAGACAAGATTCTAATACTCTGCTTTTACTGTTTTGTTTTTTGCATACTGTGATAGGAAATGTTTAGTTCGTATAACAGGCATATATACTGCTATAGAATTCTTTAGAATTTAAGGTTTGAAAGGAAACAAAACTAATTTATATTCATTATGTTGTTTCCACATAGCAACATAATGCAGGTCAGCAAAGTAAAGTCAGAAATTGTATTCTGTACATTGAAATGACGTTATATGCCAAATTATAGGAATATAGTCAAACTTGTTTCGTGTGATACGTTTTTGGTTTTGTACATGGTCATCTTTTCTGACTTAGATGCTTTGGATAGTCTTGAGAGAGAAACATCTTTAAATTTAGAAAATGAATATTTTATGATCTAAAATGTATTTTAATTCCATTCAGTATTGGTCATATGTGAACCCTGAAAAATTAATTTCATCCTGGAAAAACCCTGGAAATGACCTGGAAATTTATCTTGAGAAAAGCATGGGAACCATGTCCATAAGGTTTGGAACTGCAGTTTGTGAAACTGTACTGGAGGTAATTAAGGTTCAAGTCAAGTTTTAAAACTTTTTAGTTCAACGCAGTGTTGACTGTCACTGCACAAATCTTGGATCACACTTCTGGACTTTGAGCTCACAAAAGCAGTACACAATCTTTTGTTAACTTTACTGAGAACTGGTTTAACTTGTGAGACAAAAATAGACTGCCTTACTGAGAAAGTCTTAATAGAGTTGGCAGGTCTGCTGACTCAATAATCATTTATAGGAGTGGAAGTCTTGTTGACATCACTTTAATCAGAATCTATACAGAGGCAGATCCAGAAGAGGGGGGGGGGGACAGAGCTGGTGCACACCTGCCTTACCCAAAAACACTCCTAACAACACAACTGCAATATTTTTTTTTTTACAGTTAGATGGTTCAATTATGCCCTGGAAATGCTTGAAATGCAGGAGCTTCCAGGGATTCCACTCTACAGACTCAATGCCTACTTATTTGTCCCCCCCCCCCAATAAAACAATCTGGATCTGCCACTGCTATATGTATATTTGATTTACCATTTCAAAAATAAGCCTTTCAGCTACATTAAAATGGAAATAAGATCCAGTGATACATTAGCAACAATTAGGATAGAATAACTAAGCACCCCATATTTTTTCAATTTGTTCTGTTTACATAGTTCCTGTACCTGAAGGAACATGGCTTAGGTCAATGAATAGCATTTATTGTTTTTATCATGTAACAGTATCAGACCAACATAAGAAAGGTAGACACAATGACCCATGGAAGTTAGTTAAAGCCTGAACAAAATTATGTTATCTAATTATCCTATCTATATCGCAATATATATAATAAATGTACATCCAATATATATAATAAATGTACATCCAATATATATAATAAGTGTACATCCAATATATGTAATAAATGTACATCTTCACAAATACATGCCAAGAATATATCTTTCTGGCTGTAAGGTTAAAGAAAACACAACATTTCTATATTTATTCATACAGTCTTGACACTAATAATGTATGAATAACAACTACAAAAAATTAAATACAGTCAAACAAATGTATGCAAAAATATGTTAATATATTAACAGATCAGATCTGGGATATAAAAATGCGTAGAAGATCTATTTTGAAGGATGAGCGTCCATTCTGTACATAAATTTTCTTTTTCTATAAAATTCAGATCAATCACTGATATATTTGCCTTAAAAACCCTTGAATGGCAAATCTTTGTGATAAAATTTTAACTCTTCCCTTTTGCTATATACATGGCAAGAATATAACTTTCTGGCTATAAGGGTAAAGAAAACACAACGTTTCTATATTTATTCATACAGTCTTGACACTAATAATGTATGAATAACAACTACAAAAAATTACATACAGTCAAACAAATGTATGCAAAAATATGTTAATATATTAACAGATCAGATCTGGGATATAAAAATGCACAGAAGATCTATTTTGAAGGATGAGCGTCCATTCTGTACATAAATTTTCTTTTTCTATAAAATTCAGATCAATCACTCTGATATATTTGTCTTAAAAACCCTTGAATGGCAAATCTTTGTGATAAAATTTTAACTCTTCCCTTTTGCTATATACTGGGGACCAGCTCTTTGTGACCATTCAAGCCAGGAGCCCTGAAAAATATAAAAATGTCAGAAAAAAAGGTAAATATAATTTTTGTGTGGAAGATTGCCAAATTTACCAGGGTATGATGTGTACTCCAATTTACCAGTTTGTACTCCAATTTACCAATGTGTATTCCAATTTACCAGTGTATGATGTGTACTCCAACTTACCAGTGTATGATATGTACTCCAATTTACCAGTGTATGACGTGTACTCCAATTTACTAGTGTATGATATGTACTCAAATGTAGCAGTATATGACATTCACTCAAATTTACAAGTGTTTGATGTGGACTGAAATCTACCAGTGTATGATGTACACTCAAACTTACCAGTGTATGAAGTACACTCAAAACAATTACCAGTGTATCATGTGCAGTCAACTGCAAACCGTGCAAACCCAGATCTGTTGCATAATGCATGAACATATTTGGGTCTAGTCAATTTACTTGTTGTTTCAAATGAGCAGTATCAAACCCATTCAGTAGATCTGGCCTGGATATCATGGAACTCTTGAGCTTGATTTTTGTGATCAACCAATCACAATAGACTTTAGTAACATCTTTCCCAGTTGGTTCAAAATAAAGCTCAAGCTCAAACATACGATCTTCAGTCTGGGTCTCTGCTGTTTTCAGTCTGATGTAGGCCATTCTAAAATAGTCTTGTTCAACCAGACTCTTGCTTGACTCTGTATACTGCTCACCAGTTATTATGTACTTTTGAGAGAGTGACGTATGTAAGGTGAAGTTGTTTGCATTTAAAACATGCACAGTGGAGAGAATGTTGGCATACCTCTATGCTACTTTGATGTAATGTGGCTGACATTTCATTGGATATTGTACTTTTGGAAATTGTAAATGATCTTAGCACACTGCTAACTAAAATGACTGCTCCCTTGTGCTCCAAAAATCAGCCTGAATTTGTCTAAAGTACACTATCCTTAGCAGCTATTAAAATGGGAAAATGAATTTTGCCAGACTAGACAATACCAGCTTCTGAATGTGCAATGAATGAATTACCAAATATATAAAATATAAAAAAAGTTATTGGCTCTTTTTTTGACAATTTACCTCTGAAGTTCAGGAAGTGAAAATGACTAAGTGGAGCTAGCACTTTTATGAAAGGTGCACATCTGGAATAAGGCCCAGCTGTATACTCTATAACCCATATTACACCCATCAATCATGCACCAAAATAAAGCAAATTAAAGGTTCTTTGAACAATACCTAAGATATACAAGGTCCTTTTTAAATAGCCAGTATAACTAGCGAGGAAACCCATGGGAATTCTTTTTCTTTAAAATTCTAACCCTATGCAAAATACGAAACTGTAGAGCGCCACCTTAAAACAAATATAAAAATTTATGCAATTATTTTTATTTTCATATTATTATGTATGATGTTCTGAATAAAATGGTACCTTAACATTGATTTTATGCATGAAAATAAGCTAATTATGCTTATTTTGCTCTTGCTTACATAATTTACTGTGAGGCATATTTGTGAGTAGTGACCTTAATTATCGGGAAGTTACAAGTCTTAGAATATAGGAATAAAATCAACTTAAATTTAAAACTGTTGCATTAAGTAAAAGAAATATATAGTGAAAATGTTTTTTCATTTATTTGCAATGAATGAAATAAAAAAAAAAAATGACAAAGCAAATTTGCTTTCTTCCATATTAAACAATAAGCTAATATTTTACCCTTTGACCTTTATGAACTTCACCTGTTCCGTCCCTTTTTGAACTGTAAAATTTATTGTTGACCTCTCAGGAATAATTATGGCTAGTTTCATGTTCCTGTCTTTCAGAATAACACTGGTTGCTATGTTGACAAAATGCAATGCGCATTTTTAAAATAGCTCACTTTTTATCATAAGGTGGGGGGGAGGGCTGTACCTGTTTGAGACTCTGACACTAATAAATACTGTTCTGAGGGGGGAAATACAGGAGAATTATTCAAAAGGACTGTTTTGATGCTTGCGAATTAAATATTTCAGCCATACAATCAAAATTAAATCATACAATAATAATACCTATGCTCTTTAAGGGGGCGCTCACCAGTTATTATGTACTTTTGAGAGAGTGACGGATGTAAAGTGAAGTTGTTTGCATTTAAAACATGCACAGTGGAGAGAATGTTGGCATACCTCTATGCTACTTTGATGTAATGTGACTCACATTTCTTTGGATATTGTACTTTTGGAAATTGTAAATGATCTTAGCACACTGCTAACTAAAATGACTGCTCCCTTGTGCTCCAAAAATCAGCCTGAATTTGTCTAAAGTACACTATCCTTAGCAGCTATTAAAATTGGGAAAATGAATTTTGCCAGACTAGACAATACCAGCTTCTGAAAGTGCAATGAATGAATTACCAAATATATAAAATGTAAAAAAAGTTATCGGCCCTTTTTTTACAATTTGCCTCTGAAGTTCAGGAAGTGAAAATGACCAAGTGGAGCTAGCACTTTTATGAAAGGTACACATCTGGAATAAGGCCCAGCTGTATACTCTATAACCCATATTACACCCATCAATCATGCACCAAAATGAAGCGAATTAAAGGTTCTTTTAACGATACATAAGATATACAAGGTCCTTTTTAAATAGCCAGTATAACTAGTGAGGAAACCCGGGGGAATTCTTTTTCTTTAAAATTCTAACCCTATGCAAAATACGAAACTGTAGAGTGCCACCATGAGCTTGAAGTGGTCTATTCTAAAGTAGTCTTGTTCAACCAGACTCTTGCTCGACTCTGTATGAGCTTTGCTTTGTGAGGGTCTGATAAAGTGTTTCATTGATTTCTGTTGCCCATAGAAGGAGCTTCATTAAACCTTCACAGAAGTGAAACTTGAATGATGAGTCTTTCTATATCACAATTTATCCAGGCATATTTTCTGCAGTCATTAAAAAAATCCCAAAATATGGAAAACTTAAAAAGATATAATTTAACACTACTACTTGATGCAGGTGTGACTTGATCTGTCAGTAAAAATGTCCACATGTATGATGTCAATTTATTATCACAATTACATAAGACATCATCTCTTCAGCCTATAAAATTGCTTTTCCAAACTTTGGGAAGGCCTCATTCTAGTGCTACATAAAAAATCTGATGAAGCGACATCAGAGTCTGGATGAATGACACTAAGGTAGACATGGCAATAGTCAATTAGATGCAAGATCACCTCATTAATATCCATCGATCTCATTAATTATTAAAACAGTCTAAGACCCAGACGATAAAAGCCAATATTTCAATTCTGATCAAAATGGGATAAGATATCTGGCCTCCAGAATAGTACTTAAGTCAAATAATCAGATGCAAAATGACGTCACTAATATGTATGGATCTCATTATATTTAAAGTCTGATCAAAACAGAACCAGAAATATGGTTTCTAGAGTGGTAATAAGCTCAGCCAATCATATATACAAGATCACCTCTTCAGCATGCATGGATCTCATTCATTATTGAACTTTTCTTAGATCTTAATGATACAAACACAAATTCCAAGTTTGATTAAAATCGGATCTGAAAAGTGGTGTTCAGATGTGACAGGGTTAGCCAATCAGATGCAAGATCACCTCAGTACTATAAATAGTTCTTGTGCATTAATGAACTTGTCCAAGATGTTGAAGATATAAGCCATTTTCCAAGCCCGATTGAAATCAAATCAGAAATATGATAACTGCTAACAGATGCAAGTCCATGCATGACAGATGCAAGCCATACCATCAAACAAGGTTGCACTATTAAAACACATTTTACAAATTACAAACATAAATACATGCTTTTTATTTCTTTTATATATCAGATGATATGCTCATGTGGGATGCCAGATATATCAAAGAGCGAGGTGACAAAAAAGGTACTGGTAAAGAAATTGAAGGCACTTTGGCACTTTTCTGTGACAATAACCTTTTAAGCCCCCCTCCCCAAATAAATTATTTACAGTATGACTGCAACATTCTTTCCAGTTTTTAAGTAATCAGCTCTCAATTTTTACCAACATTTCCCTTACGTGCCTCTTCCTCTGGTGAACCCATTTCTTTCCTTTTTTCTTAATACTACATCATCTGTCAGTATAAATGCAGCCAATCATTTTCAACCGCTGATGGCATCATATTTGTGTTGCATTCAAATCATCAACATCATCCTTTAAACATGTACACTGGGCAGTGCAGTGATGTTATTTGAACAAAACTATTCTACTGTCACACATTTTGGACAATGTGGAAGGCAGAATGTGATGTGAAGACATTATCTAGAGTTAAGGATCATCTAAAATGAAAATGTACTCTTTGTCTTACAAAATTGTTATGCAGTTGAAATTTTAAATATTACTGATTCTTCACAACTTTCCACTGCTGAAGGAAAACTGACTTCAGCAAACTTTTCTAACAGTCCAACTTAAACTTATCAGGAAATATTTCATTGCTTTGTTTTCATGGTCATATTCATATATTCTTCTAATGAGTTTACAGAATTTAAACCTGCAAATATATAAAACTTGAAAACAGAACAATACCTCTCTACAGGATACTTATGGATTTTATCCATGATCCAATGGTTATGGTTCAATGGTTGTGGTTCAATAGTTAGGGTTCAATGGTTGTGGTTCAATGGTTATGGTTCAATGGTTAAGAAAATTAGTGCTGGTGAGGCTGTTTTCTGTATTGATTAATTGATTTTTTTTTTCACAATTAGATTTTCTTTCCTTGTTCGCTTACAGGATGGATGGCATGATAAATACAATCAATCTTTCAATGTCCATCATTTCATTTTACAGATTGCAACAATTTTGAAAATCTTTTATCTCTCTCTCATACTGTAATCTGGATATTTTCTCAAGTTGATTCATTTTGTCTTTATGCAATTTCCCATTTTCTTTTATTGTTCACATACAGAATGGCACATCAATCAAGCAGTTTTCAGTGTATACCTTTCATTTACTCAATTTGGAAAATTTAGTTTCCATCTCTCACCAATTGTGATATAGATCTATTTGGCTGGAGACTGAAGACCATATCTGACATCATTAATTAATATCACACTTGGCAATACCCATATGTGGAATACCAGGTAAAGTTAAAGTAAGGTCTAACCATGGGTAATAATAATTTAGAACACAGGAAAGATCAGAGAAGAAAGCAGCCATACAATAATTCAAAAGAGACTGACTGCTACTCCTGCCATGTGTAATGGAGCTAGGTTGCTTACAATCTGACACTTTTTAACACAGATAGCATGGTCAGACATGAACTAGTTTGTTTGAACTTTTGTTTTAACTTGACAAGTCCTGTATGTCATTTGTTTCTGTGTTTAACATTAGTTTCATCCTGTATATTCAAATGTTCAATATACACACCTTTCTCACACATTCCTAAATTTACAATATTAAGCAAGTTTAGGGCACTCAAGGGAATAACATCATCATCATTCACATTATCTATGCTTTTCACTGGAGATTATATATATATATATATATATATATATATATATATATATATATATATATATATATATAGATATATATATATAGATATATATATACATACATACATATGCATCACAGTACTGATGGTAGTTCTATTGATGGAATCAGTCATTAGTAAAGGACCTGAGACTTCCATTATTTTAGTTTGTACTCCAACAAAAAGTCCTGCTGACCTTCATTACCAAGAGAATATTTAAAGTGAGTTCTGTTATCTAAGAATACACATAATAATTCTGTACAGATATCATCCAGGATATTAAATCAAATGTAACAAAAAGTTTCTTCAGCTTAGCTATAGTGAAGTACAAGAATACTGTAAAATTCCCGGGTTTCCTTAATGGTATGTATTGGACAGTTGTGACAAAGAGCCCGCAGATATTCAATTAAATTTAAATCTTCCCACATTGCACAGTCAACAGACAATATATTTAATACTCAAATGAACTCAATTTAAAAGAACATGAAGAAATGCACAAAATTGTACGTATTTCAGGGTCCATAGGATTTTAAAATTTGCAGTCCAGGAAAAAGTTGTAATCCCAGTCCTAAAACCTGGAGTCCCAATAATTATACTTTTTTCTCTTTGTAATAATTCAGAACATTATGAGTGTATTGTTGTGTCACCAATATGTGTCATCAGATTGCTAATGCTCGTTCAGTATGAAATATTTAGTAATATAATAAATGAATGAAAAATTAAGTCAGTTGATAATTGTGATGATTGAGATTGTGATGTTACAACTACATAAATCCTCAATGCCTTTACCTCGCCATTCTTTTTATTTGTGTCCAGCTAGAAGGAATCAAGAGATTACACCTTCTTTTCTATATCAATTGATTTCATCAGTTTAATTCTATTTCTAATCAACACATTTTTTTAAGACAATGGAAGAAGAAATAAAGGACCACATTCCACTCACTTTTCTTCATGTCATCTTTAAGCAACACTGCACACTACATTCACTTCTTTCTTTAAACTTTAACAAAGTTCTCCATAGCAGGTTAATGATCAAGATCGTAAAGTTTTGGACCTGGCATTCCTTGGGGTTTTCCTTCCTGTTGCAACACCTGTGCATAAAGCATATAATGTTCCATTATTTTCTGGGTATTTTAAGCCCATGGGAATGTTCTATTCCAGGATTCATCCACAACTCTGTCTTTTTGGCATTCCAGATAAACCTACTAATTTCTGTCTGCCAGTTTCTTGAGAATCATGCTCATCTACAGCCTTGCACTCAGCTCCAAAGAAATTAAGAACAGTTTACATCTGGTTCTTACACATATCGTAATCAATTGAAAGCAAGAGTATATTTGCATAAGACACCAAAATACTGCTGCTTTTATGACGATTTATGATGATTAACAATGAAATTCATATTCCTCCCACAAAAAAAAAAGTAAGTTTCAAAATCTTGGCACTATATTTCTAAATTAAGGTATATAATAAAATGCGGGTGTTCCAAGCATCATACGGATTTATAATGGATTACACTTGTGTTGAGTGATGTTTATCAAAGAAAAGTGTCAAATCACACGTGTGTAATTTTCTTTTCATCAGATTAATTGATTGTCAGTTCCTAACGATCAACAGGTGTCTTAAGCTCATTGTCTGCTAAGATCTAACCCATGCAGCTTAATTCAGGAATTTGATGTTCAATGCAAACTCTGGAACTCACTTCTCCATAATGAATCATATCTGTGAAACAAAACTATTTATTCACCAAGTACTCATTTCGCTTGGATGCCTTGCAATCTTTGATCACATTTGTAAATTTAAAGCAGTTTAATTGTATTACTTACATAATAATACTTATAAATTGAAATAAGTTGACCTGATACACTACCATGACCACAAGATCTAAAGCAGATGGGATTTGCATGCCTTTTAACTTTTATTTTATTCCACATCATTTATTTAATTTGATACAAAAGATGTAAGTATCATGATTATACAAAGCTGGTATGCTTTTAACTGAGTGTCACAATACAACAAATACTTCCATGAGTCTGAGATCAAAATATGGTGGCACTTAATTAGGTTCTCACAGAAACATTTGCAAACATAGCTGTGATGGTAGACTGATTTATTCCACGTTTCAATACAAGATGGCAAACTGCATTTATGTTGATTAAATGAAAGCATATTAAAAGTGTTATGTATATCTATATTAAGTGTAACCTTTGGTACATAATTGTATCTATACTGTGTGTAATTTTTGTTCATGACTGTAAATTGTAGTGATATAGATTCTATTTTTAAAGATATGAGCTATAAAAAGGTGTTTACAAGTTAAATTCAATCTGTATATTGAACTTGTTGACAAATCTGGAGTCATTTCTCACTGGCTATTGGGGTCAGGTGGGTTCTTAGATGAATTATTTCCCACTGGACAGGTTGGTCATGTGGGCTGTTTTACAATGTGGGATATTTCTGTAAAATGTTGCATAGTGATTGTTAGAAAATTGCATTTTAGGACCCTATGCCTATATATGAGTAGGTAGAGCTGGACAATTATTTCATTCTAATTTCCTATGTTCTTGTTGTAACATCAGTCTGCAGATGTATTTAATATTGCATTTAGATATAATTTGAGAGGAAACATTTGTTTAGGTTATTCATTGGAATTAACAAAGTGCTCATTGGACTAATTTATATTCTGGGACTATTGTGAATTGTTTCAAATGAGTTCTGGACAATGCCACAGTGATACATCAGGACTGCTGGCAGATTAGTACATATGAAGATCTGAAAATTCATTTTGAATATTCGATTCTTTTGGACCTGAGTAGAACTTATTAGGATTATTTTTGATTTAATTCGTAATACTGTAAGTTCCTCTTAAATTTTCATTTTATAACTTTGGTAATTAAATTATCTGTTAAGTTTATTGGTTTTGCTTCTTGTTGTTACTTAGTTTATGACCACAGAGTTGTAACAAAAGATAAAGTAGAACACAAATTTCACTTCATAAAACTTACTTAATTCACTAAAGTGTGGCCACCAGTAGGCATTAGTGACATTTTCACTGATCACAATTTCATCAAATTGTTCTTTACAGTCCACTGAGAATGTTGTTTGGAAATAAAATTTAACAAAATATGTCACTTCTTATTAAAAGTTGAGAATTTCATAATCTTGATTCAAATTTCTGGGTACTAACCACCATTTTCATACAAAAACATCTACTGCACTATAAGTGACAGCACAAGTTACTGAGGGACCTAAAACAACTGATAAAAGGCTGGAAATCGATGGAAGGAGGTGAAAGTAGAGGGGAGTGGTAGGTTACTTTTGTCACACAAACCCATCGAATCAACAGTTTGAGTGAAAGTTGCTACCAAGAGTGAACATATGATATACCCACTGGGCTATACTGATGTTGCAATTTTAAGGCAAAACGTGTTCCTGCAAGATACCCATGCTACGTGGAAAGAAAGCTGTCATACATACATTGATGTGTTTTGGGAATATAAAGCAGTCAGTCAGAGATACAAGCAGAGGTGACAGGCATGTAGGTTTAAGGGTGTGTTTGACCCTGTAACTCTCGCCGAGTGTTTTGGCCAGTGAAGGGTAGATGTGAAGTACAGGAAGGGTGTGTGTGACCCCACAGACCTCTCCAAGCGTTTTGGTCAGTGAAGAGTAAATTGGAAGTGAAGGAGTCAGCATCTTCATAAGGGCTTCACAGAGCATCTGGCTGGTGGAGGGGAGATTTGAAATACGAGCAGGAAAGCAAAGATATAGTGTTGAATTCTGGAACAGTGAACAGTGTTCAATTGTGGCCAAGTTTAGCTGTTATTCTGTGAAGAATGTATATATATATATATATATACTGCTCACTTATGGATGATAAACTGTGTAAATTCATTGAGCCAAACTGTGGAGTAATAATTGGATCAGGATACGAGTAGGAAAACTGACTTGAGTTCCTAATGTAATGCAATGATAGAACTGTACAATTAAAAAAGAGAACTGAATAACAGGACTTGAATAAGTTTCAAGTAATCTAATTTCATATAGTGTCATTATTAGTGTTATATGTCAATAAATGTAATATTATTTGTGTATTTTCCATTGTTGGTCTTCATCCTGTAAGTGATTATCGCTTGTCCCAAACATTCACCCTCACCTATCTTAAGTATTTGACTAAATGTAGGGGAGTTCATGACAACATTGTTAAATACGTGTTTTATAATCATGTTGAAATTATCTGTGAATCAATATCACTTTATAAAGGTGTATTTTACCTTTAAATTTCAAGAGAAACTATATCCAAGAGATCATTAAAATATTATTCCACATTATTTCAGTACACTTAATGTGCGTACCACTAAACACATTGTGTATTGTGTCACTGCTTTTGTGATGAATTGGATACATTCTAGTTTTATTGTTCTTTCAAACTAAACAAGATTTCCTTTTTGAAAAGATCAACATTCATTTCGAGAAACAACTGTGTTGAAACTTTTTCATTGTAGCTGTTTTCATATGGTTAATTACACTTGCTTATGAAAATATGTTCAGATGGCAAATTAGAAAAGGTTCTTAATTAAAAATAGTTAATAATCTCTTTAATATTAAAACGGCAAGGGAAGGACAACATGATGTTACAATCTTGCATTCTTCTACCAGAAACTGAGACTTAAGACATTTGCTATTTACAAGATTTAACATTTTTGAAAATATTGTAACATAAAGTTGCTTTTTTAAAATTTATACTCATGTTCTTTAACAAATCTATGCCATCATCTTTCTTCAACTTTATAGAAGAAAATACATGTGAATGTTTTTCTTTAGTCAAACTCAAAATATTCTTTATTTATAGCATTACCTGCAACCATCTAAGTTTAATTCCACAAGACTTCCAAACCCATTTCCACATTCTATAAGCAGGCTTATAAAAGCCCAGGTAATTACCAAATACATTATACTAATCAAATTCAAAAGTGACTCCTACACTTTATGTCTATTTTTAGAACAAAAACGACACATCTGTCATATATACTACATAAACTCACAAGTCAGAGACATCTGCAAACTGCACAGACCTACATCTGCCTTTAAGGTACTGGGAGATATTGGTCTGAGCTGTTTGTCGGGTCTAATCGAAAGAACAAACAACATGGACCTTGATCTGTTAGTGTATTATGCAACAGCAGATCAGTCTCTGTGTGCAGTTGATCCAACTTATACACCACTATATCTGTTACTCTGATTATTCCACTTACATAATAAAGAGGTACTATTTCTTTTCCAAGGATGTGTGCTGCCGCAGCTATGCCACAAGCTGTCATACCAGTTCGACACTGAGCCACCACTGGTTTCCCTAGGTCAATTCCAGCTGCATCAAATACTGACAATATGAAAGAAAGCAATCACTAAATGTCATGTAAATAATGATCATTAAGTGGGTAATAAAAGTGACAAAACTCAGCAGGATCTCTAATAAATTATATACAATTCAATGATTTTTCAGAGTATCAGCTTTCATGTTGTTTTTTTTAAAAAATTATGTTCGTCAATATCTAAATTCATGGAATGTGAAAGACATTCTATTACACTGACAGAAGGATCATTCTTTATTGGGTATCTGTTACATATATTTAATCTGCATTGTTCGTCAGTTATTTTTTTTTTAAATTTTTTTATTTCATTATATGCTACAGTAATGTAACATTGTATGTTGGACTTAACCTTTCAAAAATCAAGTTTATTTTCTATTTGACCTGAATTATTGATTTTTCTATTTTATTCTGTGAACAACTAATATATAGCTAAAATATTCTCTCTGTGGATGGGTTTAATATCAGGATCATTATTAATAGAAGTAGATATGTTTATTTGGGTCTGGGTCTAGGTTATTGGAATTCCCATACAGTTTACCTGGTGTACCTGACATTGTCTGGGTTATATATTATAATTTTAGTTGGCAAATGAGGTGGTCTCTCAAGACAGGTTGTACTGTATCAAGTATAACTGAAATCTATCGGAACTGCAGTCAAATTATTGTCATATACTGTTACCCAGCTGAAGTAACAAATGTCAGTTCTTGCAAGATTTATTAAAGCTACAGTGATTTTTTTACATGTACATAATATGTACAAAATATGATAGAAATCCATAAACAACAGACTACTTGCTTAAGATTCTCATACATTGAATTCTGCTAGTACCCAAGTTTAAAAAGGGAGATAACTCCACAAATTATTGAATACAACAACTGGCCAATCTCCATATTCTTTAAAGATGACTGTGTTCTAATATTTTACAGCTGCCTGTCTATTGATAACTGAGACTAGTTGTGTTCTACTGATTACTGAGGCTAGCTGTGTTCTACTGATAACTGAGGCTAGTTGTGTTCAAAATATTCTGTCATGCATAGTAGCAAACTGGAAGTAAAATTGGGGAAATAATTGATGATGACTATATTTATCCATAAAAAAACAGTAATGTTCACAAAGCTGATACACTAAATTCAGCTGGAAGTTAAAAATGACAAAAATTCTACCAAAAAACATAAGTGTTTTGTTCATATGCTATCTTCAGACACTAACCATGATATACACCAAGTTTCACAGCAGTCCTCACAGAACTGTAAGACATGCTTTGTTCATGAGATTCTGTTATACACATCATCCAAATGCAAGTTAAAAAAGACAATAACTTGCACAAAAATAATGGAAGCAATGAATTGTTGATCTGCTGATTTTTACAGTATAAATTAAAACTAAAAGATCAGTTGTGTTCACAAGATTTTGTAATACACTACAAGACCAGTTGTGCTCAGAAGATTTCATCATACACTGCATCCTGATGCAAGCCTATGAGAGCAATGCTTCAAACAAAAATCGTGTCCCTGCATCTGCTAAATACTCCCAACTCAACAAAAATTTATGTTGATGCAATATTTTCACTTTTAAGTAGGTGTACAAAATGGCTGCTTCAGTCTATTAGTTTCATCAAAGGTAGATTCATCATAATTTATATTATAATACTTGCATGTTTTAAGATCATGCTCTGATTTCATGGTGCCATCTTCATTAAAAAGAGACTCGAAGGGAATATTCTTGGCACCAGGTATATGCCCTCCTTCCTCAACTGAAAAATTGGAGCATGGACATAGTTCATATATTTTATAAATCAATTTTGTACATGTTATATTAACATTTGTACATCTAATTAAAGTTTATATAAATTGCACAGTATTTCAAGAAAAATAAAGTACCCAATCAAGTCAAGATAACAGTGGTACCCAACTTCACTAGCCAAGATTTCTTTGGAGCTTACCACCTCCATGTCAATCCTTGGCACTCAAGGAGGAAATACATGTGTTATCTACAGGTGAAGTGGTTTAGTTTGACTGATCAAGTTATTTGTTATACCTAATCTAAAAGCTTCATCTGTTTTTGCTTTGGTTGTTCTAAAAACACAATATGACTATCAAAATAAATGGTGACTTATGAATAATGAATATTCTAAATTTATCTCAAACAATGGTATTAGTCACAATTGATGTACCTCCCTCATAAATAAGATGAGGGGTACTGAAAATAGTAAAAGAAAATGAAATTGCAATTGGGTTATTGTTACTATGAAGCTCTGAACTCGTTACCATACAAAATACATTAAAACATCTGAAACTGAGACAAATAACATAAAATACAATCACCATATACATTTGCACTTATTGCTGAAACAGTTTGTGATTTCAATGATAGAAAAACAAAGAATATTCAACATTAACTAACTCATCAAGCTTGTAGTAGTGTGCAGATGCATCCTTTCACCAAATTTCACGATTCCAGATATAACAGTATGTATAATGGGTGCATACAGCCTATATCATCATGAACTAAATGCAAAAACAGCAAAAATTTAATTCAGATTACAGTGATCTTTTGTTTTAAAGGTGTGGCACTAACAGAAATGCATACAGCATGCACAGATCCTAAGAAATAAACTTAACAAAATTTTCCCAGTGTCAGCAAACTGTGGTTTTAATGCAACATCTCTCGTCTACTTCACACAGGTTAACTAAACACAATTTTACCCATGTCAGTGTTGTCATAATGCAACATTTCTCCTCTACTTCACAAAGACAAGGTAAAAACTAAGACACATGTTGTGAATATAATACTCAGACTCGGTATAACAAAGTTTATATTTTAAAGAAAGTAAACTCTTGATGTTCTCAATTTTGTCCAGTTATTCCTGTGTCAATGCTGGATAGAAGTTTATATATATTACCATTATTGTGAACTACTTCTTTTTAGATATTGTTAGATCTTTTTTCTCCTCTGTGGTAACAGGACTTTTTACTGTTTATACCAGTAGTGGTATTTTTGACTGGTCATAACCTTTGTTCATTTTTTGAACTTTTGGTATTTTTGATTCTTGCTCAAACTTCGCCGTGACTATCTTAGTATCTATTCTGTCTTTTAGCAGCATTCCAGAAAATGTTTCCTGTGCATTCCATGAAAATATAAAATACACAAATACAAAAATTCCATGAAAATATAAAATACACAAATACAAAAATTCCACGAAAATATAAAATACACAAATACAAAAATTCCTAAATAAACTTAAAATGGACACAACTGTGTACAACTTGTAAAAACTGAAAATGCAAAATCAATCTTTAACCTTTTCAAAAAGTCAAAATTCAATAAAGCTTAAAATTGACAGAAAAGAAAAACAAGCAACTGTCATGATCTTTGTGGCAAAGCAAATCATTTGAATAAATCCTTCACTAGGGTAGCATCAATTCTCATAAAGAAATTACTACTGCTTCAACTACATTTACAAAAGATTCAAGATTTATTCAAGAATTTTACAGGGTTAGAAATATTCATAATTGTTCTCAACTTCAACTTGTAAATGAGAATTCTTTATACAAAGAATTTGTGCAATTTTAATCCATGTAAAAGAAGTGGCCTTGAAAATAAATGTATGTCATCAAGGTTAGTAAAATATGGGGCCAGTGTTTTTAGCAATTCCAGTTTACATTCAACCTGTCAAGTAGTATTGTGCTGATTAACTGCTATGTAGACAACTGAAATGTGTTGCAGAAACCAAAATTTTCTTCTGTGATTTAGAACTAATGTTATTATGCAGAACACATTTTTCTTCTTTCAATCACAGTAACCTTGACCTGTGAACATCATCTTCAATCCTCTCCATGCCAGATAGTGCATGAGCTGACAATGGATGGTGCCACTGCTGCCACTCAGCCTCTACATTTAGCACTGTTTCCCAAGTCAGGTCACTGCTTTGGTATCTTTCTCTGCAGTCCATCGCAATGTTTCCTTTGGCTTGCTTCCTTTTTCACTTTTCCTGTGGTGTCCATCAAAGGGATATCCTGGGTAGTGCAGCAGATGGTGTTCTACATATGTGCCACATACCATCTACATTGTCTTGATCTCATCTGCGATGCGATAGTTTCCTCTCAAGCCATTCTTCAGAATTCTTCATCTGAGATGGTGTTGGGCCAGAAAATTTGTCTGATTCTGCAGAGGCACATAGTTTGGAATGATTCCAGCCTTTTTGACTGGAAGTTCTTTTCCAGCACTCAGAACCATAAAACAGTAGACTGAGGATGCTGCTTTTCAAGATTCTTCACATGGTCACCATGCTAGGTTTGTTGACCTCCAGGTAGTTTGAAGCAAGGCAATGGCCTGGTTTGATTTTCTGATTTACATGTTCACCTCCCTATCTGCTGACACCTGGCTGCATAAATAGTTGAATTCTTCCACTTCTTGCAGTAATTTGTTGTTCACTGTAACTGGTTGTTTGACCTTGACTCTTGCAGTTGGTTATTGTTATTCACTGTAACAGATGGGTTGACCCTTGAATATTGCAGTTGGTTATTGTTATTCACTGTAACAGGCTGGATGACCCTTGACTCTTGCAGTGGTTTGTTATTCACTGTATAAGGCTGGTTGACCCTTGACTATTGCAGTTGGTTGCTGTTATTCACTGTAACAGGCTGGGTGACTCTTGACTCTTGCAGTAGCTTGTTGTGCACCATAACAGTTGGTTGACCCTGGAATTGATCTTCATAGATTTTGTCTTCTCTATGTTGATGTCAAGACCTATGCTGCTTGCTTTTTTGCCAGAATCACTGTCCTCTGTTGAATGTACTTGTGATGGCTGGAAAGAAGACTAAAATTATCTGCGTAATCCAGGTCTTCTAGCACAAATGTCATCACTGACTGTATGCCATTTTCCATTTCTTGTCACTTGTTTCATCAGCGTGTCCATTGCTAGGACAAAGAGGAATGGCAACAGAATGCAGCCTAGTTTCACTTGTCTCCACCTTGAAACCTCTATTAGGTGGCTGTTGTTTAAAAGTCTGCATTGGAGATCCTCATCTAGTGCCCTGATGACGCTGACCATTTTTATTTTTGTGATGTCATAATGCCTGCAAATCTTCCACAGTGATGACCAGTGTAAGCTGTCAAAAGCTTTCTCAAAGTTGACAAACACCACATATAATGGAGTTGTTCCAGTCACTACACTATTTAAGAATCAGTACAAATGTCTGGTCTTTGCATTATTTGCCTTTTTTGAATCTGGATTGCTCTTGGCAGGTATGATCTTCAATGGTAGGTGTGAATCCTTTAAAGATGATGCAACTTCAGGCTTTGCTGGTGAGACAGCAGCCTGATCCCTCTCCAGTTATTACAGTTTCCAAGTTGACCTTTCAAGGGGAGTTTCACAATTATGCCTGTTTTCCATTCCTTTCCATTTAAACTTTGACCCCCAACTTGATGGGCATCTTCATTACCCCAAGTGCAAGCCATCTGTAAAGTTTGGTAACCATAGATGATGGAGAACTTTAATCAATGATTGGAAACATTTTTCTTCTTTCACTTACAGTGACTTTAAACTCTGACCTGAAAGCGATAGGGTTCTTACCCCAAGAGCAAGTCATCAAAATTGGTAGCTGTAGATCACAGAAATCAAATGTTACATGTATTGTGCAGAAACTATTTTTCTTTTCTCAGTCAAAGTGGTCTTTGACCTTTGAGCTTTTGACCCTGAAATCAATAAGGTTCTTTCTTACCCTAAGTGCAGCCATCCACAGCATTTGGATGACCCCATAACTTGGTATGCAACACCTTATAATAGCCATACAGAAAGGTTAGTAGGGCTTATGAGTATAATTATAATCTGGTCTGTATGTTCAGTACATGTATTGTATCCAGAGTCTAGAATGTGCCAAGTTTTACCACATCAGCTTGAGTGACACATGCAAGTTCAACAACATTGCCTGACAACACCCAGCAAACTTTTCATTTAGACAAAAGTTGTGTACTAAGTCAAACCGCATCACCATACCTCCAGAGAGTGATGAGAGCTAAAGTCAAGCATCATTTGAATCAACAATATGCTCTGAAAGGCAGTATGATGAAATGCTTGAGTTGGTACAGGCAGCCATAGAGAGGGAAGCAGTCTCTGGTAGTCAGGCTTTGCTGCCAACACCAGCCACTTGATGGTAATGGCCCTAACCAATCCTAATGCCAATCCAACCACCAATGCCAGCTCTTTGTCAGGAAAAAATCCACGGCAACTCTTGGCACCAAGACAGCTGCCAATGTTGTTCCCTTGTTGTTCAAAACCACCACAACCAGAGACCACAACAGCCTCAATCAAAGGCCCAGGCAGGTGACAGACCACTCAGGAAGCAACCAAGGACCTCACCTGGGAAACCATGCTGCCCTCATCCCCACCAGGTGATGAAGTCCCATATCCACAATATATGTTGTAAAGGAGCATCCATTCAAGAAAACCACTGTCTGCATCATGGAAGTGGACTGCATAGCCATGATTCCTGTGTGCCACCCCCTCAAAGCTGACCCTTCACAGCTCCTCAAGGCCATGACCCCAGGCGTTATCAATAACCTTAAACAGGAGATCAACAGTAAGGGTGTAGAATTTCACCTCATCCTTAAGGCGATCCTTGAAAAGCCAATGACTGACCAGAACACCACCATTGCTAATGTGGTTTAACTGCATAGCAACCGAGCTGTGACAGCACCAGAGGCCATTGACCTTGAGAGCTTGATCAGGACAGCTATCGCCAACATCAAAGTTCACTTTGATAAATTTACAAGTAAGGGGTTTGGATAGCATGTGGTGAGGTCTGAGTCAATGGCACTGCTGATATTGCAGTACCATCCCATTTCATGGTAACTGCCACATCCCCACACCACTATGCAGGCTATTATGAACAAACAAATTGACGACGACCACTACTTTGAATGAACCTTACTTTCCACTCTCCACACTGCTGATGACAATGCCTATTGGGTCAGCGAATTGGTACCTGATATTAATGCGAGCAATGATTCAATAAACTTGAGTTCCCAATGAAGGTCTTCAACATGACAAGGTTTTTGAGTCTTAGCCACAGCATCATCATCTATGTCTTTAGCTGGCATTAGGCGATCTAACCCTCTGCATTGCAAAGTACTGGATACAAGCTTAAACCTGCTGCTAATTTCTTACAATGAAAAGCAGCACTATGATCAAGGATATTTCCCGGATGGTGTTCAGAAACAACAAACATAAGTATCACCAGCATGTTTGCTGTAGATGCCTCCATATCTTTTGCAGGAAGACCTGCTGAAGGACCACAAATGCAACTGCTGTGGTATCAGCAATAAGCCCCAACAGAACATCCTACTGATGCCTGGAAAGCTGTACTTTAAATACCTGTTGAGACAGATGAAGGTGCCATATGTCATCTAAATGACCCTGAGGCATCAATGTGCCAATAAAGTAAGAAGACCTCAGCCAGATCTACAGCAAGAACTACAAGTCTCAGCCAGATCCCATGTGGCTACAGCTATGTGGTTGTCTGCTCTGATGGCAGGACCAACCTGGAGGACAAACACCATAACCAACCTCATAGAAAGTCTTGAGGACGAACTAATGGGCATTTGTGAAACATTCACCAAACTAAGACACACTTTAATCGCAGAAATGACCGCTGCAGACTTCAAGGCATTCAAAACCACACACACCTGCCACATCTGCCTGAAGTGCCTGGGAAAAGACCAGGCCTATGATCACTGCTACATCACGGGTATATATAGCAGAGCCACCCATAACAGCTGCATCATCCAGCTGTAAATAAGTTCAGAGATTACCAAGGTGCTGATGATATTCCACAACCTTATAGGCTATGACTGCCACCTGCTGACAGTGGCTTTGAAACAACCTCTATGGCTGACATCAGCACCATCATGAACATGGAGAAATATACAATGTTCTCTTTGGGCCAGCTCCATTTCATTGACAGCCTCCATTTCTTAAACAGCAGACAGGCAAATGCAGCCAACAACTCACCACCCTGGCCTTCCACACCATCCACCAGGTTCAAACTCCTGACCTCAAGGGTGTCTACCTGTATGAGTACAGGGATGGCTGGGTCCAATTTAACAAGCAGCACCTACCCCTCCTCCCATCTAAGCCTTCAACAGCAGCCTCAGCCATACAGGTGTATCCTCTGTGGACAACCAGCATGACCAGCAATATGGGACACCTCAACTAGCAATACCATGGAGGAATATTATAACCTCCATGGTCCCTCAAACTTCATCATAAAATCAACTGACTCCTACAATTATAGTTTTTCAACAATACAGGTAATGATGCGATGAGCCAATTATGGGCAATTATATGAATTTTTTGTATTCCTTTCCACTAATATCGTTAGATAAGCTACCATACATTTCTCTTCAAAATTTTAATTTAATTTGTGCATACATTTGAATTAACCTGAGCTTTATCAGGACAACTAACTATGCATGCAGTGAATTGTGCCAGGTTTTATCAGTACAACTGTGCACACATGTGAACTGTGCTGGGTTTTATTATGACTAGTAATTATGTGTACATGTAATTTGTGCCAGGTTTTATCAGGATGAATAACTGAACACATATGAACTGTGCCAGTTTTATCAGAACAAGTAATTGTGAACACATGTGAATTGTGCCAGGTTTTATCAGGACAAGTAATTGTGAACACATGTGAACTGTGTTGGGCTTTTTCATCACAAGTATTTCTGTACACATGTGAATTGTGTCTGGCTTTATCAAGACAAATTACTGTGTACACATATGAATTGTGACAGGCTATATCATGGCAAGTAATCGTGCACACATAGGAATAGTGACAGGCTTTATCATGACAAGTAATTGTGTACACAGGTGAATTGTGATGGGCTTTGTTGTTGTTGCTGTAGGGTTTAATGCCATTTTTCAGCACATGATAGGCTATACATAGTGGCCAGTATTAATGGTGGAGGAAGAACCTGGGAAAACTCCGGAAAGAACCATGACCCATGAGAAGCTACTGGCAAGCCTTCTCACTTACCCACATTGGTCGAATCCGAGACTCGAACCCACGCAAAGAGAGAGGTGAGATGGCAGTGATTCATCACTGAGAGCGCTTTAGACCACTTGGCCACTCGGGGCCCCTCGTGATGGGCTTTATCATCACAAGTAATTGTGTACACATGTGAATTGTGACAGGAATTATTATGACAAGTAATTATGCACATGTGTGATTTGTGATGGACTTTATCATCACAAGTAAATGTGTACACATATGAATTGTGGCTGGCTATTGTGATATACAGTCTTCATTTTTCAGTACCTATCTAATTAAGAAGATTTTGGATGATTTTACAGTAAAACTTAATCATACGAGCTTGTCCATGGTGACAGCAAATCTCTGGTGGTTTCCCAGCATATAATATTTCACTGTGTCCCATGAAGAAGGTGGGTAATATTTTCAAAAGATTAAAGCATGGTCCAGGCATATACATTTTTAACCAATCAAAAGTATATTGTGCTTTCCTATGTACCTATGTCTTTCTGAAAATCTTAAAGTTAGCCATCACCAACTGAGATTTTAAAGGTATAAGCAGGAAGACATTTATCTCGCCAGTGCAAGCGAACAAGATATACAGATCACTTTGTTGCTGAAAGTAGCAGTCTGCATGTGGTTAAGTTGTACCATAACTTCCTATTTTTCCTAGGCTTGGCTTTTGCAGGTGAAACATATTTTACACCCTGTCTAACCTGTAGTTCCATCATACTTGTCGGCATCCCTGGCATCAATCACTTGCTCTGTTTTGTTACTGAGGTTGATCATCATGTCATCAAAGTTCCTTAAAAGGCTCGGATTCATCACAGCCTCAAACTTTGACCACTGAAATGGAAGAGCGATAACACTTAGAATAAGGAATTGCCAATTACTTTTAAATTTTAAAACTTGAAATAAATTATTTTTCTCTGAGAATATTTATATGATCAGATTTACAATAAGTTAGAAGTGCCATTAACTCTTGAATCCAATGATCACTGAAAAACAATTTTTTGGTCTTTCTGATCTACCAGTATACACCTTTAAGATGAAGGGAAGAAATTCTTCCCAGTAATTCCCTTTACATCCCCATACCACCACTTGCTGGCTATGGTTATTTACTCTGTTTTGGCTTGAGCTAAACCTCAATGAGGGGATGTGTGGGAGGGTTTTACAGTAATGTGATCGAGTATGTATTCTTGGACAAATATAATTTCCTGTATGCATTCATCACTCAGATTAACATTAGAAGAATAGGTAGCAGAAATGATGAACATCCAGCCTCTATCATGGGCAATTTCAAGGGAAAAGTGGCTGAATTTCCTATATCAAGGATAACCCACTCATAACATGAGAGCTAGCAAAAAAAGTGATTGCATAACCCACGATGGCCATGCACAGATAAGAAGAAATTGATGAACTCTTCTTATAAACAAAATCCAGGTAAATCTGTGAAGCACTAAACCCACACCAATAAGGAAGTTGTACAGACATCATCTGGAACACAGTCGCTGGACCCACCAGGTTCCATTTTTGTCTCTGTGAAGCCAAATCACGGAGATGAAAACTTGAGAAGGTTTACTGCACATGCCATCCAACAGTTTATATCATGTCTCTGACTGAAATGTTATATCTGAATGTGAGGACTGTAGAAATCACTTTAATCTCATGAGCTGAATTCATCATGAGGTGTATCTTATCTATTGAGACTTCAAAATACTCTCAGCATATTACCCACTTCAGCCACGATGTTAGAGCTTGAAAGGTGATATCCTCTTTTCTGTCCCTGAACAGAAGACATAGATTTTGTCATACCTCACAATGTTTCTTTGTGCACATCAAGTAATGCTCATGAGCACAGACAGCATCTTGAATCATTGCCTCTCTTGACATATCAACTTAAGAGAAAGAGAGCAAATGGCCATTCTGTGATTGGCTGCTGACAGGAATATATTCTAGCTACAAGCCAAGATGCATTCTTAGGACAATGGAACCATCTGATCTGAACTGGAGATAGTTTGAGACCATTGAAAGGGTGCACAACTCAAGCACGCTACATGCCAAAGCTAAGGCTACCTGAGAGCATGTTTTATATAATGACTTGTTCAATGAGGTGCTGGCTAAATGGCTCAAACTGATCTGATCAAAACCCATGAAAGCTGTAGAAAAATGGGTGAGAGATTCTGGCCTATTAAAGACAAAACTGGTCTGACAGATCTTTTATCGTGATCTTTATCGGCTTCATCATGATGCCTGAAAGTGTCCAACATCATGTCGACAGCCTTTTGAGAGTAACTGGAACTAGCCCTTTCTCCTCAAAATTACCAGAGACAAAAAGTCAGGCAACTGCAGGATTTAGGCTCTCCATGGGAAGATGCTGTCGACCTTGCACCAGTCCCTGAAAATGCACCACTTTATCTTGTAAACCTTCAAAGCAGAGGGCCTTGTAGCTTTTGATCTCTCTATATATTTCAAGACTGAAATTCCAGGTGTGAAGGGGAAGCAAGTCCAGAAGTGGTTGAAATGCCTGTGACCATGATTGTTCGGGCAGGTTTGGCCATGCTGGAATTTTCCTGGAAATATCTACTGCTAGATCGAACAGATCATTCACCTGGGATTTATCCTGCCTGACAGGGTTGAGTTTTTTTTCAGTTTAATGCCATTTTTATCAGTATGTCATGATAGGCTATATTTGGTGCCCAGTATATGTAGTGGAGGAAGAACCCCCCAAAAATCCAGGAAAAACCACTGACTCATGTGATGCTACTGGCAAGCTTTCTCACATACAGACATTGGCCAAGCCCAAGACGTGAACCCAAGCAAACAGAGGTGTGATGTCTGTGATCTGTAAAGGCAAGCACACTGGATCACTTGGCTACCAGGGGCTAACAGAATCACTTTGAACTTCTGTCCCCTCAATATTCTGGATTAATTTCAGCACCAAAACCATCCATGGCCCAGGATTATGGATCCTGGACCTGAGAAACAAAGGTTGTCAGTTGGTGATTCTACCTTGTCACAAAAAAGTGCAACATTGGTATATATAACATGGAAGATATTGCCATAATATTAAGCACAACCTCAGAGATGGAATGGAAACCACTTTTATTCATGTTGTAAAACAGCATCATCATCATTTTTCCCTCTGCAATGTTTTTATCTCAAGTTGGAAGCTCAATGGTGAGTCCAAGTGTGTTCAATATGAGTGTGATGAAAATGTTGCGTGTAGATGGCTTTCAAAAAAGCATACCTTAGAACTGCTTGGATTGTCTTTTCCTTTATTGTCACTGACTGCAGACTGAAGGATGAATATTCTTCAAAGTTAAAGCCTTCACCTTATACGCTTGACTCAGAGTTTGCAGGAGTGGGAATTCAGAACCTGGCAGCACATGATATATTTCCACCACACAGCTTTAAATCTACTCTCAGTCGATTCCACTGTGGGATCTGAGTATGCCAAGTCATCGAGGTTATTGATGCACTCACTGTGGGATCATCCTCACAGGGCACTACCTCCATGTCCATGTGGAACATTCAAAAATGAGGCATTACCACTGTACCTAAAGTGGAACCATATCTCTCCAACAGCAAAACTGTGAACAAATTATTCACCAGTTGAATCTGCATCGGGGAAGTTGCAAATGTTTGTCTTGCCAGTATGGTCAGCTGTGAATGTTCGTCTTGCCAGTATGGTCAGCTGTGAATGTTCGTCTTGCCAGCATGGTCGGCTGTGAATGTTCGTCTTGCCAGCATGGTCGGCTGAAAAGTGTGCTGAACAGTCAGATCAGTTGCCCACCAGATGGTAAGCATGACTTTCACCTGGACAGCTGACTCTGAAATTGCCTATATAGAATGTGTGGCAAAACAGATCATTTTTCTGCAATGAAAAAACCCCATCTGAAAATCAATGAAGCTGCCACTATATTTTGCACTAATGTGAAGGTGGAATGGAAAACATTCAGATCCACCATATAAACAGCGTATTGTAATATAAACCACAGGAATACACATAAGTTTGGCAACCTGGCCCCATGCATCTTAGTGACTGTGGTGTTCTCTGGATTCCAAATTTTGTCAGATGATCAGAGATACTGCTGATATCTTCCAACTGCTGTAGTAGATAGAATGAGGTATGTCTGTCCTCATCTTCCAAGTCTACTAAAGCAATAACCTTATAGGTTTGACTCAGCGATGGTGGAGTTGATCACTCTCACTGTTCTCAATATATTGCGCTGCTCTGTACAATGCAGTTTGGTACATAACACAGACAGCAGGTATGGACTCTGACTACTGCTTTAGAATGTGGGAGAGCCGTAGATGGGAAAGATGACAAATTTTAATCCTTCTGCATCTTCAGGATTCAAAAGGTAGCAGAGCTTTCTTCCTAATATTAATGTGATCAGGGAATTTATTCAATAGAGAAATAAGATGCTGATTAAAACTGAGTCCTGACAAACTAGTGCAATACATGTATACTTACAGAACTAGGAATGTGTTATGTAAGAACATAAATACCCAGCCAGCCCCCTTTTGAAATAAATGAACTCTTTAACCTCAGTGCAAAATTTAAGCAAGGTGTGACAGAAAAAAATAAATGAATGGACAAGAGTAACACATTCTGCCCTTTTGCCATTTGTGGCAGGAATACCAGTCATATTTTACATTTACCTTGTTGTGCATACGGCAAATGATTCTGTGAGAATAAAGCATATCTGTGAGATTTTTATCCTGATTTTTCATGGATTTGTGTTTTGCATGTAATTAAAATTTACTAGATATAAAAAAAATTGACCACGGAAATTGAAGCAAACAAAATTTATTTTCATATGCAAAATCACTCTACATTTATGAGAAAATTCAAATAGGGAAACCAGTCTCAATTAGTGAGACTGTGAAATAGTCCCAAAATCTCAGAGTTTTCCTCAGTCTTTGAGATTTTACAAGTATGGACCATAGTGCATGTGACTAGTATTTTAGTAACAATCAAAGATGGACCAATGAAAACATTGCTAATGAACTCTATAGCTGTGAAATGCCAACAACATACAAATAACAAATTTAGGTTAAAATTAGTTCACAGTTCTCTTTCACCAAATGCCTGAATAAAGCAAATCTACTGTTAAAACAGAAGATATAGGAATTTTTTAAAAATAAATCACAAAATAATGCCAAAACACTATCAGGTATGGCTGCTGAGCCTTCCCTTGCAGGACACTAGTTAAAAACCCAAACACTATCACAAGGACATAACTGTGACATTTCTGGACATTGGTCAAAGAAGGGCAGAGAATGAAGCAGTAAGATGCCACTGTTGCCAACAAAAAAGATTCAGTTCCATAGGTTCCAGAACATCTATATGTATCTCCATTAG
The DNA here is from genome assembly GCA_016617855.1 of Megalonaias nervosa. Lineage (NCBI taxonomy): Eukaryota > Metazoa > Mollusca > Bivalvia > Unionida > Unionidae > Megalonaias > Megalonaias nervosa. Next base: position 139,711 of record JAECUM010000080.1, read on the forward strand.
TGCTCATTAAAACTTAGAACCATCAATACCTCAGTCATGCCTTGTGTCATTTTTGCTCTATGACCAAATGATAATCTACTGCAAATCAGATATTTTCACAGGCTTAACATTTTGTTTTCCACTTGAAAATAATTTTGTGGGCACAAAATTTTGTGGGTTCATTCACTAATGAGTTTTATGGATTCTGTCTCTCTAGCCAATAGCCTGTTTTGTAGCAATTTATTAGTATTAAATGTACATATTTATTTTCATAAACAGGCTTAAAACCATAAAAAGGGACTGTCTTCATTTTTTGGTAAAGTAACTGACGTAGCTAAACACTAGGTAGGTGTTAAATGAAAGGTACATTGTAAATTAGCAAATATCATTGGAATGTAGATGGATAATCAAGCTACATGCTGAACAGGGATTAAGTGAAAGGCTGAGTTGTCTTCACCAACAAGTATACTTGTAGATTTCAGATATAAAGTCTGGGTATTCATTTATATGAAGATTTCAATGAGTTAACAATATCTTTTCTAAAATGGTTACATTCAGTGTCAATCTTTGAATCAGCCTATGTTCACCAAGTATTGTTTGGATGCAATGATATGTTTTATTATTGTTGTTGTTGTTATGTTATTTAACGCAATTTTTCAGTACATGATAGGCTGCACATTGCAGCCATAATAACTGGTGGAGGAAGAACCCGCTAGTAATAATCAGTAGAACAAACAATGCAGACCCTGATCTGGTGGCACATTATGCAATGGCAGATAAGGGTCTATGCTGCTTGCAGTTGGACTCGACTTACAAGTTAGTATATACAGTAATATACAGTAAACACATAAAATTTCAAAGGTTATATTGCTACCAGTGAATTTCTCTAATGGACACATACTGTCAAACTCTTGGAATAATTTGTAGTAATCATTTTCTGGTAAATTCTTACTTAAATCTGTTTTTACAAGTATTAATTGCTTTTCAAATCTTGAATTTCCTTTGTTATACAGACACACAATCTAACTTTCTATATCTTAAACTATGATCTGTAAGCTTTTGTCTACTGAACCAAGCAAAAAATCACAGACTTCTAACTCCATGAAAATAAATCAGTTTGAACCCCAACAAAATTCCTGATTTACAGTAAACTGATGTTTTAGAAAGTCAAGTTCAATCATAAATCCATTTATTTACAAAGTCTTACTTTTATGAGAATGCTAGATGGATCAATTTTTGCACAAAATAAAACATTATGCATCCATAAGGTTACAAGGTATCTCTCTTGATATATAGTGTACACTAATTGTAATGATAACATTCTTGCAGCATAAGAGATTCTGTACATGTAAATCCTTAAGAACAAGCTACCTAGCTCTATAGACAAAAAGACTAAAAAACAGATAGAAATAATTATACAGAGAGATATTACAGAAAAGAATAAGAAATGTAGAATTTAAATGATTTTTTAAAATACAGTTTTAATACATGATAATGGTAAAATGTAACACAAAAGCCAAAGTACCATTGTTTCAAAAGCATAGAGACCCATGACACCAGGTGAAATGTGCAGTACCTAAAATTTATTTAAAGACTGGCAGTCTTTTAAAAAAAAGAAAATGTTGGTAAGATTTTTCATATACTCAAGTCTACTCATCATGGTGGAAGCCAAAGAGCTGCTGGAAAGATTTAACAAAAGACAGATGGTGAATATCAGTGTCTGGCACAATCAACTGGTGTTATATCAAAAGCAATTAATGCAGAAAATAGCACTGCCAGTCCATTTCTAGACTAGCAGATGGCAGCTGGTGAGGTCCGCAACATGATATGTGCATTAAACAGTGGGGAAGATCAGTTTGGGCCTACTGCTGGCAATAAGTGAAGGTGGGTTTTAGCATGTGGTATTAAAATAAGTGTAGACTGTAACTCTATTTAATTTTCTTACCTCTACTTTTGGCTCCTCTGTTGTGACTTCATATCCATCATTCACCCACTTTTGCAATCCACCATCAAGTACTGAGATCTTCTTGTGACCAAAAAGCTGTAAAGAGCAATAATAGAAATATATAATCTTCATGAAGTAAAAAAACCCACTAATAAGACAACTTAAATATTGATGGAGTTAAAGTAACAGTCTCTGCAAATGATGGAAAGTACTATGGATTTTTGATAAATTCAATTAAAATGTTTACCTAAAAGATGGTAAAGGACTGAAGTTGTCAGTGAGCATGAACTTACAAGATACCCCTCCTTCTGTGACAGGCATTGCAATCTTTCAACTATCATTGAATACATTGCATAAATTAGGTCACAGCTACCCAGTTTTAGCATACAACCTTCTGATTCAGGCATTGCTTGCAATCTTTCAACTATTGTTTAATACACATTATAAAATAGGTCACATCAAACCAGTTTTGGTATATGGGGGGCGCTCACCAGTTATTATGTACTTTTGAGAGAGTGACATATGTAAGGTGAAGTTGTTTACATTTAAAATATGCACAGTGGAGAGAATGTTGGCATACCTTTATGCTACTTTGATGCAATGTGACTGACATTTCTTTGGATATTGTACTTTTGGAAATTGTAAATGATCTTAGCACACTGCTAACTAAAATGACTGCTCCCTTGTGCTCCAAAAATCAGCCTGAATTTGTCTAAAGTACACTATTCTTTGCAGCTATTAAAATAGGGAAACTGAATTTTGCCTGACTAGACAATACCAGCTTCTGAAAGTGCAATGAATGAATTACCAAATATATAAAATGTAAAAAAAGTTATCGGCTCTTTTTTTTACAATCTACCTCTAAAGTTCAGGAAGTGAAAATGACCAAGTGGAGCTAGCACTTTTTTTAAAGGTGCACATCTGGAGTAAGGCCAAGCTGTATACTCTATAACCCATATTACACCCATCAATCATACACCAAAATAAAGGGAATTAAAGGTTCTTTTAACAATACCTAAGATATACAAAGTCTTTTTTAAATAGCCAGTATAACTAGTGAGGAAACCCAGCGGAATTCTTTTTCTTTAAAATTCTAACCCTATGCAAAATACAAAACTGTAGAGTGCCACCATGACCTTTTGATGTAGGCATTGTTATCTTTCAACTATTGGTTAATATACTTTATAAAAGTAGGTCACAGCAACTAAGTTTAAGCATGTGACACATCCTTTGATGCATCTTCAATATACATTTTGTACCAATAATCTGTGTCAATTTTTAACTTTTAAAAAAATAAATCTGGAGAAACTAGGTCACAGTTATTAAGTATTTGGTGCACAACACAAACTCATCCCATTATTTCAAAAGGCATGGTCGCCTACTGGACATCAAGACTGCAATGTCTGGTTGGCAGTAGAATCATGTGCTCAAATTGATTAATCAACAGCAAATCAATTTTATTTTGCTGCTTGACTAATCAATAAACATCATTTCGCAACAAACAATTACAAAAATGTCTGATTTTATCAACATCAATATTTTAGTATTTTTGACTCATCAGTTTCCCTATATAATCTTGGAGTACAAATGAACTTTAACATCAATAAAAAAAACAGAATTTCAAAACGCTAAAATGGATATCACATATGGCCAGCCATAAATCATAATTTGTCATGTATATGTAACATTTTCAAGTGTCACTGTCAAATCTTTCTCCATATTATGCATAGAGACAGCATTACTTATAAGTCATTTAAAGTTCTTGTAAGAATATTAAATTTTAACAAATAGATTTCTTTGGTCTTCAAAATAAAAAGGTTACTTTTTCATATACAAATTTTTTGCTGGAGGCCAAAACAGATAAAATGCTTAGGGTTGCTGGCCGCATGAGCAAGAACAGTTCCTTATCACTAATTATGCATATTAATTAAAATCTAATTTGTTACGACTCTATGGTCCAAAACTATGCAACAAAAACAAATGAAAACCAACAAGTCTTGTAAAATTCAACAAATAATTTATTTCCCAAGAATACAAAGTGGAAAATTAAAAATAACTGACAGCATTATGAACTAAATCCCAAATAGTCCTAAAAGTTCCATCACATATCCAGAAGTATAGAGTATTCCAAATAAGTTCCAGTGGTGTTCCAAATGAAGTCCAATCAATTGTGCTGATGTACCAATAGCCTTGAATAGTGTTGATATGCTAACAGTCTTTATGTATCACAGTGATATAATCGAAAATATCTTTAAATGAATTCACAGTAATTCAAAAATAGTTACTTAGTCCCAAAATCTACTGAGCACCTTGTAATTTCAATGAATAACTGAAATAAATCCAATCAAATAATAAGTTAACACAACTAAATGACTCTGCACTACAGATGTTTAATCTTTGGAATAATAATTTTGTTACTCACTAACTTATATAAAAATCGAAGACAAGGTTTCAGGATGAGGATCATAAGTTCATTTCCAGAACATTCTAACTTGTCAACAAGGTAAGGTCCTTTAACAGCCAACGAATCAGAAATAAGGTCACCAGAATTTCGAAGGTGAAAAGCAATGACCTGAAATCAAATTCCACTGAATTTGTCAACAGAATTTCTTCTACACTGTCAAAGGTCAAAAGGCCACATAAACATGTTTACTCTGATTAAAAGTACAACTCACTATCCTGATACCACGTAATGTGTTTAAAAACTATCCTTTACAACCTACAATCATGAATCTAAAATGAAATACATACTATAGATTCGCATAATATTTTCAAAAGGACTGCCTACATGGCTGCACAATGTGAAGGACTGGCGCAGCCAACAGGTTGGACATGACTGATGTAGAGATAATGAAAACAACTACAATCTTTGTCTGTGTAAGAATCACAGCTAAATTATAATTATTTTACTAGACTGCTCCAGTGGCCTAGTGGTTAGAGCATCTGCCCTGGATTACGGGAGGTCATGGGTTTTAACCTGGCCAAGTCATACCAAAGACTTATGAAAATGGTAATAACAGCTGCCTCACTAGGTGCTCAGCATTAAGAGGTTAGTTATAGGACTGGTCATCCTGGTGTCAGGATAATGTGACTGAGTGGAACATCATGCTCTATGTCTGCAGCATGATGCCCCAATGCTAGATATCACTCTAAACTGCCACATTGCAGACATCGTAGCGATATGAATGAAAATTGTTAAAAGCTACGTTAAAAATCCAAATCACACACAAACTATTTGAGTAAAGATTTGTTCCTGGTGTCTGCTCATCAAGTAGATGTTGTTTTTCAATACCCTTATCAAGGCCAGAAAATAAACATGTCTGTTAGTGAGTTTAAGATCTGGCATTAAACAGTCCTGAACTGCAGGAAAATAAACATGCCTGTTACAGTGAGCTTAACATAAGGCATTAACCAGTCCTGAATTGCCAGAAAATAAACAAGCGATGGCAGGAAGTAAGGTTATTATGCAATACTGACTCTGCCAGATTAATACATATTAATGCCCGGCATAAATAACCAAAGAACCTATAGCATTTGTACTAAGACCTCCAGCTAAAAACAGACCATGATGAAACTGTTCTAGGAAATTCATATTCTGAATCAATAACAATCAGACGTGTTGTTTCTACAGTGTTCAATATTAGGTCATCTATTTTTCTTCATTTTCATAAATAATGCTTTCTTTCTGTACTGAATTTGCTAACAATGAACTGTCTGTTGATAACTTTAGTGATGATATACATGGTCTAGAAGAGAAACTGGCTCCGACTGGTGTACTGTCTGACTGTGTGAATGCTTATTGATACATCCAATCAAAAGCTCCTCATAGTGACTGGTGTTCTATTGGTCAAAAACAATTTCCATGAATCCAAAATATGAGTTTCTTCTTTATTAGAATGAGTATTTTCGAGCAATAACAAGATTTTTAAATTTTTAAATTGTTGTGGCTATATTGGAAGTAAGACTGGCACCATTCCATATATTATCAATTAGGCATCATTAAAGTTTTTGGTGAAATCTTCAGATCAATATGATCATCCATTCATGAGCAGTGATCACAAGTGGCAGCCATATTGGATGTAAGAGTGGCACCATTCTCATTTTTAGGTCCAACTAAGTATCATAAGAAGTCTATTGAAAACCCCATGAAAAATATGACCATCACAGTGGCCATATTGGATATAAAATCAGCACCATTTTCATTTAGGACCAGCTAGACACCATAACAAGTCTTCCGGATATCTGCCAAACTGCTAGAGAGTATTGGGGGAATTCTTAGACTCAAAAAGTGTATTTTGTTGCCCCAAAGGGAGTCAGTGCATGTGACCCAAATAAGCAATGATGTACAACTGTGAAAAAGTTATCCATACTTATATATAAGATCACAGAAAATGATCAGAAATTTAAATTTTAACAAAAAAACATTTTCTGTCAAGCAATTACTAGTATTGTATTACACTTCCAAACCAAATACAGCTTTCAGAACAAGCATCGTCACACACATGCACATATATAATCAAACCACATAAACATAAAAAGAAAATAACATATATACAATTTCTGTCTTTAAAGTCTAGATGATAGAATACAATATTAACTCAGTTTGCTGAATTTGCTGCTCTCAATAATTCTTTGGAGGGTTTGAAGTTGATGCAAGCATCATTACTGTTCATCTCTGCACTCATTAGTATACCAGCGAATTTGTTTGGTTGGCGGGAGGTACAGGCTGGAATAAGTTTGAAAAACGTTTTCGAGCTCACACAAGTTTGAGACAAATACCCTTGTTGTGATTTACAGAGAAAAGAACTACTTCTATCCATAATATTAGCTGAAACAAATTATCCTGAGATAAAAGATTCTTGGTTGAAAAGAAAAACCCATGCCCCACCCGTGATTAAATGGTCGATCCCTCAGTGACTGGATGGTACTGATGTTCAAACTACTCCTGAAGAATCAAATCATTCTGCATGCATTCATGCTCTTCATCCATACTGCTCAGTCTCCAAACGCAAAGATATAAGACTCCATCTGATTGGCTGATAAAATTAGAGATTATGATGACAACATAGGTCACCAGAACATGACCCCTAAGAGGTTGTTGTCAGATCTTCATGTATAAGAGTGGAGATCTGATTTTAATCAGATTGGTCTTTTAGTAGGGCTGGATTCGTGTAGTAGCAGGATAATATTCATAACATAATGTGATTGGGGAACATATTCGAAGGAAAAATGTGATTTTCGCCATTTGTAATAAATGGGAGTAAAAAATGTATGTAATACCCAATGGATATTTTTAAAAAATAACAAGACACATATGCACGGCATTCCCATTTTAGAGCACCCTGCTAACTTACGAACCCACTTACAATGCTGGGGCAGTTATGGATCCAATTTTTTAAAACAAATAGAAAATACCAAAATAATAGGTCCCTATTTGCTGAACATGAATAAAATCAGAATAAAAACATGTAAAGGAACATTTCATAAATCACTGATTTTATCATCAAATTCTGAGACTAGTGCCCTGAATTTCTGAAATCAACACCATGAAACTTTAAACTTTAATAACTTGTCCTACATATTGTGTGTGATGTGTGTGATTTGGAGTTTTAATAGTTTTGCAGTCATATCGCCACGATGTCTGCAGTGTGGCAGTTTAGAGTGATGTCTAGCACTGGGGAGTCATGCTGCAGACATGTGGCATGATGTCCCACCCAGTCACATTATCCTGACACCAGGCCGACCAGACCTAACACTAACCTCGTCATGCTGAGCGCCTAGCGGGGCAGCTGTTAGTACCATTTTTTAAATAACTCTTTGGTATGACTCGGCCGAGGTTTGAACCAATGACCTCCCACATCCGAGGTGGATTCCTATATTTTGTTTAATTTTCTTTAAAAAACAAAACAACTCAATATACTGTGAATAACAATATATGACAAAATAATGATCCATAAAAATGTTTATAATGCCTAATAATGCCAGCACTGCAAGAAATAAATATCAATTAAATGAATCCTGTCAAGTGAAATTCATGTTTCAGCTTCATCTTTTAACTCAGTTTCAGAGTAATCATCATAAATGCGGTATGCCATCTTGTAATCAAACATAAACTGTGTTAATTAAGCATCAAAGTGATGGCTACAACTGTTTCCATGAGAACCTAACCAGTGAGTGTTTGTTACATTGCTACAATCAATAAAAAGTAAAACAGCTTTGCATTATTACATTAATAACTTCTTCTGTATCAAACCAAAACAAGGAGTTTTAATAAAAACAATTATAAAACCAACAATCTTACACATGTAAGAGCTAGTGGTCACTGTGTATAACAAAGTCAACTTATTTTAAATGACCAATCAAACACTGTATTAAATATTATTATCTAACTAACATCATTAAAGAATCCAACTTTAAGTAGCGACTTATCCTATTCATTCACAAATGTGAGCATGAAGAGAACCAAGTTAAAAGTCATACCAGTACTCACTACATGAAAGTCTTAGTTTATGATCAAGGTCAGCAAGAAACCATGTGAAAAGTCATACTAGTACTCACTACATGAAAGTTTTAGTTTATGATCAAGGTCAGCATGGGAACCATGCAAAAAGACATACCAGTACACACTACTTGAAAATCTTAGTTTATGATCAAGGTCAGCAAGAAACCATGTGAAAAGTCATACCAGTACTAACTACATGAAAATTTTAGTTTTATGATCAAGGTCAGCAAGGAACCATGTGAAAAGTCATACTAGTACTCACTACATGAAAATCTTAGTCTGTGATCAAGGTCAGCAAGGGAACCAAGTTAAAAGTCATACCAGTACTCACTACATGAAAGTTTTAGTTTATGATCAAGGTCAGCATGGGAACCATGCAAACAGACATACCAGTACACACTACTTGAAAATCTTAGTTTGTGATCAATGTCAGCAAATGAACCAAGTTAAAAGTCATACTCAGGGGGTGCTCACCAGTTATTATGCACTTTTGAGAGAGTGACATATGTAAGGTGAAGTTGTTTGCATTTAAAACATGCACAGTGGAGAAAATAGTGGCATACCTCTATGCTGTTTTGATATAATGTGGCTGACATTTCTTTGGATATTGTACATGTGGAAACTGTACATGATCTAAACACTCTGCTAACTAAAATGACTGCTCCCATGTGCTAAAAAAATCAGCCTCAATCAGTCTAAAGTACACTATCTTTAGCAGCTCTTAAAATAGGGAAAATGAATTTTGCCAGACTAAACAATACCAGTGCAGTGAAAGTGCAATATTACCAAATATATAAAATGTAAAAAGAAGTTATTGGCTCTTTTTTTTCACAATTTACCTCTGAAGTTCAGAAAGTGAAAATTACCAAGTGGAGCATAGTTTTTTGAAGGTGCACATCTGGAGTAAGGCCAAGCTGTCTACTCTATAACCCATATTACACGTATCAATCATACACCAAAATAAAGGGAATTAAAGGTTCTTTCAACAATACTTAAGATATACAAAGTCTTTTTTAAATAGCCAGTATAACCAGTGACGAAACCCAGGGAAATCCTCTTTCTTTAAAATTCTAACCCTATGCAAATACAAAACAGTAGAGCACCACCTCAGCACAGGAAAATCTTAGTTTATGATCAAGGTCAGCAAGGGAACCATGTGAAAAGTCATGCTGGTCTCCAGTACTAAAAATTTTTGTGATCAAGTCAGCATGGGAACCAAATGAAAAGTCATACTCAGCACATGAAAATACTAGTTTCATAGACAGGGTTCATTATGGAGAAGCCAGATTTCAAGTTTGTAGGGAGCTTAAAATTTCTGAACTGGCACTAAGAGGTTTGCTGAAATAGAGCATATTTTGATGTTTGCAGTAAAATTACAGCCTAAATACTTTAATGACAGAATAATAGGAAATCGAGTTTTGATGTTGTTGTTTCTCAAAAAAACTGCCCATCTTTTTGAAAAAAAGAATATAGCTCTGTTCTGAAATAACAATAAGACAGAATGTATCCACATTCACATGCAAAAAGCAGCGATGTAATACAACATTTTTTCACTGGTACAGCATAAATCAGCATATATAACAGGTCCAAAATGAAATCGCGAAATGCTGCTTTGCAGAGAAATATCAAATCCAGCAACTTAATAAATTCACTGAAGCTCTAACTTAACTTTGGAGTAAAAGAGGACACACACCGAGGAAGTCAGCAGTCAACATTACTCATTAAGCCTTAGAGTGGAACCCTCAAGGCAAGAGGAGAGTGGGCAGGCCAAAGGAAACATGGAAACGTTCTAGTGAGGAACAGATAAAGATGGAGGGAACCTCATTGGGAGAGGTAAAACAAGCAGCACAATGCAATGGAGAAGCATTGCTGAGGCCCTATACTCCATGAGGAACTCTCAAGCTTGATGATACTGCTTTATATGACATATTTCAAACTTTTATTTTTGCCAATCACAGATTTTGAAGGCCAAAGTGATTCTAATTTACTACAAGAGCAAATTAAATTCAAGGCAGTGTAATGATATTAATCCAGGTGAAACAAAGTTTACATACCTAGGGTCATCACGCTCTGACATCCCCATAAATTATTGCTATAAAGAAGCATGCAATTTCTCCTGAGTGCTTTTAAGTAATAAAATACCAGAAAGAAGGATAAAATTATGTTGTCTACAATCTATGATGGAAAACTCATAACATTCACTTCGCACCACTATGTTCGTTTTTACGACATCACTGGTGCCATATCCTGTGACAGCATGCAGCTCGCATACATATTATATGTATTAATTTGTTCAAAAATTATGCATAAATAATCATTACTTGGTATAATTTGCATAAGAACTTCCTTAATTTACAAGTACCCTATGGGAAAATTTCTTTTGATTTATGCCATAACCTCATGAATGCATCTATGGCGTAAATGGAGTGTCACCTGTACAGGTAAACACAAACATAAAACATTAAAATGCAGGACCATATATCATCCAGTGCTTTATAAGGACAAACAAACTCTTCTCACTTACCCTGAAGGTCCACCATGTTCGAAAGGAAGACAATGGACCAAATCTGTCATAGGCTATGACATGTGTGTCGGAGTTGATACCCATGCTCTGCACATAATCTGTGAAGCAGTTAACATCAGGGAGATTGCGAGGTATCAGAGGTGTACTTTCTACGCATTTGTGCAGGTCAAAGAATAACGAATACGGTATATGGCCTCTGTAATCAAATATAATTCTCATATCTTTATATAAGATAACAGCAGTAAAGCTTAACATTCATTTACAAGATATATGAAATCACTGGTGCAAGTTGATAAAATAATTCAACTAACACATACAAAGAAAACTGTACAATGTATGCAGAGATTTGATGATATCATAATGGGGTTGATTTCGGCACAGACCCATTGACCAGTCGGTTTTGAGAAAGCCCAGTTAATACTGACAGCTGCCAACCCACCCAAATTGTTTGTATTTGATTGGGAGGGCCAACTGATTTCCATTTGAGCTGGCCCTGCTGGCCAATGGAAAAGTCTGTGTTGAACTGACCCCTGTTATATATATATATATATATATATATATATATATCTATATCTATATCTATCTATATATATCTATATATATCTCTCCCAAAAGGCCACCTGACACAGCAATCAACTGGTGACAATGGTCCACAGCAATCAACTGGTGAAAATTTTAAAATATCATATCTTTTGTACCACATGATGAAATATATCAAGTATTAACGTAAGTAAAGAACATACGAATACCAATTTTGAGAACATTTGATCCAAAAATGAAACTATAATTTTTGCCAATCGAATTTTAGACGAAGTCTTATTCTTTTATTCCAAAAGTTTTAAAACTTCAATGCAAGATGTAAAAAACTAGAATTCAAACCTCAACCCTCAGCCTGGCTAAATATTAAGTGCCGTCATGCATGCATTTTGAAGATTTGTTATGAACAAGTTGATCTCCTTCATAAATTGTATACAGACTCCACTTATGAGTGGGTTGCCTAGGTCATAATAATTTTTCAAAGTTTATATTGTTGGATCATTTATATGAATCATTCATGAAATTGTTGTGCATTCTGAAAGACAAATCAACTTAAACACACAGCATTAAAAGCAGGTATTCAATTTCTAAAGATTTATACCTGTGAAACAATTTACCTACTTTTGATAGAATTCTTTGTAGGAATCTACAGACTTGTCTGTCACAAAAGAAGTGTCTAGAATTCGAAGGCTGGTTCCATTAGCAGCTGACTTAAGCCCTCCTTTTACAGTCTCATGAAGCCAGTTGGTGGAAACCAGTGTGATCAGTCTCTTCAGGGTCATTATGACTTCCTGCAACACAAACTTTAACTTTTTGGTCTTTTTCATTTTGAGAGTGATTTAGAAACTTCAAGCAGCTTCTATATACTGGATCAGAAATGAGTACTCATTTGAACAATTTAGGACATAAGTTAACTAATTTCTATATTTTGTGTGACTCGTGACAAGCACAACACTGAAATTATCAAATGAGTTGACTAAATTTTAGATCAAATAAGCACCATTAACTTCCTGAATTTTTCTACAGCACATCAACTGCATAAAAAAAATCTACAACAAGCTTAGAAGACTCAAACATATGAGAAGACAAGAGGTCAAAGTGTACGCTTGAATGTATAAAACATGAGAATTCATGTGGCAGGGTTCTCAATACCATCAAATTTAGAATTAAATCTGACCCATTTCTGATACATGGAAATTCCAACCTGTGCATTTTTTATAATACACAATGATTTGGGCATCTGTCATAATTACCCTTGATTTGCCTCTAGAAAAATTTCCTATTGAGTGCACTCTGTTCCTAACAAATTTACCATAAGTGCAAATGATCAACATTCACCAGACTAATGTTTATACCTTATTGCCCAATATAAATGCACCTATGTAAAGGTAATATGAACTGGGTGGAGCTAACAGGTCACCGATGTCATGCATGAGTGTGCATAACTGAATGAAGGTTAAATTTTTCTGGGATTAGCTTTGATGTTTATGATATTTAGAGGGTGTGGGAATCAGTTTTGACTACACTAGATTAACTTTTGATCAAATATAAGCATTTGTTTTATTGCTCATCAAATTATAGCCAATTAGACGAAACTAGAAAATATGACAGCTCACTAAGTGAATTGCCAAAGGTAAGTGTACAAACTTTAATTTCATTTAGCTATGAATTTGCTTCAATCAGCTCATGACCGTCAAAAACAAATACTCTGGAGATTTCAGTCTAGACTCTTGAGAATCTGGGGTCAATGGTCAAATAACTCATTTTCAAAATATATTGAGGACCCTTGATGGTCATGAGCTGGACACAAATAATTAATATATGTTAGTCAAGCACAAAATGCAAGTCACAGTGATCTTCTTTGCTTGCAAGGGTATTGTACAAAACTGAGGTGCATCTAGTTATCAAGTTTCATTTTTCGAACATAATAAATAAAAATTACCCACAAAATTTCAAGAAAGTCACTGACGCTTAAAATATGGGTCACACAGGCATTTATTGCAAAAAGGGATAATACTTAACAAGATGCATCCTATCACCAAGGTTCGTGATTCAAGGCTAGAGAGTATGTACACAACATGCACCAACACCTATGTGGTTATGAGATAAACACAAAAATTTTGCCTAAGCCAGTAGCAGATGAAATTTATTTCACAGTGAACTCTTTTTGTTCACGTGTGGTGCTAACAGCGACATATACAATCCAGTTTAATGATTACAGCTATAGAAGTTAAAATACAAACTTGAACCAAAGTAAATCCTGAAATATGGGTCACAGTGAACTACTTTTTTGATGCAAGTATAGTACTCATCAGAGTTCATCCCTTCACCAAGTTTCATCATTCCACATAAATTTGTATACATATGTACAGAACATGCAAAAAACGTGTGATCATGAACTACAGGCCATATATGTGAACCTCCCAGACCGTAGGGTTTTTCTCCTGACATGTGGTTGTCTCCCATCTCTCCTGTCACCAAATGAAATCTGCCATGTGCACAAAATTATTATTGAAAACTTCATTTTTTTTAATGCCAGTGTAGTATATTTACAGTAATACCGCCTGTGATCAGGCAACTGTGAACTGGCTTACGTTGGACAAGATCGATTAGTTGCTGATTTAAGCAGCATAAAACACTATACCTTTAATTCTCTCTGCAGGGTCATCTGACTTCAGTTTTTGAAGTTTGTTGACATGGATTATGCTTTTTGCGATCAGACGTAATAATTCCAAACAGATTAGCAATTAATTAATTATGGAATGTTTACTAAAGAGATCAATCAGCATAAAACAGGACGATTTGTCTTCAGTGTTTAATGTTGTCAAGATGTCTAAAAGCGCATTATCTCTCAATGATAAAATACCAAAAGCTAAGCAACCAAAAGTATCTCATGACATTTAGTAATGGATGGAAACAGGAATTTAAATGGTTGGAATCAAGTTCAAAGGACATACATTTGCATTCATCCCTTCCCATAAAGCTGATTTTAAAATCTGCCAAGAATGGCATTATGTGTCATGCATCATATTAAAGCAAATTAAACGGGACAACAAATATGCCATCACTGAAACCTGCATCAAACACTGATAAAGAAATACATGCCAAGACACTGTCTGCAATCTTTATAGCCAGAAATAATCTCCTGCTTATGGGTGCAGTTCATTTTTCAGAGTTAGTCAAACATAATATTCCCTGCCTTGGAAATCACATAAAAATTCTGATACAAATGGACAAAAACTGCTAAAATTGGTGCCAATGCTTTGGGTCCTCATTTGGATAAGAAAGTCAAAGACATATACAGCAATGAAAAATTTGCCGTTCTCTTAGCATTTTGTAGGCACAAGTAGGCATGGTTGAATCTAAAGAAGTATGTGTTCTTGAACTAAATGTACTGTGGAAAAAACATAGACTTATTAGACTACTATGACAGTGACTTTTGGTCTTTAGACCCTATTATTTATAGTTTCTGATACACCCTAAGAGCAATCCATCCACATAGTTTGGTAAAGGAGCCTGCTCTAAAACAAAAGCTAATGTGCATGAAACATTTTTCTTTTAGTAATAATAACTTTCACCTGTGAACTTCTGAGCCCAAATCAAAAGGCCCCTTCCATATCTTTAGCGAAATCTTCCACAAACTTCAGTTAAAATATGTGATCTAAAACTGAAGTTACTAAGCAAAAACTATATTTCTTCTTCAGTAGTAAAGACAAATATTTGACTATTTGGTCCCAAAATCTACAGGCCTCTTTTTCAACCAAAGTGGCGGAGAAATAAAATATTTGTGCAGAAACTATTTTCTTCATTCAGTCACAATGACTTGACCTTTGCATTTTCTACCCTAAAATTAACAGAATTCTTCCTTACTCGAAATACAGGCTGTTTACAAAGTTTGGAAATGGTACATGGTAATGAAATCTACATATTGTATACATGAAATATAGGGCCAGCTGGACAGACATCAAAACATAATATGATCTGCCTTATAGCTGGCTGATTGGGAGGGTAGTTAGTTCTAAAACAGAATCACCTACTTGCGTATTTATTGAATAAATGCCATCCAAATGTCCTTTAGCTCACTTCATTCAACAGCAATTGAACCTGTATTTTTTAAGGAGTTAAAATGTCACTCTCCAAATCAATGCAATATGATTGTTTCTCTCCTTCCAGGCACAATCACAATAAAAAGGTCCATGAAGGTCTGATTAGTCAAAATACAAAATAGCATTTTCTGACATTTCCAAGAAATACAAAGACTTCTCGATCACAAAGGAAATCAAGTCAGACATTTCAGAACAGATGCAATACCATAATTTGCATCTACACTGGTTTTGGTTAGTTTATATTAACCAATTAAAAACTGGCCAACATACTTGTATTGATTTTGACTTAATGTAGGAGTGAAAACATCCCATCATCATCATCATCATCATCAATCCCTTAACCCAAGAGGTCGTTGGGGCACCACAGTTGACTTTGCAACCGATTCTCTCCATCTTTCCCTGTTCTCTACTGCCCTTTGGGAATCTCCAAATCCCATGCCTGTCCACTCCTTAATGTTGTCTTCCCACCTCTTTTTCTGTCTGCCTCTTCTTCTGCACCCTCACACTGTGCCTTGCAAGATTGTTTTTGCCAGTCCAGATGATCTTGAGACATGACCGTACCACTTCAGTTTGCGCTTTTTTACAGTGGTCAAGAGGTCTTCATAGGATCCGATGGCTCATTGGATCCTGTTGTGGATTTCCTCGTTGGTTACATGGTCAATGTATGAGATGCCCAAGATCTTGTGGTAGCATCTCATTTCAAAGGTCTGAATCCTTCTTTGTAGATCTGATGTGAGCATCCATGTTTCACAAGCATACAGAAAGATAGATATGACAATCGAGCACATCAGCCTTATTTTGGAACCAAAAGCAATGTTGGTATCTTTCCATATTGGTCTCAACCTTGTTACTGTTGCTGTTGTCTGGGCAATGCTGCAAAGTAGTTCTGGTTTGGAGCCCTCATCTGTGATAATTGATCCCAAGTACTTAAAGCTTGTGGCTCTTTCCAGCTTCGGTCCACTGACCTTTATTTCTGCACTGATGCCACTGGTGTTGTTTGTCATTAGTTTGTTTTTTTCAGTGCTAATCTCCATACCGTATGCTCTGGAGGTTGTGTCAAGGTGCTCAACCAAGTCAGTCCGTTCTTTTTCATCTCCTGCTAAACCATCAATGTCATCTGCGAAATGAAGGTTGGTGATTGTTCTTCCTCTGATGCTGACAGTGCCCTTGTGGTCATGCAAGGCATCCTCCATGAACCTTTCCAGGAAAATGTTGAAAAGTGTAGGTGACAGTATACATCCCTGTTGGACTCCAACTGTTGTTCGAAACCAATCTCCTCTGCTGCCATTGATGAGGACAGCACTGGTGGCTTTGTCATAGAGGTGCTCAACAACCTGCACCAGGTTTGAGCTGATGTTTTACTTCCTCATAGTTGCCCATCAGGCTGCATGCCATACCCTGTCAAAGGCCTTTTAGAAATCTATAAAGACATGGTATAGATTCTGCTGGTGCTGAAGGTATTTCTCGCAAAGGAGTCTGAGGTTGAAGATTTGTTCTGTGGTGCTCCTTCCTGCTCAGATGCCTGCCTGCTCTTCAGCAATAATTTTCTCTGCTTGAGGCTTTAGTCTGCTAAGAATTATCTTCAGCCTGACTTTGCTCGGGTGACTGATCAAACTGATGGTTCTGTAGTTTGGCACAACTGTAGTTTTCTTTTCTTGGGGAGCACAATGACCAAGGATTGAGTCCATGTGGTGGGCCATTTTCCTGTCTGCCATATCTTGTTGCAGATTGTTGTTAGGACTGTGACTATCTCTTCTCCTCCTGCTTGAATGAGCTCTGCTGGTACGTTGTCAATGCCGTCTGACTTTCCTTTCTTTAGTGACCTAACTGCAATTTCTACTTCTTCACGAAGAATGGGGTTGTCATCAATTTCCACTGCCTGAGGGCAATTTAGTACTGCTGGATCTCCTTGGGTCTTATGATTGTACAATTCTGAGCAGTATTCTGTCCATCACTTGAGGATCTCTTGATCTTCTGTGAGGCATTTTCCTGATTTGTCTTGGGTTGTGGTAGTTTTCCCTTGTTTATGGGTTGTGAGATCTTTCACCAGCTGATATGCCATTTTGCTGTCATTTCTACTCAGACTGTCTTCGATTTTGCAGCGTTGTATTTCTATCCAGGATTCCTTTGCCTTTTTCATGCTTTTCCTGATCATGTTGTTTATCTCTCTGTATTTTCTAGCTCCTTCTTTATCTCATCCAGGGATGGGCTCTGCCAGGCTGTATCTTGCCCTTGACACACCACATGGAGACAACTAACAATTCTTCCATACCGGATCAGTCATAGCCCGGGTCAACAATGACCACACCTTCCGCTGCACACCAGGATGGAGGTGACAAGTATGATACTGGTCCCCCCACTACCAAGATCCGTGGGAGAGACAACATCATCATCAGTACATGGAACGTTAGAACACTGAGAGCTGTGGGAAAGTTGAAAGAACTTACACGAGTTAGAGAGGTACAACTGGAACATTATTGGTCTCTGCAAAGTGTGCTAGAAAAACTTTGGCAAAATAACAACAGATGAAGGGCATAAGCTCTACTTCAGTGGAAGAGGGGACAAACACAGTCATGGTGTTGGATTTCTTGTCCACAAGGGCATTGTGAACAGCATTATGGGTTGCTGCCCAGTCTCAAGCAGGCTCATTACCATCCGCCTGAGGGTGACTCCCTTCAACATCACAATCATACAGGCCTATGTACCCACATCTGACTATGATGACAACAAACTGGAGAATTTTTATAACCAACTGCAAGATGTCACTGACAACTCACCCAAGAAGGACATCCTGTTTGTACAAGGAGACTGGAATGCAGAAGTGGGAGTTGATTCACAGACAAACTGGCAAAGCACCTGTGGACCCTTCTGCAATGCAGAAACAAATGAAAGAGGATTCAGGCTCTTGGAGTTTGCTGCCTACAACAGTCTTGTGCTAGCAAACACATTCGGCCCTCACAAAGCATCTAGAAGATGGACCTGGCACAGTCCAGATGGACAACATCACAACCAGATTGACTACATCTTGGTGAAAAAAAGATTCTGCACAGGGCTGAATATCGCCAGAACACGAAGTTTTCCAGGAGCAGATATTGGAAGTGACCATGATTTATTAATGACAACATTTCGCCTCCACCTGAAAATGATCAAAAAGCCTAACCAACCAAGAATCAGATTTGACCTTGAAAAATTGAAAGATCCAAAAGTCACAGAAGCCTTCCAAGCAATGATAGGTGGTAAATTTGCACCTTTGTTAACCCTGGACAGCCATGACACCAGCCTAGAGTCCTTAACAACCACATTCAATACAGCTGTGACTAGCACAGCTAGCAAGAGCATTGGCAAATATCGTCAAACAAAGAAACCTTGGGTCACAACAGATGTCCTTGACCTATGCAACAAAAGAAGAGAACTGAAAAGAGGGAAAACATCCCATCTTCCATCAATTCTGGCATTCAATGCCACTGCTTACTTATAAAACATAGCATCATGCAACTGCTGCTGACGTAAGTGTACATTAAATCATTTGATGACATTAATTCATGTAGACCGGGTGTTTGAAGAACTACGATCCATTCCCTAGTCATATTAGATTTATTTATTGACATAGGGTAGCAATTAAACCTACAACATATAAAACAAACATTCAAGTACAAATACAAACATGAATTACAAAAGTAACATAATTCATATGCAACAACAAATATCATGCATAATTATAAATTATTTACAATCCTTACCAGAACTAAGACTTCTATGTATGTGTGTGTGTTATTTGGATTATTAATACAGCTTTAACAATTTTTCAGTCATATCGCTATGATGTCTGCAGTGTGACAGTTTATAGTGATGTCTAACACTGGGGCATCATGCCGCCAACATGAAGCATGATGTCCCACCCAGTCACATTATCCTGACGCCAGGCCGACCAGTCCTAACACTAACCTCTTAATGCGTATTCTACTACACAGTGTACTTAATGTACAGTCTAGCAGGCTGTACACTGTAAACATATAATGGCAAGACAACACATACAACAGATATAACATTTATGCTCACTATAACACTGGTTACATCCTTCCCCTGTTAGGAACAAAATGTCTCCAGTCATATAAAACATCTTGTATTGAAATTCTAAAATATATGAACATCGTACAAGAATAATTTTCTATTACACTATACTATATACCTTTCTTATCTGCCACAGTGATACTATCATGACTGATCAGCCCCAGTGGGATTGGAACCCACCCCGATTCTTACTGAAAAATCACTAACATCACATTTATTCACCATTCTATAGGCCAGCCTTTGTGATTTGTTACATAAGAAAGACTTTAACTTCAGGTCCCTGTGGTTTATGATGCAAGTATAACAGGTCTGTTGAACTGCTGAATTGTGTTTTTCTGTGATTATAAGTAATGAACTGTTGGACATAATGTTCAAAATGAACATTTCAAATATAAATGACATTTCATTTTAAATCAATATAATCCTATCCAAATATGTAATCTATTGGGACCTTTCTCAATGTATTCCACATGAATTCATTCATGATCTCTAGTGCGGTATTTTGCCATCTGTTGCAAACTGTCATATGTGTCAGCAAATTATGTAATACAAACCCATCTTCTCTAAAATCTGTATTCATATACATAAATTTATTTGAAGAGAGTTACTTTTTCAAATTTTGCTGTAAGTTTGATTTATTAATATTATGCAAAAAAAAATTAAAGGTACATGTACATGTACATAAAAAATTCTGAAATTAAATAAATTGTACTTTGCTTTAATGCATGAATGTTATCTCCTCTAAAATTTGTGACCCTCAGAACTATGTTACTGCATTACAAGTTTTGGATGTGTAAAACACTGTTGTGTAGGATGATTTTTGCAAGAATTTCTGACCACCTTCTTAAGCTGTACAGTTGGCTCTCAGATTGAGTTGCAGAATTTCAGTTCTAAGAACCTGTAATTTGTGGAAGAAGTTATACCACAACTGTCAGTTTCCACAAATGTGACATCCAAACTATCATCCAGCAACATTTTTCAAACAATGTACGTTTAATGCATATGTTAAAGCCAACAAGTTCTTTTATTTCAGAATTTTGGATCCAGGCAGCACAGTCAATAGGCTTGCAAAATCTGTTGCTTGATGAAATAAAGATCAAGCAAGACAATTAAATTTAACTGTATTCTCCACTGGTAGTAAACTGAAGCTCTCTGCTTAATACTGTCTATTCATACCTCATTCAATTATTAGTTATTCATACCAAACGGAAAAGACCTTAAGATTTAGTTCATAGAATAATTATTGGTGTACATTAGAAACCAACATTTCTAGTTTGGTTGGGCTAAACCTACTTCGTGGCATTTTGCCTGGTTTTAGTTAGTTTATGTTGGGAAATGCAACTAAAATGTTTTTCATAAAGACAACACAGCTGCTAACCCTGTCTGGACTTTGAATCATACCTGGTACTCCTACATAGGAGTCCAGCATGCAAACCACCATCTGAACTATCAAGCCTCTCTATATTAAGTACTTAATCCTTTTTCTGTTTTGCAAATTCTATGTATACTAGTCTGTAAAAACTGAAGTTAAGTTTTTTTTAAATGAAATTACAAAAATTTCAAAGATTTTAAAAGTTGTCTTAACTGAAAAAGATCTGCAAGGATTATTTGCGTAAGAAATACTGCAATATAATTGAATATTATTACAAAATAAATTTGGCTTTTATGTTTCCTCACAAACATGTGAAATTCCTTTTATAGCATGATAGACAGGGTCATATATCAGAACTGGAAATGGGGGTAATCTGAGGATATTTTGTCACTTGGTATGGTTTTATTTTTCCCTTCAGACTACTGCAACATTAAGCTCGCGTCGAGCACTGACCGGAATAACTTGGTTCTAATATCCACTAAACGAACCTGATTCCACGGTACCAGTTGTATTACCCGCCTATGTATCCTAAGAAATTTACTGCAGATATCACACCACTGTCCACATACAATTAACTTTTTGTTACTTTCTTTCTGACAATGTCTTTTTATTCTCCCGGTGACGACAATAAATTTTAAACTACCTCAAAATGTCATGTCTTAAACATAAGTCGCTTGATCATCGTCATCTAGACGCTTGAAATAGCAGAGGTTTAAGTATCAGAAGTGGAGCAAGCTAACAACAACCTGTCGAATAACCAGGCTTCAGATCACCTTGGCATGCAGTATAACGGTAACAATTGCGCAAGTCCAGGTGGGTGGAGCTTAGGTGCAGGGAGCATTGTCAAGCTTCGTTACGTTCCGATTTGAGTAGTCTGGATCCCTGTTTCGTATTGCTCCCTGTGTTCTGCACTCGTTTACACGAAGTATAGCGCAATGCAACGCAGGGAGCATACGAAGCAGGGAACCAGACTACGATTTTAGTGGCGATGGAGCAGTGGGAAGATTGTATTCAGAAATAAAGTGCAAGTCACATAGCTGTGAGCGCGTATTATGTAGAGATGTACTTTCTATCAGCCTTAACAAAAAGTCGAACCTCTGGCAACATGTGAGATTATGTTAATTCATATCTAGATCATTTTTGCATTTTTTTAATGATCATTTTTTAAAAAAAGATGATATACAGTCTTGGAAACTGCACCTGTTGTGACTCGATAACTCTTACCCCTCTTTAGTTCCAGCAGAGTTATCTCTCTTAAATGCAATGGAGTACTTGGTTCTGTTCTTGTCAAACTGACAATCTAATATTGTTCTCTATGACAGTGTGTGACACGCATGCCGAGGATGGACAGAAAGTATATTTCTTTTATGAAACATGAGTACTGAGGTCTAGGGAAAAACAATTGCTACCGTGATACCATGACCGCAGACTATCTTAAATATAACGGCCATTGCTATATACCCCTACAAGACTTCTGGCCAGCATCATTCAGAATGAAAGTATCCCAGAAGGGTTAAAGTAGTGATCATCACACCAGTGCCCCCACCACCACCACCACCACCAAAGGGACGGACCATACTTTACCCAATAATTAAAGGGGCATCACAGTGACAACCGATCTTAGCAAACTAATAAAAACATTGCTTCAGCCCCACCTAGACAGTACGCTGATCCCTACCCAAAATAAACACCGAAAGGGTTTCACAAAAAACACCTCACCACCAACCATGTAGCTCTGCTCGATACAAACGAGACGTTCGCCTAGGCACCCTCTACGCTGAAAAAGCCTTTGACATTGTATGGCATGAAGTTCTCATGAGGAAGCGCTATACTCCCGATATCGCGGGCAGTCTCTTGCTCCTACTAAAAAGTATTATAAACAGCATTAGTTATCAAAGTAAAATGGGGTTAGACCAACCCAACAACCACTTCCAGGGTGGACATGAAATTAAGCAAGGCTCTAAGCTAACTCCTACCCTTTACAAGTGCTTTAACAACGACCTGTCAGGGAGTATCAATTGGGACCACCATCATAAGATTGCTCACAGCAGGCGATGATGTGGCAATCCTTGCTAACACCCCAGTAGACCTGCACATCTCACTACAAACAATCTACAACTCTACGTTCATTCAACATGCTATCTCCCCTGTCTGCCCACTCTGTTAAAGGAGAATCAAAGGGTAGAAAGCACTTCATTCTCGCATGCCTCTCCCTACAGTACAAACCTGATAACATCAGTAGTTGTGTGTGTGTGTGTGTGTGTGTGTGTGTGATTTAGATTTTTAATGTAGCTTTAACAATTTTTCAGTCATATCGCTACGATGTCTGCAGTGTGACAGTTTATAGTGATGTCTAGCACTGGGGCATCATGCCGCAGACACGTGGCATGATGTCCCACCCAGTCACATTATCCTGACACCAGGCCGACCAGTCCTAACAATAACCTCTTAATGCTGAGCGCCAAGCGAGATCAGTAGTTGTATGGGACACTGTTGGGACATATTATAATTATATATGCGCCCATAGGTTAACATGAAGGGGCAATCCTATGTTTAACCATCTTCGCTAGCCAAGGTTCCCATAACCCTATCTACACCTTGGCGGATCGAACAGCTATATTAGTGTTTTGTCCTAGCGACATCTATTGGATTTCATGTGTTGCCTCCCTTAGTATGTAATGCCAACTAACCAATAACGTGGTGCATTCTCCATCGGCTGAAAACAGTGGTGGCAATTGATCTAAGGAGGATACTTTGTACGTTTAACAACGAAAGTATGATTATGTACCAGAGGGAAGCCATTACAGGTCTATTTGAGTGAAAAGTATTTGTGCAAACACGGACTGGTACTGGAAAAGTGCTTATTTATCAGTCCATTCAAGTTGTGTACTCCCCTTCTCTCCATCACGTAGGAAACAATGTTCAAATTTGAATAACTTAATTGTGACTGGATGCGGTAGATTGCCGCCGCATCCGATGAAATTCACAGACCCGAAGCTCGATATGCCAAGGTGTAGATAGTGTTATCGGAACCTTGGCTAGCGAAGATGATGTTTAACTGGTCCATTAGATTAACATTTGTGGAAAAGAGTTACATTGTTAGAAGTGGCTGACCTCGATTGAGGTTACATAGTAACTTTATTAGAGTTGACCTCAATAGTAATGAGTGAGGGCACCATAGGGACTATGGGGAACTTAATGTTAAATTTGGTCGTTTGCACTATAGAGACAAAATTTATAGGGACAGTGGGAATTAGCATTACAGACAGGGTCCCGGCACTATAGGGACAAAAGGCATTTTAACATGGGTGAAGTCACGGTACTGGACACTGTGGAAACAATGGCAACAATATTACAAATGGCTGACCTCAATCGGGCGGAACAGTGTTGCAAGTGGCTGACCTGAATGCGCGTTACTCTAGGGACATAGACATAGAGACTGTGTGTGTGTTGGATTTTTTTAACGTAGCTTTAACGATTTTCAGTCATATCGATACGATGTCTGCAGTGTGGCAATTTATGGTTATGTCTAGCACTGGGTCATCATGCCACAGACATGTGGCATGATGTCCCACTCAGTCACATTATCCTGACACCAGGCCGACCAGTCCTAACACTAACCTCTTAATGCTGAGCGCCAAGCGAGGCAGCTGTTAGTACCATTTTTATAAGTCTTTGGTATGACTCTGCCGGGGATCGAACCCACGACCTCCCGCATCCGAGGCGGACGCTCTAACCACTAGGCCACCGGAGCGGTCAAGAGACATAGAGACGTGGTTAGAGACAGGGTTAGAGACATAGACAGAGACATAGACATGCGACACAAACATAGATTTATGGACATAAATCTATCACACACAAAAAATCCACAAAAACTTTTTAGGAAAGAGAGAATAGATATCTTTTCGAGGCAATGGAGTGTCCCTGAAAAGGTCTTCTAACTGTCTTCTATTTTGTCTCCTCTATTCTTCTTCTCCACCAACATCTTATTTTCTCCACTACATTCTACTTCTTTTTCTTCTCCTTTTCATCCTCCTCTTCCTATTTCTCCTCTATCTCCTCTTTTTTCTCTTTTCATTCTCCTCCTCTTTTATCACCTTAGCATTCTTCTCATTTCTTCTTTTTCCTCTTTCTCCTCCTTTTCTTCTTTTTCCTGTTTGATCAGCTCTCTCAGTCTGTCTTTTGCCTTCTTCAAATTATTAAGTTCAATCCTCACTCTAAGGGGACTATAACACCCATACACACACAAACACAAAAACGTACGCGCGCTCACATACATACACATAGCTATATGATTGGCAACTAGATTAGTCTCTCTTTTCTAGAGATATGGTTAGCCCTGAGAAGGGATGCTTTTTCTAACTCTAAATGCACGTGGTTAATGCTGGCACCTCCCAGGTCGGGCACCACACACGCATCTCCTACTCCAATCTTGTTCCCAATTCAGTGTTGTTCCTGGGAGTGCAGAGGGTGCTTGAGTTGCTTCACTATCCCATTCCTCCGTTTGAGGGATAGTGAAGATTTGTTCTTGCCTCCTTCTTCTATTCTGCAGCCGTGGATGCTGTGGTTGTCGTGGTTGCTCTCGCTGCGGCTCCCACTCTTGCTGCTGTCTTTCCAACTCCTCCTCCAAGTTTAACATCTGGGGGACATCGGCTCTTGGTACTGGTGGTAGTGGTTGTGGCTGTGCAACTTGGCGCTGTGGAGGCGTCCTCACCTCAGGCTTGACCTCACACTGAGGTCTAATCATGAGGTAAGGCAGGATCTGTCTTTTCTTTTCCTTCTCCTCTTCTTTCTTCTTTTTTCCTCGTCTTCATCAAGTCTGGCACTTTCTGCAATGGTCTCCATGGCCAGCTCATCCAGGAGTAGCCTGGCATACTCCAGATGCATTTTGGAGTTCTGAGAGTTTTGAAATCCTGTTCATCTTCTTTTAGTTGACGAGTCAACGATGGGTGGCCAGACTGATGATGATGACGATGATGATGATGATGATATTGAATTTAAGTGGTGTTCGTACAATTGTACATGTACCACTGGTTTATTCCTGCATAACAGGATGATAAATTATTCCTGGGGAATGGAATTAGAGCCACATCCCCCAGGCGTTTATGCACTCAAGGAGTGCTGTTAAATTTAGCCGTCAGGTCGCAGAACTATGGGTTTTAAGCTACCTGAATGTAAGGCTATCATGAGTGGGAAATTAACCCAACACGCACTCATGTTTGCAGTCTGCTTCTACCAAATTGAGTAATGAGTGGGAGTAGTATCAGCACGCACTCATGTGTTTTAGGTATGATATTTATGCGTGCATTGCACGCTGTTAATTTGATGTCCGATCGAGGCAAGGGAGGAAGAAGGGTAGGAAGGCAGGGGTAGATCCACCGGAAGGCACTCGTTGACTCCAGGGTGTTGGCCTAAATTTTGCGTCTTGCACGTGTTTTGAATTTTGATAATTTAATTATGGATTTGGCCGAAAAGGTCTTCAAAATTTCTGAAATTTGGAATATACTCTGTGCTGTTTTGAAATAGTTAGTATTAATCAGGTACCTCAGACGACAGCCATTTGTATGTTATTTAATTTATTATTTGTTACCTTGTGTGACTGGCCCTGATGGTCCTGGGCTTAGACCACGTTATATCAACTGTTGTTTTGGGGATCTTGTATAACATACTTTATCATTTATGGGCCTATCGGTCTTGTGGGTAGCTAACCTGTGATATCAGGACCGAATATATACGTAGAGTGGTTATTTGCCGCCTTGTGCCTCATGGTCATAGGGTTTTGACTACCTTATATGTGTCTATTTGGGGCCCTAATGTTGTTTCTAATTTAGATTTACGTTGCCGCTATGTGCGGCGGGCCCTGATGGTCCTGGTGTTCGGACCACCTTATAATGACTAGGTTTGGGGTCATTACGAACTCATATTGGAATGGCTGTCATCTTTGGTTGGGTAGAGTTGGTTTGTTAGGATCAAAAGGTGCATTAGTTAGATAGGGTTAGTTGGAGTAAAGCAGAAGGGAGGAGAAAAGGAAAGAACTTTTTTTAAAAAAAAATTTTTATGATAAAGATAGGTGATTGTTAATTTGTGGAGGACGTTTGATGGAGAGGATAAAATGGATGTTTGATTGATTATATTGAGTTTTTTGGGTGGGGTGGTGGCCCTGTGTGTGACAGATATCTTTGCTGAATAATCAGGTCCCGAATCGACATTTCAAAGACGTCCGCCCACGGCAGGTTGGCTAATTCCTACTATTTATTTTTGCTTTGTTTAGTGATAACTGAATTTTAATTTGTGGAGGACGTTTTATGGGATGGTTAAAATGGAATGGCTTTAAATAATTACTTTTTAATTTACTTATTTATTTTTAGAGACAAATTTCAGTGCTGTGTAAACAGGTCCCAAGGTGACATTTCACGGACATCCGTCTATTGGGCTGAGCCATTATGTTATATATATTATATTTAGTTTTTGGGAAGGGTGGTGACGGCCCTGTGTGTGAACAAATATCTTTGCTGAATAATCAGGTCCCGAGTCGACATTTCAAAGACATTCGCCCACAACAGGTTGGCTATTTCCTATTATTTATTTTTACTTTGATTGGTGATTACTGATTGTTAATTTGTGGAGGACGTTTGATGGAGAGTATGTTGCGGAACTGAGTATGTTGGACCTGATTTAGTTCTTATATATTTAGAGAGACAGATGCCAGTGCTGTGTAAACAGGTCCCATGGTGACATTTCACGGACATCCGTCTATTGGGCTGAGCCATTATGTTTGATCGTTTATGTTGGGTTTTTGGGTCGGGTGGTGGCGGTCCTGCGTGTGACAGATATCTTTGCTGAGTAATCAGGTCCCGAGTCGACATTTCAAAGACACCCGCCCATTGCAGGTTGGCTAATTCCTAATATTTATTTTTACTTGGTTTGGGTGTTTTGAGATCTTATAATTTATTTGCTAATCCTGCTTCATTGATGAATTTGATGATGTTTCGGTATGTTGTTATGATGTTTGGATTTTCTTTTCCTAGAAATTAAGGGTATGTACTTGGGGATCCAATTTTGTTTTGTTCAAGGTTGAATTTAGATCTTTCTTGTATGTATTTATGGCAGATGTTGAATATATGATGTAGATCTTCTGGTGTTTTACAGTGGAAGCAGTTGATGTTAAATGGTTTTGGTCCTATGTATTTTTCGAAACTACTCGCTAGTTTGGTTTTTCTGGTGTTAATTCTGTTTATTAGTTTTTGATCTAAAGTATTTATCTTTGGGGGTTTAATGGTCCTGTCTATTTCGTTTAGGACGGTGAAAAGTGTCCGCCCTTTGGTGCTTTGATTCCACTGTTCTTGTCATTTGTGATTAATGTGTTTTCTAATGATACTATGTATTCCATTGACACTGTATTTTAGAGGGGTGGGACTAGGATCTGGAGTGAAATCAAAGGCCCACAAAGCGTAACCTACTGCATAATCGTCGTATGATATGTCCTGGCTGGTGTTGGTCCTTAACTGTCCCGTGGCTTCGTACAGTGACAAGTACGATCTCAAGTAATTCTTCTAGACAAAGTTAGGTTCGAAGGGTCTGGTACACAAGGTCTTGCCATTGCGACTGACTTCGATCTTGGACACTCTGTAGTGCTTAAACTTGAAAGGACTGGCAGTGACGGCTCCGTTGAGGGCTTCGTTGCTGACGATACCAATGATTACACGTTTGGGTAACTGTCCTTGGAATAGATGATATTCGATTTTTGATCGGAGTCCAGCGGCAATGGTGAAAGTTTTCACCTCCACGCGTCGTATCGGATACTTGGCGGTCGTTCTGCTCAAAATGTGACTGATGTCGTTTCCCACTTTAGGTAACACTTCCACGCGTCGCACGTAGAATCTGGCTTCTTGGATGATGGTTTTGTACTCGTTGGCATTGGCCATCAAATGGAAAACGGTACTGCTACGATTCAGTCTCAAGCGAATATCCACTCCGTTCAGCAAATACTTTTCTTGCAACCACATGTCCAAATGCAAACGATCCATCAGTTCTAAGCTACGTCCTTGCAGGATTTTCTTTCGACGGTCTTTAAAGCGCACATTGTGAGGACCTGTGTCGTTAAACTTATCCTCGTCCGCTGTGTCAGGTTTCCAAACTAAGCAAGCTTCAGGATCAGTGTTCTTGGCATCTTTTCCGTACGTCAAGAGATTTTCCAGGTACGCTTGGTAAGGGTAAATATTCATGCTGCTGATGACTAGTTTGTTATTCAAGTATACACTTCGCTGAACAAGGAATGCATGGAATTGTTGACGGGAGCTACTTTAGCATAGGCTTCCGGAGCGGTGTTGTCCGTTTTGATCACTTTGACTTTTACGTACAAGTAACTGCTATTCAGATCGACGTAATCTTCGGATTGTCCCTTGATTTCAAATTCGATGGGGGCTGAGGTTGTCAAAGAGGAGATGGGATGAAATTCTACCCATTGGGATTCTTGCATCGGCATCATAGTGGCTGGCATGGCAAACAGATCCAGTTCCGACTTGGAACATTCGCAAGACTCTTTGCATCATTTTTTTCTCTAAGTTATTTAATAATAAAAATACGTCTAATTCTTGGACGGTTCTTCTTTTCCTGGTCCTTCTAGCTGTGGGCGTGTGAAGGCCTATGGAGGGGTGTCTTCGTCGTCTCTTTCCGCCTTGTTCTTGCTGTGGCGCCAGGGAAACAAGAATGCCTGACTGGCAGCGTTCAGGGCATATATAGGAGTTTCTCGTCGGCCCAAAATGTCTTTACCAGTTTGAAGCAAGACATTTTTGCCTGCTCTCAAGAAAGCTTCTTTGGGGATTTGTTTGTCGATGATGACATTTTGGAGAAATTCTTTGCCGTGCGTCAAAGCGGCATCTTTCAAGTCGTGCAATCCTCGTGTCACCATCGGTTTCAAAACGGGGGCCACCGAACGAAACGCCGATTTAACCATATCTCCTAAACCATGTCCTCGCTGTCGAGCGACTCCTCGGTACAAAGGATACATGAGTTACAAGTCGTTAGAGAATTGTTTATGAAAACTGATTTTCACCGTAAGTTTCCCTTTGGAGAATGGAATATTTTGCCCCAGATCTCCTTTTAGAGCAATGTATTTTATAGCAATGTTGACACTGTCGAAATACGACTTATTGACGGGCAAATAGTGAGAATGTACAAATTCGCGGTGAACGTGATAGGTGTTTCCACCTTCCTCGTCACTGGTAGTGGCAGAATCCACTTTGAAAGGAATGACTCGCAGTAACGGTACGGATGTGTGTCCCACCACGTTGTACTCTACCACATTAGAGTACACAAAGATCAAATTTAATCTTTGGTTCAGTTCTACAGGGGATTTAAACAACTTAGCAAAAGTCAAGTTGTTGGCCATGGGTCGCACGTTGTTACCCTTGATCATCTTGAGGTCTCCACCAAAAATGTCAAACAATTCAGGATAAAATGTAATGGACAAGGTTATGGCATCCGAAAATTTCATTCGTAGGCGACGAGCCACTTTATGGTACTCGAGGGTGATACTTCGTTTGGTTTTGTTCAAGGCTTTGCCAAACAGCGCATTGAATTTGGAAGCAATCGTGTCCACCAGATGTTGACCGCTGAAATAATCGTCTGCAGGAAATTTCAACAGATAGTGTACCGTGGATTTTCGGGGGACACTTTCGTTTCATAGAGGCATCTACAGTTTCGTTTTCATTGAGGTGTTGTTGCACTTGGTCGTACAGAACTTCGACCTCAAATGTGTTTTGATTTTCACTGATGTTTTTGATTTGTGTAGGACTTCGTTTGATTTCCACCGACATTTAGGACTTGTGTAGGGTGAATCATTTCGACCAAAGCCACTTCCCAATGGGCTTCGTGATCCAATTGGATGGCCTGAGGTAATTTGGCCGTGAAACAGCACAAAGTATTGTGAGGAAACACATCCATGGAACTGTCACTGGGTAAAGTTAAGTAAAATTGGTTATTCATAATTCCAGAGTTCTGCTGTCCGAGGGGTCACTGGAGGTCAGAGGAGTGTCTAAAAGAGGATTGTTGTTGTTAATGTGACTGTTGGGAGAGTGACTGACGTTGGGCTCAAGACTCCCGTTCTTACCGTTAGTGTATTTCAGGGATGGATTGGGGAGAAGGTAACCGATGCAACTCCTCAGTAAAATGGTCCACAATTGTTTGTCTCCTTGTTGCAAACTCAAATTAGCAATGGCAGCAACGATGACACAATACACCACAAAGATTTGCCAGAAAAAGACGATTTGCGTTTTAGGGACAGGATCTCCACACCACACCCACAAGGGTTGCTTTTGTAGATCTTGCAGAAAAGAACTCGGTGAAGGAGTGGTCACTGTGGTGGTTGAGGCTGTATTGAAGGGCATGATGGTCACTTCTTTTTATAGTCGATGACTTGCGAAGCGTTGATCCAAGAATCAAAACTCGGCGGATATCCTTTCCAATGTATTTTTACTTCTTTGACACGACGTTTTGTCACCTTACGGGTTCTAAGATTGAAAATGCTTTCGATATCGTACACTTCGTCTTCCTTTTTGGTCACGCGTTGTAACTCTGGCAAGTAGAACGTTCCTTTTAACACTTCCCCGTCTTCCAATTTATAGGCGGTAGGATGACGACCACGCACTTGTCCAGTGACACGAAACAATTCGATGGTCCAGTTGGGTAAGTAACCAGTTTTAGGGCTCGCACTAACTCAGTGCTCGATTTGGAAGTCAATGACACGCCCCAGGCAAATTTGGAAAAGACGTAGATGACACAAAACAAATATTTGTAGCCACGATTGTAAGTGGCCAAATGAGAGACATCGGCTAAATCGGCTTGCCATTGATGATCGATGACCTTCACTCGGGTGCGATTTCTGGAAAATTTCGTGGAATGGGTTTTTGTAAGGTGTACTTGGCTTGTTCTTTTAACCATCGTTGCACTTGAGAAAAACGGACACTTTTCAGTCGGGTGTTGGCAGCACGATACAATTTCTGAACTCCTCCGTAACCCACAGGATGGGATGGATCGTAGCAAATGCTGGCTAACACATTCTCCATTAGGACTTTTTGTTTTAATAAGTCACCCACTGTTCACGGATGCTACTCTTTTCTTCGTGTGGTGTTTTCTTGGATTGCAATGCTTTGCGTGTCCGACGAGCAATAGGTGTCGAGGAGGATGTCTGAACAGGGGAAATCAGATCTTGTTTAACTTCTGTCTTCACCTTCCTTTTCTCTTCTGAGGAAGAAGGGGTTGCCATCATCTTTCTAATCCAACCAATTCTGGATGTTGTTGGTGTTAACTTGCGTACTTTTTCTGGTGCAATTTGAAACTGTGCTTCTCTTATTTCTGTCTTGGTCACTGGGGTGGGGTGGGTGGTGGTGGTGATGGACTTTTCATCAGTGTCTTAAAATATTTCAGAGTCGGTTGAGCTGTTTCGTCTAAAGCTTTCTGGAGAGAGATTAACTCGCTGCAACACTTGACCGTACCGTTGCGATTTTTGCGTTTCTGAGAAATCGCTGCGATCCATCAACGATTGCAATTCGTATTGTAACTGGGACATCTCGGCCAAATGAGAATTGGGGGGTAAATGAGGGGTACGTTGTTCTTACCAACGATGGAATTCCATCCATCGTTTTAAGGCACCAAAGTCAGTTTTCGTCCTTCCGTCAGATTCGAAAGGTCACGTCTGACATCTTTTCAGATGGTCCACCAGCTTTAAATTTCCACGATACGTTTAAACTCGGGATCAGTTTTCAAACGGTGATCGTACTCGTGCTCCCACATTTCCACCACTTGGTATCGTTGCTGTTCTATCTTTAAGCGTCGCTGATAATTGGCCTGGTACAAATCTTACATGATACGTTATAAAAATTCATTTTTAGTGTACCGTTCAGGGTAGCAGATCAGACATCAGTGAAATAAGCAACCGTTAAACTCATACACGATCTTAGGGTTTTCTACGTCCCAGCCATCCACCGAATACGTTCTGTTGGTCTTTTCGCCTCCTTCGATTTTGGCATGTTGGATCCATTTTTCTTCCTTGTCGCACAAGTAATGTAGCCAGCATAGAGTTTTGACCGAGTATTGACGTTTGACAAAATTGGTCGTTTGAGGGCGGATGACAGCCAGGGTCTTCTCGGGCATCAATCGTTTGCGGTACACTAAGGAACAAGCTTTGGCGATGGTGCAGGCTTTTTTAAAGGATCGATCCCTCCGTGCTTCATGAACAATTCTAGAAATTTTCCACAGCATCGCCGTAAAATGTCCACGTCGGAACGACAATACTTTAACATTTCTTTCTGAAAGTCGAAGGGGTCCGAGGCGTGAGTGTGGTACCAAGCGTAGAAAGCTTCTCGTTGTTCGGTGCGCATGTTGTCGTGGTCGTGAAAGTGATCATCAGGCAAATGGGGCGAACGGTGTATTGATTGGCTTCGATATTGAAAAAATGCGGAAAATAGCCTTTGGCCATTTCTGTCATTCCAAATGTTGTAAACATTCGACTCAAAGGCATGACCAAGTAACTCATCGAATCTTTAAACTGCACTTGTCCCACTTGCATGGAAATGATTTTGGCTCCTGTCAAGGTGACTTTAAGGTGTTCGGTACTTTGTTCCGTATAGTATTTCAGAAGAAACTGTCCATCGTATAACGATAAATCGCGAGCCATCACCGTGGCATAGTGATGACAATCTCCATAACGTTCGATGTCCTCTTGGCTCCATGTCTCGTCGTTAGGGCCTAAGATCCATTGGGCAAAATTGGTCAGAGTGTTAGGTCCCCGAAAGATTTTTTCACGTCCTCCAGGAATCTTGATACCGTGGGGGCAATGGCAAAATATAGGTTCTTGGATGCACTTCTCGCACGCTCGGTGAGCCACGCAGAAATTAGGAATGTGAATGCCAGTCTCTTGCATGCACTCAGAATCAAAAAAGATGAAATTCCTTTCCTTCTTCTGGTCATCTTGCTCTTCCTCCTGCAGGAGTTGGTATTTTTGAATGTAGCATTCGTGTTCCAAGTCCACGATTTGGTGACAAATGTGAAATCGTTTCTTTCCTGGGAAAATGTTTGCCTTGGCACTATTGGTACGTATGACTTGTCCACAAGCAGAACAACATTTCAGGAGTTGACAAGCACTTTTCTGCTGTGAACCTTGCGTATTCAGATGTTTTTGGTAACTGGTAGTGTTGACAAAAGTGCGCTGACATGCGGAGCAGTGCACTCGTTTTTGTCCTTCGTCATGGCAGGGTTTAGAGACGAAACATCCTGTACATTTCCATCCACAATGCTTGTGTTGCTCTCGATTGTTATATCCATTGTCACATTTCTCACAATAATAACTGTATCCCAGGAATCCGGTGATAATGGTAATGGCATCAAAATGTTTAATCGTGATGATAGACGTGAATGTATTTTCCGTCTTTGAAATTGTTGCCTCGAAAGAACAGACGTTAGAGCACTTCTTGAGGGTGTACTTTCAAGGTGTAGCGTGGAGCAAAGACGTCTTGCAAAATTTTTGCATTTCTGGAATGCCACAGGGTGTGTCTTTAGATAGCCCCGCTTGCTGTAATAGGAGCTCTGCTTCTCTTCGTTGTTTGGCTCGGTTCGATTTTCGAATGTTCTCCCAGTCGCTGTTCCATTCTACCGTGCCGTTCTTGTCGGCATACGTCCGTCCCACCACGATGGTACGGGCTAAACACATCTGATCTTGAGTGTTGTTAATTCAAACGATGCTGCGCTTGATGTTGCGAAGGTCTTCCACCAATAACACTTTTCTGCGTTGTCAGGTCCCTTTGGGAAGAGAAACGTGGCCATGTACAGTGGTGTCGCTTTTCTATCGGTGATGTGAAACTTGTCGTTGGACTGCTGTACGTGTTGAATCTTGTCGATGACTTTGGAAGGTGTCAATTCTGATGGCCTACTAAACTCGATCCAAACGGTGGAATTCAGACTGTCGTGACAAATGGAAAGTCTCAAGCGATCGTCCTCGGTGGCTCGACATTGCCGTTTCATTGTGGTTAACAAAGAATCCAACAAATCTGTGATGAACTTTTCTGCTTTCTCTAACGGTACGTCGGACCTGAAATCTTTAAACTTCACCGTGTACGTGTAGGCTGTGGTTCTAAATTTCCTAGAGGAGCGTTTATCCGTCTCTCGAATGTGGTAGTAGTTTTCAGGGGTTACTGGCGGTAGACTTTGGTTTGATGTAGACTCTCTGGGTCTGGATTCTGGTTCACTCACGTCATGTTCGAAATCGCTGGCATGAATTTGAGCCAGGACTTCAGCTACTGTGCGAGGCGATAGGTCAAGTTTCTGCCTCTTCCTTTCTTCTCCTTTCTTCACGAAATGATGCGATTGTTTCATCTTCATTGCAAAAAGTCAAATGACTACATTTTAAACGCCGTGGTCCCCTATATATCAGTGTAAGGCCAGTGTCTTCCCTACATAAAGGGTCAGTGTCTTCCCTCAAAGTATTCATTTAACTCTTAATCCTACCACAAAGATGGAAAAGCCAACACAGATCGAACGTCCAATCAGAGCTTTGCGAGGTGTCATTCGAAGGTTTTCTTCAGAGAAGTCGACGGACTATTCCCTCTCCTTTCCAAAGAAAAGTGAAGATACTTGCTATATCTGTCAGAAGAAAGAGTATTTGTTTTCAGAATGTCCACCACGTCAAAGCAAGACAAGCGTCAAAAGAGACAAAGGTCAAAATACCTTTTATCATTGTCAAGAGAAAGGACATTGGTCTTCAGACTGCCCTAAGAAACAACAGGAGCTGGAGAAAAAGAGGGGTTCCGAACAGGAAGAAGAGGTATCTTCCGAAAAGGAAGAACCCAGACACGTCCAGAAAGAGAAGAAAGAGAAGAAAAGAAGACAAGAAGAAAGTGAGGAAGAGGAAAAACCCGTGACAGTGAAGAAAATCTAAAAAGGAGAGAGAGAGTGAAAAGACAAAGAGGAAGAAATATGAACTTTTTAAAGTGATGTTTTGTGAAATTGGATTGTAAATTTGTACTAGAGAATATACCAGAAAGAAAAACGTAAGTGTCTCTTGGTTTTGGTTTTTATAATAAGGACCTACACTCATTCACTTACAAACACACATCATAGGAAAAAAAGGGATTTTGAGTTTTAATTAAGTTTGACAAACATTGAGTAGTCTCCTTTTGGAGAGATATGGGTGGCCCTGAAAAAGTGCCGTTGGGTGTTTGTTTTTTTGTTGTTTGAAAAAACAAACTCAGGAACGGGAAGTAATGAGCTTTAAATGCCTTATCCTTTGCCACGGCCAAAGCCTTCTTCTGGACCTGCTACTGTCGATAATTTGGTAGAAATCACTAGTGGTGGTATCTCAGGCATAGTAGGTGAGTTGACGGGGTTGGACTGTTTGGTTCGGGAAGGTCTTTTTCTCTTGGGTCGTATTATAGAAGTCTGATACATTTGTTTGAGACTCCTTAACTCTGCCAAAATGTCTAAGAATACCGTCACCGTTTGACTTTCACTGTCCTCCTTCTCTCCTAGACCTTGTGTCTTCTCTTACTTCTTCTTCTTCCTATCGTTTTCTTCTTGCTTCTTCTTCTTCTTCTTCTCGCTGTTGCTGTTGAATGAGAAAGACTTGTTCTGCTTCTTTCTGCTGTTGCAAAACTTTCTCCAATTCTTCTTTCTGTCTCTGTTTAAAATCCACGACGTACGGTAAGGAAGGGGAAGGTGGTGAACGTGCTGGTACAGGAACAGATTCTTGTGAGGAAGAGAGAAAATACACTAAATCCCAATTAAAATCGTTCTCTTCTGGAAGTAGGACTGTGTTTGCTTTGGTAGCCTCTGCTATACCATCACTCCTCGTCTCCACTGCCGGTGCACCCCAATTCATCGTCTTCGTAGTTTCTTTCATGTTCTAACTCTGTCGCATTGATTCACTGCGCACAGACGCTAGCGCACCTATATAGGGAATGTGACGTCAGAGGTAGCTCTCTTCGAATTGGAAGACAGACTCCGCACTGTGACTGAATTTTGTAATGCGTGATAGGATTGGTGAAAGAACTCAATCCGTTTCGATCTGCTCTTCCACTATAAATAAACGCGGTTCATTCTATTGTCCTGTTCTCGTCACAAGATGGGGACTAACGTAGAATCGTCTACCCTCCTATCGTCGATGCTGTTCAACCCGGACTATCCCATGTATGTCAAATCATCATGGGCAATTACCCAGATGACTGATACCGCCCTTTAGAAACGAAGAATCTATGTGGAGAGGCAAGGCTGTCTGAAGAAATTCTTAATCTACGTTCAGAGGTCAGACGAAGTTTGAGGAAGAGAAGAAGATCCGTGCGATGCCCTCTGTGTTAAATGAATGGTGTTAACAAAAAACAAACAACCAAACAAACAAACAAAGGCCCTTTTCACATAGGCTCCCAAAGAAAACAAAATCACTTGCACAAAAAAGTCATATTTTAATTTTTATTTTTACTTAGGTTTACACAAGGGTAAGGGGCTGTTTATAGATATGCATTGTACACTCACACCAACATAAAATACCGCACATAAATACTCTATACCTAACAAATACATCTTATAAGGAACGGGTTTTTTAAAAATGTTTTGTTGTTCTTTTGTTGGGAAAGACGAAGACATACATATACTCATATACTGAAACACAGATTCTTTTGGCAAAATAATCAGTATCTTTCTGTTCTAGAGATGTGGTTGGCTCTGAAAGGGTCGTTTTGTTTGGCGAGTGGTCCTGGCTTTAACGTCTGGCAGGAGAGCCACGTTTCACCAAAGCGTAGGGTTTGCTTCAGCTAAAGGAGGCGAAGTCATCTGTTCTCATTCTACATTCTGCGTCTCCATGTTGTTGTTATTGTAACTATTGCTGCTTCTGGTGTTGTTGCTGTCCCTGCTGCTGTCTTTGTCTCTCCTCATTCTTCATTATCCTTAACGATTACTTCACGCAGGACATTTTCTTAGTCCTGTGCGATTTTTTAAAAGGTGGTATTCGTCTGTCACGACACTTCTGTAGCAGGTGCACCATAACTTTGCTGAGTCTGGTAATTTCCGACACGGTTAACTGGATATTACTCTATATGGTTGACCCAAACACAACTTAATCAGCTTAATACAGATATCTAAAATAACACAACAGTGACGTTAAAGTTATCCAAATCTGAGGAGACACAAATATAAAAATCCGGTGGAATATTTCCATTCCTCGCGGCCATCCCAGCGTTGTTAGAGGTTGAGGCTCCTGCAGCTGCAAAAACGGCTACGTTAGGAGCAATCGAAACAGCATCCAAGATTGTAAAAAGGCGATTCGATGCCGTATAGCGGCTCACAAACGAATAAAAAAAAGAAAAAGCCTTCGATTACTCGGGACAACTCGCAGAATACACTCAGGCAGCGGTCTTCGACTACCCGGTACAAGTCACAAAGGCCACTCATCCATTAACCAGTCATGATTTACTCGCTATGATAAGGTAAGTCACGTATTTTCAGACCTGGGACTCACTAGGTTGCAAAGACGGTGACACCAAATCATCTTTTCTATTTTGATTCGTACGGTCTTGCAACACCATTTGAAATACTTCAGTATTTTCCGCGAGGCGGCGGAGGACGACCATTGTTTTATTCAACTCTGCTATTACAAACTAGGCTGGATGGGCCAGTATGTGGGCTTTTGTTTGTGAAGCGTTGCGTGCGTTCACCAAGACCAGAAGTTCTTGTTGGTTTTACCTTGTCACTTAGAACGTACTCTTAACACATTAAATGCATGTTATTAACATTTACCGACGTAACTCAGTCCAACATGGCGATGATGTGGGTCTGGTCAGGTCTGCTATCAAATAGCATTTTCTGAGTTTGCCAGCCGGATTGTTACTGACGTTGACCGAGCAAGCTTGTGATTTTTGAAGATTAAACTAGAAAACTTAAAAGGCCAAACGTGGACAGTCAAGATATTATTTTGAGGCTGCGAGGCAAGGCAGTCACCAAACATAAACCCACGACGTAATGTTAAGTCCCGTGGAGTCTCAGCAAGATACATATTATACTGACTGGGATGGAGGTCACTTCACTAGCCCTTCCGATGGTATGTTCGTTCTTTTTTTTTCTTTCCTTTCTTTTTTTATCTCGTGCCGAAAATATTGGAGAAGCAGTGGTAGACTCAACGTGTCTAGGCGGCAAATATATGGCAACCTTTCTTCCAAATAAAGCAACTTTTATTTACACAATAACTGAACCTAATTAGTTGAAGACATAAGGCTGAGGCAAAATTTAAACGGTAAATTAATGATATTGTATAAGGCAGGCATGTGTAAACTACGGCCAACGACTTCGTTTTAATCTGCATATTTACATCATAGGATGGTATAAGGGGTGGTTCTAAGGCGATCTCAAGAATACAAAACTGGAGAGCAAGGGATCCGCAAAAATTGTGATTGAATTGCTATAACAAGAGAACACCTGGATAACGTTCTTCTTGGTCGTACACCTAGTATGCTTCGTTACACGTTGGAAGTTCGATTACAAATGATTTTCCAGCCAGTTTTAGCTCATTTATATATAATCTTGTATATAGACAATGAATTTTCCAAACAAATCGAAACATTTTACTGTATGAATTTTTTTCGGCTGTGTGTGTACGTACATGTGTGTGTGTGTGTGTGTGTGTGTGTGTGTGTGTGTGTGTGTGTGTGTGTGAGAGAGAGAGAGAGAGAGAGAGAGAGAGAGAGAGAGAGAGAGAGAGAGAGAGTTAAACTAATAACGGCTCAAGATTTACAGTTTTATTTATGCAGCATGACAGCAGAAACATGTTCTTAATCTACATTATTGGAAAAAATCTTTGGCCCTCAGAAGCTTTGCTGCATGGAATGTTTCCATTATATATGATATATGTAATGGGGGGGGGGGCGGTTTACAACTAATTTTAATGATGTAATACTTACCTGTCATTATTACTAATCTTTACCTTTCCATCATGTAAATGCCTCGTCGATGCTAGATGTACCAACTCTGTTACAGACATTTCTTAGAAAACATGCATCGACAGTAGTAAGGGAAAACAAGGATTCTAGCCCAAGACCCCAATCCCAGGTCCCAACCAACTCCAAACAAATACAAATTCCCACCCCAGGGACCCACCCGCCCCGGCCAACAATTTTTTTTTTCTTCTCAAAATGATGATAACGTTTCTGGCCCAAGTTTATTGTATTATTGTTACATAAAATTGACTAGGGAGGATTAAAGGCATTGTTTGAGATTATTTTATTTCTAAAGTTTAGACAAAATTTCATATCCTATCATCACCATATTTTTTGATAATTATTTTCATATTTGTTAACTCTCATTGGTAGAATATCTGTTAACATACTGTCAATAATACGGAACTCGCGTATTAAATTGTCCATATCATATTTTATACCTCGCAAATAAGATCGATTTCTGATCAAGTAATTTTTTTTATAAGTGATACTTGCGGTTTTGCAGGCATTTTTTTGTCTCACGTCGAGGCTCAATTTTTTTACACGCTATTGCAAGAGAAACACCAAAACCAGATATTATTAACAAAAACGGATTTAATGATGCTGCACTTGAGATTATACCAGAGCTGGTCATTATCAGTGGTAAATATGATATTACTCGAAGTATTCCACTATAATATTTGTAACATTGTTTTACACACCAACGTTTTTTATGATAATATCTGTAATATTGCATTAGTGCGTCAACATCTTGTTTAGGAATTTCCTTTGAAATATGATTGAAATTGACCATCTGTTTTTTCATTATACAATATTCGTTTACAATTTTTACACGATATTAAAAACTCTAGCACCAAAAATCGAATCAAGAAACTCACGGAACTTATTATTGTTAGGATAATCTATAAAATCTCTATACTTGTCATAAACATCTGATGAAGTATCATTATATCGTTTATCTGTCAATACCTCATTTTTCTTTAAACAACTGTAGGAGTCAAACTTGTTTTCTACTTCACGTTCATACAAGTCTGTTTTATTTACCAAATTACCGTATTCTCTTTCTGTTTCATCAATAAACCTAGTACCAAGCTTATTTGATCCAACGTAAAATGTTTGAGAACAAGATGTTGTCTGATAATTGCGTATGCGACTATGAAATTTATTAGCATTAATTTTCGGAGTATGTCTCTGTTAAATTGGATAAGACCAAAAACAGAAGCTACTTTTAACATTATTTTCTTGCATAGTTTCGTAAATAATTTATCAACTTCAGTGTAATAATTTCGTATTGATAATTGTCTAGAGCGTTGGAGTGATGGAAGTGGAACATCATATTCATCACTAGTTTCAAAGTAGAAATCAGATATTTCTACAAACTGTATTAGTT
Source organism: Megalonaias nervosa (assembly GCA_016617855.1). Taxonomy (NCBI): domain Eukaryota; kingdom Metazoa; phylum Mollusca; class Bivalvia; order Unionida; family Unionidae; genus Megalonaias; species Megalonaias nervosa. The sequence goes on from JAECUM010000080.1 coordinate 181,111, forward strand.
CGATTTGCTCAAAAAACTTTATCTCTCACTATCGTCGAGATTATCGATTTCCTCGTTAAGATTTTTTATTATCTCTAGAGATGTGTTAACAACAATCGGATTGAATTCAGGTTTTTTACGTATCATTGGTAAAATTGCATTCGAGTACACTATAATTATTAACATTATATCTACTGATATACTGGCGATTTTAACTAGTGTTTCCTTGTCGTGGTAGTACATAATGAAATGCTTAAAAATTTCTCGTTTTGAAATACTATCGTATAACTCTTTGTTTCTTTATAATTTTGTTATTTTAGATACTGCTAGTTTGTCGAGAGGATCATGATTATCGTTTATTTGTTTCTCTTCTTGCTCTCTCCCACAAAACTGTGCTTTCATTACGGCTATTTGTATTATCAAATCCATATTTTCCTTGTCAAGCTCAAGCAATATTTTTTTAGCTGGGTTTCAACTTGTTTTTGGTCTTCTAGGAAATCATCAGGGTGACAGTATCTTTTTATGATATCAAAGTTTCCTATTGCTTTTACTAGTTGTGGTCCTCGCATATACATAACGCGAACAATTTTTTTTCTTCAGCTTTTGACAATGTTAGATTATTCATCGAATTAATGCTAAGATTTTTCATAATTTGTATTTTATCTATTTTTTGTAATTTATTGATATCGTCTGTAAATGAGCTGGGGTTTATAATTACGCTAGGTTTAAAAATAATACTATAAAATCCTCTTGCAACAGTTATAACTGGTGGCTCTGACATATATTTTACAATGTTAGATTAAATTTTATCATCGAGTGTGTATATTTGAAATGCTGTCAGTCCTGGAAACGGATTTTCAGCCGTGACAATGTAAATTCGAAAATAAGTACTTGTTAACGGTATTTGCAGTCGGAATTGTAACATATTGTGTTGCTGAAATATACGTGTTCTTTGTACTGTACAATGTTGTCCAGTTGATATCTTCCAATCGCCAATTATAAATTCGACCAACACTAGAGTTTAATCGACCGCACAGATGAAATTGCCAAATAGCAACTGCAATGGGACATTTAATTTTAATCCAAAAGTTTTCAACTTCTCCGTTAGTTGTCCATTCTTGTCTATCAGAGAAAGCGTAATGAGGATAATTTTCAGGATAATATGTCGATGCGCTTACCTCAAACCCAACTCGGTTATCAGTTGCCTTAAAAAGTATTGGAATATACCCAACATTATTTTTGGTTCGTTTTATACCACCACTAGATATACTATCAACGTACGCTTTATTTGTTAGATTATTAGGGTTAACTGGAACATGTGTCGTCGTTATTTTGTTGTTTCTCATATTTATGTTACCTGACATTGGTCCACCGGATCATTTCAAGTACGGGGTGAGTTCTTCTTTTAACTGAGCGTAACTAATAGCATCAGTCTCATTAGCTGGTGGTGCGGTTGTCGGTAATCAAGTTATTTTTGAGCTAACGCTAAGTATCAGGTTACCTGTCAATGTGTCGCCGGTCTTATTAATCTTGTTATCGTCAACGGATTTTAGTTGCGCATAACTTACAGCTTGTGTGCTATCAACATTTGTTGGTGGATACGCAGTTTCAAGCCCAGTAATTTTTTTACTTGACATGTTAATATTACCTGTAACCGTTCCACCTGTTTTATCAAGCTTGTTATTATCCACATATTTCAACTGTAAATAACTTACCGCTTGGGTTTGATTTAAGTTTGCTGGCGGATACGCGGTTTCCAAATTTATCAAAAAAAAAAAATTCCTGAAATGTCCAAGTTACCGCTTAAAATTCCTCCTGTCAATGATAGTTTGTTATTATCGATCGTTTTTTAGTTGTGAGTAACATACCGCTTGAGTAAGATTGACCTTTGGTGGCGGATAATCTACTTCTAATCCAAGTACTCGCTGATTTGACATTAATAAAATACCTGTCACTGTGTCGCCGGTTTTTTTCATTAATGATAATGTATGAGTTTGTTGATGGTTCGTCTCCCGTGAACGCTGTTCCAAACTTTGTGTAATAGGTCATATTATGTAAATTATATAACATAAAATTGTATCAAATTTTGACACCGAACGATTAATCAAGCATAAGCATAATAACGAACTTCCAGATTGTTATTCTCTTATTGTTGGTCGTACAGGCTCTGGTAAAACAAATTTATTATTAAATCTCTTACTCAACGAGATCTTTAATTACGATAAGGTATATATTTACACAATTAACCCACAACAAGATAAATACGAATTATTGAGCGAGTACAATGATAAACGTCATGATGAGCTTGACGCTGGCGATGATATATTTTTAATAAAACAACCAGAGGAATTAATTCCAGTTGACGAACTTGATTCGTTCGAGCATAAAATAATTGTATTTGACGATGTTCCTCTAAACAACGAGGAGGTGAATAAGATTAAGTCGTATTTTTCATTATCGCGTAACAAAAAACGTAATTCGATTTATCTAGCGCAAGGTTTTTATAACGTTGACAGATTTATTAGGCGAAATACGGGATGTTTTATATTATTTCCAGGGCTAGATAATGTTGATGTTAGAAATATTGCAAACGAGCAATGCGATGATGTAGCAAAAGATAAGTTTATTCAACTATGTCATCAAGCAACCAAAGACAAACACAAGTTCTTTTTATTTGATAAACAAGCGTGATCCAGCTAAGATGTTTTGTTGTTGCATTGACACATTTCTATTGACGAATTTAAAGAGCATAAAAAAATAAACAATGGACAAGCATCAACAAAAAATTGAGTCACTAAAAAATTTATTACAACTCGAGCTGCTTTAAGAAAAAAGTGGAAGAAGCTCGTCGAGGACATGTTCAAGCAGAAGAAGAAACTGCTAAACATTTTAAGTCGGTTACCGAATTAGTACTTGGCAAACAACCAGAGGTATCTGCGTTATCTCCAGAAGAATAAGAAAAGTACAAGAAAAAGGTCTGTTAGGTTTACTTGAAAAAAGATCAAAAGAGGAAACTAAAAAACTTGCAGAAGGACTTGTGAAAAGCATTGCTAATCCTAATTCATGACAGACTGAATTTTACAGATTAATGAACAACCCTCTTGCACTTCAGCGTGCGATAATAAAAACAACGGTTAATCCAGACGAGTTAAAAATGTTAATACAAAATTTGTCAAGACAGAGTGAAAAATTATCTGAGCAGCAAAGAAGAATTGCTGAAACAATAATGGAAGAAATACCTATTGAAAAACATGTAAAAATTTTACAGAAAAAGTGTTAGGAATGAAATAGAAAAATTCCTAACTTACCGAATTTATTCTAAAATATCTGACAGAAAACAAACTTACTGATCTTAATAACATTTGAAGATGGAGTGATGATGATTACAATAAACTACAAAGAATATTAAGAAAAATATATAATGATATTTTAGAAGCTGAAGAAACGCTTAAAGAAGTTAAAACAGAGGAAGAAATACTGCCCAAGTTAGACATAATGAGACAGGGAATTATTGCTGATGTTTTATATACGACATAAGTATAGAACCAGAGAATAAGATTATGGTAAAGGTTGGACATTTAAAAGATTATTTGATAAATATGAAAATGAACGAGTTAAAAGATTACCAGAGGAAACCACTGGATCTGGTGTTCGAGTTTTTACATCAAACGCAGAATTAGTTGACAGACTATTGTTATTAATATCATCAAAAAAAGCAGGTATTGAAAGTATGGAAATCGACAACGAAATTGTAGATATATTAGATAATCTTAGATCGAGCAGATTACTGACATCAGACGAGTATGAAATTTTACATAGCGATCTTATCTAACAACTTTGATATAATGTCAACAACATTATTACTCGACTCGTCACAAACAACTAGTGACAGCGCAAACTTTTCTGTCCACTATCATCCGCCAATAATACTAGATCCGAATAAACAGGACGAAATCGGATTAATTTCTGCCACAGTATGGCATTCTATGGCGAATGTAAAAACAAATGTCAACGACGACTTTACATTTAATTCTGGTGCTTGGGTGTCAGAATACCACAGGGGGCATATAATGTAACTGGTCTCAACAAAACGATAAGAGAGCAGATTACAAAATACACTGCCGCAGACAATTTTGAATTAACTCCAAACTATAATACGCTTCGAGCCAGAATCACATTAAAAATAATTTGAAAATCGATTTTTCACAAGCGACTAGTATCGCATCATTATTAGGTTTTAAAAACCAACAATACGACAGTGTGGCAGAACAAAATGTATCATATGACGGAGATCTTCCAGTTAACATAACACAAGTGAACACAATATTGATTAATTGCTTTATTGCATTAGGGTCTTATTCAGCTTTAGGAAGTCAAGGTCAAACAATCTATAGTTTTTCACCAGATGTCCCGCCTGGGTCACTGATGCAAATTACTCCTCCACAAATAATATATTATCCAATTACTCCTGAAAATCAAATAACCAGCATAACAATGCAACTAACAGATCAATCAGGACGACAAATAATCTTAACAATGAAATTGTTATGTATTATTTGCACCTACGCACGATCACTTCGTGATTGTAAGTGCAACAACGTAGTTGTCGGCGTAAATTTTGTAAATCTAATTTAATAACAAAGATGAGACAAAAATAAAGTTTATAGAAGAAAAATTGTAGGTGGATTGTTGGAAATATATTTACAAAAATAGCTGAAAATATCCCAGGAATTGCGCGTAAAGTAACACCAATTGCACTTGACGCAGGAAAAGCTATTGCTAGCACTGCTGGAACCGCAGTAGGACAAAAGATCGCTGATAAAATTAAAAGCAGCCCATCTTCAAACTTTGAAATAAAACGAGCAATATCAGATATTGCACCAACAAAAGAAACAGAACGAGCTACGATAGCTACAACAAAAAAATTATTGTCACCACGTGTTGAAGAGGTAATACGCAAACTTGTAAAGAAAACAAGACAAATAACACCTGCTGCTTTTAGTTGCTGTAATTTTGTGTGCCACACAAATTTGTTTGGATTATAGAATAAATAATGTCAGTTAAAAATTATCTCGATCTTGCCGAAGAACATGATACCTACGATACAGTGACAGAATTCGAGTACGTTGAGTATCTCGACGAAAACTCGAACGAACCAAATAAAACTGGTGTCAGAACTTTTAACACAAGAGACGAGGACGTGTTTCTATTGCCGTACAAGGCGGTGTTAGAAGTGCGTGGTCAGTTACAAACTGCGATAGGCGGTAATATTGCTACTGGTGCAGAAATTGCACTTGTCAATAACGGTTGGAGTTTATTTAAAAGCGCACGGTACCAACTGGCCAATCAAACCGTGGAAGATATTTCAATGCACTTGCCTATAGCAAGTACAATGCTTAATATCGTCTCGTTGAACGATGATTATTCGAGATCAGTAACCACAAATATTATGTGATTTAAAGATAGTGGACTTGGTTTATCTGCTTCAGGCGAATTTATTTCAGGTGGTGCTCTTACACACGGCGCTGACGCTGCTACAGATCTAATAATCGTTAGAAATTTTCTTATAGCAAATGCTGTAAAATTTGGTATTGATCCACCAGCTGCAATGGCGGATGCAAAAGCTGTGAGAGTCTCGCTCACACGAGCGTGTAATAATCTTAGTATAGCACCATTAGGTGCAGCCGCAGATGTAGTCGCTATGTTAAATTTAACAAACGGTGTTATTAGTACACGTAACATAAGGTACAACGAGGGATATACCAGACGATACACCAGACGAAAAGCATTTGCCGCAGAATCTCGCCAAATAACAATGATGCTTCCGTTAAGTACAATATTTGGATTTTGCCGCGAATATAACAACGTTTTTCGCGGGATAAAACATACACATATTTTAGATCGAGCTGATCAAAACGATTGTATAATGCACGACGCTGGTGTGGCTGAAGGAACTCGAATCATTATTGACCGCTTACACGAAAAAAATATATTTTCAGCAAAACAGGATTCACCAAAACTACGTCAAGCGAACAATGACCTCGACATTTGTTCGTTGTATTTCAACGACAGGCACGTCGTAATGATCAAGAAATGAACAACTCCGTATTTGATAACCCTGATGTCAGACGAATCTTTGGTAGAGTAAATTCTAGACAATATCCCGAACGTGCAATCGAATGCAATTTTGCCATGGACGCCACCAGAAACATCTCTCGGCCGTATATGTACCTTATGGAGGCGATGCAAAAATATCAGGACGCAGACAGTGGGTCTCAGATATCAGTAGAGGAATTTCGATCACTGTATCCTATCTTTTATTTTGATATATCAAAACATTCCGAACGAGTGATTGGATCGACTATTGATATTGAGGTCACTTGGACGCTTGGCGCATTGCCAGCCGAACAATATAAGGTATATGCCTTAGTTGTCAGTGATAGATTTTTGACAATTGATGCGACCAAGGGAAGGATGACTGTCCAAGTGTGAATACTATGCGACTAACAAGCATAAATGAAAACAGAATACACAACTAGAGAAGTATACCTAACGCCCGGTCACATTGAAAAATTACCAGCAACGGTTGCCAAACGTAATTTTGTTTCTCTAATGATATCCCCAGAGACTGACAAAGTCACCGCAGTGAAAATATTGCTGACGCAACAGCAAATCAATAAACTTAATCGGGGAAAACCGTTTGTTCTCAAATTATCCACTGCACAAATAACAGCGATGGCAAAACATGGCGGATTTTTTGGACCAGAATTTTTTGTAATAGCTAGCGCATTACCAAAAATTTTACCTGTACTAGGAACATTGGGACTAGCGGCAGCGTCAGGGGCAGTATCTGGAGCAACTGAAAAGGCGGTATCAGGCGATGGAATCAAACAAATTTATCGCTAGTTTTATGTAACAATAAAAAATAAAAATGGCAGACAAAGCGACAAAATCTAAAAAAAGAAAACGATGACGAAGCGTCCTCGAGCGCGGGCAATAAAGTTGTCGAGAGCAATAAAACGAGGAGGAATTATTCCTTTCGCTCCACTTTTAGCGGGATTAGCAGGCAGTCTAATTCCAAACCTGCTAGGGATAGGACGTGGAATGATTCTACCAGGCACCAGACGCCGTTGACGACGTCTGAAACGTTGACAACGCCTGTCGCGTTGAGTAATTTTGATATAATTGAAAAATTGAATGACATTGTCGGATTTCGTGGAGCATATTCTAAGGACGAATTAGATAATGTACCAGCAGGCGGTTAGTATATTGTAAATATACAAAACTCCAGTGATGGATCTGGCACTCACTGGGTTGCTGTCTACGATAATAATTATTTTGATTCGTTCGGACTTCATCCGAGTGATCTTATAAAAAATATATTTTAAAAAATTTAAAAAAAATAAATTACTCGTCTAATCAACTACAGCCGGTTGGAACAACCGCTTCTGGTTATTATTGCATTATGTTTATCCGATAGATGTCTCGGAGTGAAAACTCGGATATTCTGACTTTTTGAAGTTTATTTTGCAATTTGACAAGCAATCTTCTCACGCAAACAATGAGATTGCAGTTAATTTTATCTAAACTTACAAATATAAAAAAAAATAAAAACATGTCAACATACTGTCTCAAATGTACAACTAAAACAGACTAAAGATGAGACAACGGAAAAAAAAAAATTAATAATAGAATAATGCTAAAAAGCATTTGCGCTGTTTGTGGTAGAAAAAAGTATGTTTCTGAAATCGACATCTGGAGCTGGAGTTATTTTAGTAAATGATTAATTGACGAAGGTAAATATTTTTTGGTCCGATTTCTTATTTTTTGAGGGTCAAACCTCGAGCGATTTTATATTTGATTTTTAAGATTTTTTGATAAAAACGAAAAACCATGGTCTAAATTTCTTATTTTTAGCTGATTTTTTGTCTGTTTTTTGTCGATTTTAATGATTTTTTTAGCAAGAGATTGCGAAATTTATCAAAAAATCTTAGAAATCAAGTGCAAAAGCGCTCGAGGTGTGACCCTCAAAAAATAAGAAATCTGACTGATTTTCTTTGATTTTTTAACTATCTTCCCTTAAAAAACAAGATTTTTTAAACCAAAAATCGGTTAAAAAAACAATGTTTTTGTCAAAATTTATAAAATATTTTCAGATTTATAAAATATTTTCAGATTTACAAAATGTTTTTCGAAGAGGCCGCAGAAAAAACCACAAGAGAATCAATCCCATTTCTTATTTCTTGAGGGTCTAACCTCGAGGAGGTTAACGGAAATTTAGCATTGGAAAATCAAAAAAGATTTTTTCTAGTCTCCGTTTAATGGTCCTATTTCTTATTTTTTGAGGGTCACACCTCGAGGAGGTTAACAGGAATTTAACATTGGAAAATCAAAAAAATCGATTGTTTGGTTTTTGCCGGTTTTTACCAGGTTTTCTTGCCTGAATTCTCTGAAATATTGTGAAAAATTGTGGAAAAATTGGACGAGAACCAGTTAAAAATCGATTTTTTGATTTTCCAATGTTAAATTCCCGTTAACCCCCTCGAGTTTTGACCTCAAAAAAATAAGAAATCAGACTGATTTTTTAAAAATTTTTAAAATCATTTACCTCTTAAAAAAACCCAGGTGAAATTGGTCAGAAAACACAAAAAAAATTGACCAAAAAACAGCATGCTGCACAGAATTTTTCAGATGTCATAATATTTTTTTTTTTGCTGGCAAATATTTTGTCCACGATTAAAAAATAAAATAAAATGAAATGTAATTGTGATTGTGATAAAGATTTTTGTATCGAGCAAGATCAAATTATTACGTACTGTCAATCATGCAATCGACGTGAGGTAATTGACAGCGGTATTGACATCCACAAATTTATTGGAAAATTACCGAGACCAAAAGGAGGATGGACATTGCCTGGCCACAAATATACCGGGCCGTACAATCCACTAAACAAACAGTTAGACGAAAACAATAATCCATTACCAGGACAAGAACCTTATAATCAAGTTGATGCAATTGCAATGCGTCATGATATCTGTTATCGTGATATAGAGCGTACTGATAACGTTCGTACAGAGAGCTCAAAGTCAGACTGTGATAAGGTAATGTTAGATGAACTACATGATATGAAACCTGTAAATATGAGAGAACGATTTGATAGAAAGTTAGTTCAAGGAATGATAGGAACAAAATATAAGTTAGGACTTGGAAAAGAAAAGTATGATTATCTGGCATCAGAGCTACATAAACCTAAAAAAAAAGTTTCCTAGACGCAAGGTTGTTGCAAATGCCGTTGACGATATCTGGGCAATAGATTTAGTAGATATCTCAAATCCTGCTCAGTTCAACAATAATAAGAAATACTTGTTTCACGTTATTGACGTTTTTAGTAAATACGCGTTTAGTATACCCGTTTCGGACAAAACCGGAACATCGATGACTGATGCGTTAAAACAGATAATAACAAGTACAGAAAGAAAACCAAATAAAATTTGGACCGATCAAGGAGCGGAGTTTTTTTTTAATAAAAAATTTGAGCAGTTTTTAGAACAAAATAACATTAAAAAAAGTATGATAAAGGAAATGAGGGAAAAAGCGTTATCGTTGAAAGATTTAATCGCACACTAAACGAGCGGATACATAAACATTTGACAGCTAAAAACACAAATAAATATATTTACAATCTACAGCAGATTGTTGATAAATATAATAATACGAAGCACAGATCAATAAAAATGTCACCAAATGATGCAATTAAAAATCCAATATTAGCAAATGAAAACATGTACCGCAGACATAAATTTAAAGCTGGTGATAAAGTTAGAATTTCTCTGACAAAAAAAAGTATTTGAGAAAGGATGTACCTCAAACTGGAGCGAAGAAGTATTTATTGTTGATAAAGTTTTACTGACAATACCGGTTACCTATGCACTAAAAGATTTATTAGGTGAGCCTGTAATTGTTATCTTTTACGAACAAGAACTACAAAAAACTGAACAAGATGTTTTCGTTATCAAACGAGTAATTAAAAGTGTGGTAATAAAAGCCTTGTCAAGTGGCGCGGTTATAGCGATAAATTTAATAGTTGGGTACCAAGCAAACAAATTATGAAATAATGTTTTTGTAGATTTCCTCGTACTTACGTTTGACAGATTTACATTTTATTGGCTCACATAACGATATCAAATATCGTCTGCGATCGTCAGAAATCGTCATTAGGTTAAACATTTTGACAAATATAAAATCGAATTTTATATTTTTCTGTCGATCTGGAATTCTAATGTTTCAATAGGGTTTTATCAGCCACCAAAAGGACTGAATTTCATCTACTGTAAAATTAAATTTCACAATTTTCTTTGTGATATGATATTTTACATTATATCGACCAATTGTCGGTCTGCTGTAATTTTTTTTATCAACTACACCTACAATCTCGTTTTGTTCATCATCGTTGTTAAGAAGAATGTCATCCTCTATGTAATCAACCGAGTCGTGTTTCTCTGTGACTATAGCATCTCCTGCTTTAAAATTATCGTCCGCGATTGTATCGCTGGCGTAGATATCAGCAAGTCGTTTCATCAAGTCCATATTATAATATATTTTTATCTAATTTATAATTATAAGATGACTAACGAGGTAAAATATCATCAGAAAGTTAATATATTAAATTATGGAGAATTAGCAGAAGCAGTGCGAAAATGTTTGTTGGGGTATAGTTGTTATTATGTTGAAGTTATCGTTATGCATGGTGATTCTAATAAGATTCTGCTAACAGCGGCAGAAAAAAAAAATAAACTTAATGACAGAACGTTTATTACACTAAAATTTAACAAAGATGATGTTTTAATGTTTGCTCATAATTGTCTTACCAAAACTGAACTAGAAAATATAATTAATCGTCATATTTGAAGACGATTCTGTCAAATGTTGATTGTGATGTAGCTGATTTTGTTATTCCATCTGCGATAAATTTTATTACCCTAGGATTTATCTTGTAGTGTCTTGCGGCAGCATTAATCGATTGAAATTTTAGTTTCTCGTCTGTTTCAAGATTTACCGCAATGACAGGTTTTACCGGACATCTAAAATTAATACCACCTCCTCGTCCTCATCTAATATTTTCTTGTTGAGTAACAAGTTCGAGATTTTCCAACCGATTGTCTGTCTTTATGTCATTGATGTGATTAATCACTAAACCATTAGATATAGGTCCGTTAAACGTTTCGTAAACGAAACGGTGGCTATAATAACCAACAAAATCTGTTTTTTGTTCTTCTAACAACCACAAACAAGTATCCACTTTTTTGCAAATTCCCAAGCACTTTTTTTAGTTTTTTTGTTTCGAATAATTCCAAGATCATTCGCCTAGTAGAGATCAAATACGGGATGAGGTTGAAATTCGTTTTGTAAAGATAAGTTTTCAATGTTATCATCAGTAACCGCGCCGTTGACATGATATACTCGCTGTCCAACTGGTATGTCTCCACAAAACAAAGTGTAAATAAAATCTTTTCTAAACATTTTTACTTTTTCAGTATTATCTCCTTTAACGCTGATATTATAACCAGCTGGTGTTGCTCTACCAAACGGTTGTCGTATTTGACGTGAATCACCGACCCTAACATATTTCCCGCGTACGAGTTATACTGGGGGTGAACATAATAGTACTCTTGTTCGCTTGCGCTTGTCAGATTATTTTGTGTCATTATACTATAAGCATTTTATATCTCTAATTGATTGTTCAACTGGCGCATGCGCAGTGTGCGATGAGATATCGATCGAACAATCAATTAGAGATATAATATTACATAATACAATAATGCTGAAGTTACGTGATATAGCCAAAAAGAGCCATATAGGAGAACCTACAAAAATAGCCACTGCTTTTGCAAGATTTAACAACAGCTATCGGTTTGATAAATAAGTCGTCCTGGTAAATTTTACCGCAACGAATCTTTATCATTTGTTAGAACCAACTGTAAAACGTGAACTTGAAAAACATAAGGGTTTGAAAATACTGGTGCAATATCACGTTATAGTTTCAAAGCTACTTGGGACAGAAGAGGAAATTGCAGACCCTTACATTAACGCAAAATCAAAACGTGTTTTGTTTGGAACTGATCTTTCATCACTGGCTGATGAAATACACCAGGAAATTTGGAATAAAATAGAAGAATTTACAGAATTAGGTTCGGGCTGGAAGTTTGAGATGATTACTGAAATTTTATTTCACACAATGAAATATAACGTATTACGCGGTAGTTCGTATATTGACCTGCCACAAAAAATAAAAAAATAAAAATGTTGCATAAACGTAAAGAACTTTGATAACAGATGTTTTCAGTGGGCTATTCTTTCTGCGATGTTTCCAGCAGAAAAACACGCTGATCGCGTTGACAGATATTTTAGTCACGTGTCAAAATTAAATTTTAATGGTATTGACTTTTCAGTTGCAGAAAATCAAATACCAAAGTTTGAAAAGCAAAATATTATTTCAGTTAATATATTTGGTCTTGACGAGCGTGAAAATGTTTATCCAAGGTATATTTCAGAAAAAGCTACGCAATCGACAATAAACTTGCTGTTTTATAAGAATCATTACGTTTGGATCAAAAACTTTAACGGACTTGTTGGTAGACAATATAACAAATATAAAAAAAGAAGTATTTCTGTTATCGTTGTTTTGCACGGTTGCTCAGACAATGAAGAATTACAAAAACGTCTACAGTATTGTATTAATATACAACGAATAACAATGCCGTTCAAAGAAAATAATTTATTACAGTTTGTCAATCATAAGCATAAACTAAAACTTCCTTCCGTCGTATACGCTGACTTTGAATGTTTGCTCCAGCCTGTGCTTGGCGCAGAAAATAATCCTAACAAGTCGAGTACAAGAAAAATTTAAAATCATATCCCATGCGGAGTAGCGTATAAGGTAGTTTGTTTTACTAATTCCAGTTTATCCAAGTCGATTAAATTATATCGTGGTAAGGATCCAGCTGTTTGGCTTCTCAAGCAGTTGATTAACGAAGTTGATGATATATTTAATCGTTTAAGAAGAATCGTTCTAATGATAAAACTGACGGCTCAACAAGAATTCGATCACGAACAAGCAGAATTTTGTCATTTGTGATAAAGCTTTTGAATCTACCGATAATAAAAAAGTACGTGATCATTATCATTTGACCGGGCAATATCGTGGAGCGGCTCATGACAAGTGTAATTTAAAATTTCACGCTCCAGATTTTGTTCCAGTTGTTCTTCACAATTTCAGAGGATATGATAGTCACATTATCGTAGAAGCTTTTGGTGATCCTGAAATAACGTCTCGCTTAAAACTCGATAATACAATCAAGTGTATCCCAAATAATTTTGAAAAGTATATGTCAGTTACTTTAGGCAAGTTGCGTTTTATCGACAGTTTACAGTTTATGGCAGCATCGTTGAATGAGCTAGTAAAAGGTTGTAGCGAGTTTGATAACTTACAAGATTCTTTTGGAGATAAATTTAATCTATTGACAAAAAAGGAATATTTCCGTCGAGTATCTCGAGATTGGAGTAAATTTGATGAAACTTCTCTACCTGAAAAAGATAAATTTTATTCACAACTAAAAAAGGAAAATATAACTGATGACGAGTATAAATACGCACAAGACACTTGGAAAGAATTCGATTGCAAGACGTTTGGTGATTATCATGATTTGTATTTGAAAACTGATGTGTTATTGTTGGCGGATGTATTTGAAAGCTTTCGAAAAGTGAGTTATAATAATTATAGACTCGATCCCTGTTGGTATTACTCTGCTCCCGGGTTATCTTGGGATGCTTTGTTAAAGTTTAGTAAAGTGAAGTTGGAATTACTGACTGACGTTGACACGTTTAACTTTATTGAGAAAGGTATCCGTGGCGGTATTAGCGTGATAACAAAAAGTATGCGGAAACAAACAACAAATATACGAAAAAGTATGATCCTGAGCTTATATCGAAGTATATCGTTTATCTCGATTTTAATAATTTGTACAGTTATTCTATGTCAGAACCAATGCCATTTGGCGGATTTCATTGGATTACAACTAATTTCTAGCGGAAACAGAAAAAAAGATACCTGACGATGTTTCGTATTTCGTTGAAGTTGATCTCGATTATCCTATTTCGTTACACGATTTACACAACGATTATCCTTTCGGTGCGGAATCAATAATAATAGATTATAGTTTATTATCTCAAGAACAACAAGCAATAGCATCACCAAGACAAAATTATACGGTAAAAAAGTTAGTATCAAACTTACTTGACAAGAAAAAAATTATGTTTTGCATTGCAAAGTTTTAAAACAAGCGGTAGATGCCGGTCTTGTGTTGAGGAAAGTTCATCGTGTACTAAAATTCAATCAGTCGCCGTGGATGAGAGGTTATATTAACTCAAACACTTCAAGAAGAGCCGTAGCGAAAACCGATTTTGAAAAAAACTTCTTTAAGCTTATGAACAACTCCGTTTTTGGTAAGACAATGGAAAATATTAGAAAGCTAGTAAATATCGAGCTAGTTAATTATGTCAACCGCAGGAACAAACTTGTGTCAGATGATTTTGTTAGTATGAAAATTTTTAATAAGAACCTTGTCGCTATACGCGACGAAAAACAAATCTAAAATTAAATAAACCTATTTACGTTGGAGCTTCTGTACTTGATTTGTCGAAGTGGCTTGTATACTATTTTCATTACAATTTTGTTAAGAAGCAGTAACTGTCAAGTAGATTATTGTTTACTGATACTGACTCGCTTGTTTATGAAATCGAATGTGAGGACGTCTATCAGGATATTTACAATAAACGACATCTGTTTGATCTCTCCGTTTACCTTCGTGACAGTAAATTTTATGATGACACAAATAAAAAGGTTATTGGTAAGTTGAAGGATGAAATGAACTCGAGCATCATCAAATATTTTATCGGATTGCGGAGTAAAATGTATGCCGCGTTGCTAGACAATAATAAAATAACAAAAAAGCAAAAGGTTTGCCTCGCGATTTTGTTAAAAAATTTATGGGATTTGATGACGGCGGCGTTAGTTTTATAAAAGCAATGGCTATTCGAACAAATCATCATAAACTTGAAACAGATGTTATTATCAAACGTGGATTAAGTAATTTTGATGACAAACGTTATTGCGAAAATGGAGTAGATACGTTTGAAAATTTGACAGTGACAAATAGCAACAATAGCAAGATCAAATATCTAATGATAGACGGTAAATAGTTGACAGTTGAAATTAACAATGAAATATCAGGAATATGTTTTAGTGGTAGCGGCTTTGCTCGTGACAAGCTAAAGCTTTCGCTTATCAGATCCGATAACAGCGAGTATTTTAATTATCTTGAAAAATTAAGCCGTGAGTTATCAAAGGGATTTAATAATTTTCATGATCCGATCAGTCAACAAAAATATACTAAACTTACCATTGCTCTCGATTGGTCTAAGGTATATTTTATCGACAAAAAATATTTTCTTAATAAACCACAGATAAAAGACTTATTTGAGTCTCTCGTTGTGTAAGCGGTAGAATAAAGTTTAGTTTCTATTATCATGGTGATGAAATATTTTTAATACCTACAGTTGAAATACTGATAATTGGTGATGAGGTCTAAACTTCCAACCCCTGCCGGTATGAAATTTTGTCTAACAAATAGGTATAAAATTTTATCTAACAATAATACAATAAACTTGGGCCAGAAATTGTTGGCCGGGGTGAGCGGGTCCCTGGGGTGGGAATTTGTATTTGTTTGGAGTTGGTTGGGGCCTGGGATAGGGGTCTTGGGCTAGAATCCTTGTTTTCCCTTACTACTTCGACACAGTCTGCCACACGCCTTCAGTTCATGGGTTAGCGCGTCTTCGTTCTATTTTAGGAAGTTTGGCCAATGAAGGCCATCAGCACGGGGTCGGAGGAAAGCACCCGATAGTGACAGATAAGTATGACAAATAAAATTAGTTTTACTCCCTCCTCCTCACCCCCCCCCCCCAAAGCTACATTTTATTGTCAGCAATAACTTACCTGTCACTATTATTGAGTTGAATTTGTCAGTAAGGAGAACGGCTGATGGACTGGAAAGATGTAAAATGTTGAAAGATTACTGATTGTGACCCAGAGAAAATATATCTTGGATCTGGTTTGCTAATGACCGAATGTAAAATCTCACAATTCAGACTATTGTGTAAAGCCGAGTGATTGAAATATCACCAGGAGTAGCGATAGCACTAACTTCATAGCTTTTTATCCTCGTGAGCAAGTCTCTTTCTGTGAGAGACACGTAAGCTCTCTTGATCGTGAGCGCAATCCATCGAGGATAGTGGATGCCGAAATATCAGCTAAGCCCCTTAAGGGGAGAGCAAGCATTTTTCTACCATTCCTTCTCCCTTTAGCAGTTGCTAAATAGAATCCAGGTGCCCATAACTGGGCAAAGAAGTCTATCTCGATCATCCCACAGATGCGACTGACAATGGGGATTACTATCGGGGATGGAAATACTTACTGAAGTTGGGGTTAAGTTGAAGAATGTTTCTTTAACGAAAGAATAGAAAAAATATATTAATATTGAAGAAAGTGCTTAGATAGCTTCGTTTCGTTCAAAATTCTTATTATCTTTTTAACCGATTCGGCATTTCCGGCTTCCATCGCATTCCAGCCAACTGAAAGGTAGACCAAGAGAACTTGAAAACATGTCCATTTGCTTGTGTGGGAATTTGAATTTATTAGGAAAAAAAACATCAGAGTAGGTCAAGTTTGACTAAAGCATTATAACTTCAATTTGTAGAATAGCGCGATATGGGCTGCGAAGTGTGTGAAATATTCCTGAAAATTTGACTTACCGTTCCTATGTTATTAACATCGGAACACGCCTACATAGTGCCGTTATTTGGACCGTAAGACCTCGACGCCCAAAATATAAATATCAGGGTCGAGGGCTTACATTGTAGAACTAGGGCGAATGACTTGCACAGACTGGGTCAATGCCCGTGTTCTAAGAAACTCTAAAACAAGCAGTTGGTGCATCTAGCACGGACGAGGTATTTCTACTGCAGAAAGACAAAGCAAATTAAATAATGACAGGTAAGTTATTACTGACATTAAGGTAGTTATTTTGATTGTGTCCGCGGTGTTTGTCATGTCTTCTAATTTTGTATATCTTCTCAGTGACGCTGTATGCTATTTTAACAGAACATTCCTTAGCAATATGTTGGCAATGAAGATATAACTGCCTAAGTATAGCGATTTAATGGTTTGTGAGTTTAGTAATAATTGATCTATAATCGAGCATATTAATAAAAAATAATGGGGTTGTGGGGCGTTACCTTTTCTTTTTTATGACACGAACAGTTACCATTTTTAATTTACTAATATCCTAGAACAACATATTCTGGACGTAGTACAAAACATTCCTACGCATAAGGCAACTGGTTTTGACAAAACTAGTTATGGAATACTTAAGGGTACTTATTTTGTGGCAAGTTAGCCATTGTGTTTACTATTAATATATAACCCAGAGAATACTGTTTCCAACGAATCTGGAAAAGTGGCGTTTTTATGCCTAGTTTGTTTGCTTGTATCTTTATTTTTCATTTTTTTTTAAAATCCTACATGATTGACCCTAGCAATTATAAACTCATATCGCTTTTGATCGTGTAGGAAAATTATAGAAAAGGTCATTTTCAAATACTTATATAATTATATTTATCAAAACGATCCCGTTTACAAATGCCAGCCGGGATTCCTAGCCAGTCATTCTACCAAAACGACACAATTGACTAGTCCGGTTCCCTGCTAGTTACTCTCATATAGTTGCTCTCCGCTACACGACTGGCGCGGTGCAACGAAAGAAGCAGACTATGCAGGGAACCAGACTACACATTTTACATGTGCCAGTAGGGATTCCTAGCCTGTCATTCCATTACTCACCAGCTCTTCGATATTTCTCATCGGATTTGCGTATAACTCAAGATTAATTAAAACACGAGTATTGTCTTCTGCAATATCTCCAAGGTTTATGGCGGGCTGGCATCATTCTCTGACAAGAAAGTAATTTATTATTTCCACCTTATCATCGTGGAACAGACAGCATTAAGATGTAAGACTTGCCTCAGTAATTTGTGAATTCAAACAACTGCTATCTTGTGAAAAATGTGAAACGCCTCTGTACTACACGTATTGTGAAATGAGATGTGTTATCTTACATGTAATACTCAGAAATAAATTTAGTTCTCCAAAATAATTACTTATTATCCATCTAATTCGGCCATCAATACGTAACTATGTTGATGAGACAATGCATCATGATACTGTATTACCATTTTTTATAGTGTGGCCGTTATGGAAATCAATGCGTCATCTTGTTTATAAATGGAATTTATCTTATCTATCGCATGGTCTAAATTGCACACTACTTAAAGCTTAGATTATTCTGGTTTTCTTCACGTTTGTAAATTATTCCAGACAGTATTATCTGTGGTCAAGCAGATCCATGTATTTCATACACTGATTCCCCCAACCCCATCTCTCTCTCTCTCTCTCTCTCTCTCTCTCTCTCTCATTTTATGTATGGGAAGAACTGTACGCAAGTTCAAAAACCTGTTACGCAACCCATATTGTTTCTCTAACAAGGTAATAAAATATGTTGAAATTGTAACGATCACTGTCCGGAGAAAACCAGCTAAGACGAAAACACCAAATAAGAAGAAGATTATTAGGCTACATAGTGGGCATTAACTTTGCAGAAGTAATCTAAAAGAAACACAGAGAGGTTATACAAGCACATAAAAACAAGGAACATAAATGTTTAGCGTTGTAAATAAATATAAATCAAAATGCAGAACTATAATACAGAAATATAATGTGAGATACTCGAATATTATCACCACTGTGATCCAGTAACTGTAATGAACTATTTTAAAATGATTATGTTATCAATCCCAATGCGATCAGATTCAATGTCAGATTCAAGGTCATAAATTTGCCATTGTTTTGGAGAATAATGACCCGATCTTTGACCCGAATAAATTTGACCTTGATAAACACTAACCTTCTGCTACGTATTGCCCCCACTTTGTTGGGGTGGGTGTAGTGGAATTTTGGTTATCGTTATCTAGAGGGTGATCGCCTTCGGTGTTATTGCCCGGATCGAGTAAATATCAATATAAAGTGTAGAACATATAAGTGGGATAGATAGAGATCTGAGCAGATATATAAAACAGAATGACCCGAGTCCCCCCCCCCCGTACATGAAAAATAACAATTTTTAATCAATTACATAAATAACGATGACAATGCATTACATTAGGAAGATATGCTTCTTTTTTAAATAAATCATTCACCGAATTTCAAAACACAAATATACTTATATAAATAGCCGATCTGTTTTAAAGGATAGAATTAGTTCATCATAGAATCGAGTGAACAATCGAAGTCATTGCCTTGTACAACTTCATAACCTGATCATTTCCGGTTCATTCCAAATTCACTGTGACTGTTCGTCTTGGTCCTTTCAACTTTTCCCTTCTCCAAAACTCTCTATTGTCTCGCCTCTTTCGGTGCTTGAATTTTGTGTGGGTAGGTGGATATGTAACGTGATACGTAGATACTTCGATAGGTAGGTACTTGGATACGTCCCGTCGAGCTATTTCACCTTGTGTTTTCAAGCTTCGCTCGCTTCTACCGCCAAAATCGTGTCCGTTGACTTTCCAGACATCCGATCCCTTGGATAATTATTTACGAGTGAATTTCTTCTAAATTCACACTCGGAGTCTCCTACCTTTGTTTTCCTCTTGCAGAAAAGTGTAGACTAACTAAAAATTTTGCGATGGGACATATTAAAACCAAGAAATTCTCGTGTGGGAATCACGCCCCTTATCTAGCGTAACCAATCCGGATTAAATATCTTTCCCGCCTTTAATAACTTGGCGCCAAATTTGTAGTCTGCGTGACCTCTAAATTCCCAAATAACTAATTCTGGAAAATCTCAAATCTGACAATTTCGATACAAAATCGAAGTTAACCTGTTTTCCTTCCAGTCTGTCTGACGGTTAAATAAACTAATGTTTAATTAAGAATCGTTTCTGTCCTGACACAGCCATTAACAAATCCGTGCATTATGGTGATTTAAACACGCGCCGGTCCCCATAAATCGAATTAATCGTTCACCTGCCCAAATTAATGTGCTCTTCAGAGATCGACAGAAATTTGCACCCCTACACCTTCTTAATAATTGTTCCACGAATTTAATCAATATAAACCATAGTGTTGTCTACTGTCTATTCAGTTTGATATATGTTGGAAATATTTTGCAGGTATAAATTCCGCAAAACTTACTCTAACAAAAAAGATGAATATATTCCACAAAAAAGTGATTAAATATTTCCATGTAGATTTAGCTCACACTGTTAGAGAATTTTTTAACTATCAAGTAAATTTTCCTTCAGGAGACGTAGTAATGGCAATTTTCCTTCAGCGCTGAAAGTTATCGAAAAGCAGTTAAATGTACATGTCCAGCTGTTCACAAATTGTCCGTTTTCCATTAATGAAGAACCTAACTATTTTAAAAATCATCTTCCGCTGCTTCGACTTGCTATGTGTTTTTTCTCAGCTTACAATCTGCCCATCGTGCTATTTAGTCAGAGGTACTTGATTCTGGGAAACTTGTGTGTACACTCACTAATTATTTAACTGGTGACTGCACACTAGTTTCCCCCTGAATCAAGTGGACTCAGAACACAATTTTACTATATATTCTCTACATTTGTTTCTCAGTACTGAACTTTCCGCTGTGTGACAATCAGTACAAATCATATGTTAAAGTACCTTCAAAGATGACTTCACGGTGAAGTTCTTGTCATAGGTTCACCGGCATTTTTTTGAGAGGCTGGACCGTAAAACAAACCAGCGTGCAATGGAACACAGATTTCACTTCCGGACCATCACCAAGACCTTATTACTCCATGTACTCTGTCGCCGAAACACACACAGACAACCATACCATAAGCTCATATCATAAAGAATAAACAATTGCCTTTAAATCCATACCAAGAATGCCTAAATCTAACTCTTGTATCACCACCAAAAGGAAACAGGAAAAAATACTCTAAAAATAGACTGAGACTACATTCGTGGGAACTATTAATTGTGATCTGTTTCCAAGTGCCTGTGGTTTGGGGGGGGGGTTGTTTGTAGAAGACAAGGTGACTAAATGGTTAGAAGGTTGCGGCTTTCGAATATTTTCCCCAGACTGACCCGGATCGGCTGCATATCTTCTGAAGACAGGCCCTTGCAAATATCGTAATAAAAATTATATTTATATAACAAGTGAAACGCAAGCTGTTGTTGACAGTCTATGGTGATCTTTGTAATATAGCTATGAAAGACATGAATGACAAGCTTCGTATGAATATATCAGTTCCTGAAGGGGAAGAAACAACAAGAACTTGTTGCAATGATGAACTTAAATCCTTAAGGACTGATATGCATCGGAATGAGACACGGTTCTTAGTTTGAAAAGTATTTCTAGATCCATTATATGAGTAAAAAGATTTTATTTAAATCATTCATTTTGAAGAGGTTAAAAGAATTGCGGTGAAATCAAAGAACAAAATTTTCTGAAATCAGTGGCGTACTAAGGGTCAATGGCGCCCTGAACGACGATGAAGGTCCAAACGGGTTTTTGGCGCCCCAAAACCTCTGGTTGTTGTTGTTGTTGTGGGGCTTAACGCCTTTTTTCAGCACACGATAGGCTATACATGGCGGCCAGTATTAATGGTGGAGGAAGAAACCGGGAAATCCCCGGAAAGAACCACCGACCCACGAGAAGCTACTGGCAAGCTTTCCCAAAACCTCTGGCGCCCCGGGCAAACGCCCATCCGACCCCGTTAGTACGCTATGTAATGAAAGCGCTACAACACTTATTTCAGCTGATAGTCGAGACAGAAATCATTTTAGCACTGTAAAGATGAGCCATTGTATTCTCTATACTGAAGAATAGATCCACAGATCCGAGAATACCGTTAGATTACAGAGTAGAGCTGGATACCACGAACAGTTGGAGAAAGGAATATTTTGTCCCAGATCTCCTTTTATAGCAATGTTGACACTGTCGAAATACGACTTACTGACGGGCAAATAGTGATGATGTACAATTTCGCTGTGAATGTGATGGGTGTTTCCACCTTCCTCGTTATTGGTCGTGGCAGAATCCACTTTGAAAGGAATGATTCGCAGTAACGGTGCGGTTGTATGTCACACTACGTTGTACTCCACTACATCGGAATACACAAAGATCAAATTCAGTCCTTCGTTCAGTTCCACAGGCTAACGAAAATACTTGTAAAATCGATCGTTGTTGTTGATGTCTCTGGAATTGGGGGACGATCTGAGGGCTCCACCCAATATCTCAAACAAAGCAGGATGAAAAGTGATGGACAACGTTTTGGCAGGACTTTGCCAAATTGATCGTTGAAAATAGCACCAATTGTTTACACCAAATAACCTGCCGGACTTTTCATGGAATAAATGCTTTTAAGGCAGCATTGGCTAGTGATGGCTTTTTGGAATCGTAAAAACCATGATCGTTGCCATCCAACTGTTGTTGCACTTCGTTCAGGATTTCGACCGAAAACTTCATTTGATTTCCACCGACATTTAGGACTTGTGTTGGGTGAATTATTTCGATCAAAGCCACTTCCCAATGGGCTTCGTGATCCATTTGGATGGCCTGAGGTAATTTGGCTGTAAAACAGCACAAAGTATTGTGAGGAAACACGTCCATGGAACTGTCACTGGGTAAAGTTAAGTAAAATTGGTTATTCATAATTCCAGAGTTCTGCTGTCCGAGGGGTCACTGGAGGTCAGAGGAGTGTCTAAAAGAGGATTGTTGTTGTTAATGTGACTGTTGGGAGAGTGACTGACGTTGGGCTCAAGACTCCCGTTCTTACCGTTAGTGTATTTCAGGGATGGATTGGGGAGAAGGTAACCGATGCAACTCCTTAGTAAAATGGTCCACAATTGTTTGTCTCCTTGTTGCAAACTCAAATTGGCAATGGCAACACCGATGACACAATACACCACAAAGTTTTGTCAGAAAAAGACGATTTGAGTTTTAGGCACAGGATCTCCACACCACACCCACAAGGAATACTTTTGTAGATCTTGCAGAGAAGAAGAAGAACTCGGTGAAGGAGTGGTCACTGTGGTGGTTGAGGCTGTATTGAAGGGCATGATGGTCACTTCTTTTTATAGTCGATGACTTGCGAAGGTCGTTCCAAGAATCAAAACTCGGCGGATATCCTTTCCAATGTACTTTGACTTCTTTGATACGTCGTCTTCCCACTTTACAGGTTCTTTGTTCGAGAATGCTTTCGATATCGTACACTTCGTCTTCTTTTTGGTCACGCGTTGTAACTCGGGCAAGTAGAACGTTCCTTTTAACACTTCCCCGTTCATGTCTTCCAATTTATAGACGTTAGGATGACGGCTACGCACTCGTCCAGTGACACGAAACAATTCGATGGTCCAGTTGGGTAAGTAACCTTTGTCCAAAGTGCGTTTGATTTTGCCAATGCGTACCCAATCTCCCGCCGTCAACACTCCACCTTTCCTGGGGACAGCAACAGTCGGGAACGTACCAAACAGGCGCTCAAAGACGGTCACTTCTTGGGGGAGGAGTACATCCGATGCTCCGATGGCAATATTGGTTGTACGCTTGGACCAGGTGCGGTAAGACGTTGATGCACTTGAGAGTGTTGATGCGTAAAATATTACCACATGCGATCTTTCAAGGTGCGTTGAAAGCGTTCCACGATGCTGGCTCTGGTTTCTGAATTCTCGGTGGTCAAAAAATGAATGTCTTGTTTCTTTAATTCTTTTTGGAAAGCTTGGTTCAGAAATTCGCTGCCTTTGTGGGTTTGCCATCGAAGAGGGTGACGAACACTGTTTCAACACCAGTTTGAGGGCTCGCACTAACTCAGTGCTCGATTTGGAAGTGAATGGCACGACCCAGGCATATTTGGAAAAGACATCGATGACACAAAACAAATATTTGTAGCCACGATTTAGGTGGCCAAATGAGAGATATCGGCTAAATCGGCTTGCCATTGATGATCGATGCCCTCCACCTGGGTGCGATTTATGAAAAATTTTCGTGGAATGGGTTTGTATAAGGTGTACGTGGCAAGTTCTTGTAACCATCGTTGCACTTGGGGTAAACGGACACTTTTCAGTCGGGTTTTGGCAGCACGATACAATTTCTGAACTCTTCCGTAACCTGCAGGATGGGATGGATCGTAGTAAATGCTGCTATCAATTTCTCCATCAGGATTTGTTTTTAATAAGTCACCCACTGTTCACCAATGCTACTCTTTACTTCGTGTGGTATTTTCTTGGTTTGTAATGCTTTGCTTGTCCGACGAGCAATAGGTGTCGAAGAGGAGGAAGATGTCTCAACATGGATAATCAGTTCTTGTTTAATTTCTGTCTTCACCTTCCTTTTCTGAGGAAGAAGGGATTGCCATCATCTGTTTAATCCAACCAATTCTGGATGTTGTTGGTGTTAACTTGCGTACTTTTTCTGGTGGAATTTGAAACTCTTCTCCTTTATCTGTCGTGGTCACTGGGGGTGGGTGTGTGAAGGATTTTCATCAGGGTCTTAAAATCTTTCAGAGTCGGTTGAGCTGTTTCGTCTAAAGCTTTCTGGTCAAAGAGTTGAAGTCGTTGGAACACTTGACCGTACAATTGCGATTTTTCCGTTTCTGATAAATCGCTGAGATACATCAACGATTGCAATTCGTGTTGTAACTGGGACATCTCGGTCAAATGAGGATTGGGAGGTAAATGCGAGTTAAGTTGTTCTTGCCTACGATGGATTCCATCCATCATTTGTAAGGTACTAAAATCAGTTTTCGTCCTTCCATCAGATTCGAAAGGTCACGTCTGATATCTTTTGACTCCAGAGACTCGTTTTATCTTCTTGATCCTTTTTATTTTTGAGCCATTTGTGAAGCAGTAGCTCCCACGAATCCTGTAATCAGTGGTGCCAATATGGCTTTTGGTATTGGTGCTAACAACAGGTGCACAAATCCTCCGCGTTGTACCAACATCTTTTTCTTTTGACGGATGGGTATTTTCTTTTGAACCATTTGGCGAAGAACGTGTCGATGCTTCGCTAAGCATTCTTTTTGATGTTGAAAAAGGTATCGTTCCTTTCAAGACATTCAGACAACATTCGCACAGGTATCGATGACGTCTTTGGAGGCGGTTTGAATGAGTTGTTTTCGCATGAGTGGAGGGGCTTTGGACAGGACGGACAACAAGTCCCAATGTTTGGCCAAACGAGGACGCAGTCCTCTCCTTTTCTTTCTTTTGGGGGTAGAATAGGGATGACTTCTGGGGGTGGCATCTTTGTTTCTTTCGGGGTACACACAAAAAAATACACTGGCTTCGATAACTTGGCACACGCCCTTTCATCGCATTTTTTGGAGTAGGTCAAGGTTTTGTGACCAGTCTTTTTCACGCACTCTTTGACTATCGCTGTGAAGACTTTTTTCTATATGGCCAAACAATCCTGCCCTTTAGTTGCTCCTCTTTTTCTTTGGAGGATGGGGTCTTTTCTGGGGTAGACGAAGATGCTTAGCTAAGCGATTTTTCGGATGCGGGGTCAAAACGACGAGACTGTCCTTTTCTTTTTCCTTTTTCTTTTTGGACAGGAGAAAGACAATGGTGCTGGTGGTGTGTACTTCTTTTAGGAGAGATCTTTCGGCGTTCCGGAGCACAACAACACTGATACCCATCGTTTGCCCCAGGTCTTTTTTTATAGTGGAATGCGTCGCCACCGATTGTCTCTACGTCGTATCAATTTGACGACAGGCATCACGCGTTGTGGAGGGGTTCGCAAAGGACTAAATCGGGACAGTTCTTGCTTGGATAAATCCAGTAAACTCTGTAAAATGCCCGATCTTGGACTATCTATGAGGCTACTGGAAACGCGGTCACCATCGCTGCAGGTCGTGGTTTGGGGATGTTAAGGTTACGCCCTGGCCGAAGTGCCTCTCTTGCGGGTAGGAGCTGCTTTCTTAGGGCTATTCTGGGGTTTTTCTTTTTCTTTAACACCACACGATACGTTGAGGGGGACGATTGATCAAATGATTTTTATGTTCGATCAAACGTTTGACAAATTCGGTTTTGCCTGAGCCGCTTGGTCCAGCAATTGACATGCTAGAGGGATGGCGACTATACAAGGCCTCCTAACTGGCACGATCTAAGTTTTCGTCGATGACTTTGAAAGTGAAGGAAAAGGGAACAGAGACAGCAGAGGTAGCCATAGTTAAGGGAATGTCACTTTTGAAACGAAGGCAGACAAGACACGAGTTTTTATACTTTTTTCAGGACACGTTTATTTCAAAACATTTTTGAAAAGTAACATGAAAGACAAAAATACATAAAAGCCAAATGGTTAAGTAATTCGATAAAATACACATCAAAACGATTAAAGTGGAATATAAACACTGTACATCATTTTGGGTGACGAAGGTGCGGTGTCCTAGGGACACTGGATAATATTGTTATAGGCTCTAAACTTGGCACAGTCACTCAGGGGTCCCGCCGGAATGGCCTTTCTGCGATGTCCATGTCAATGATGGTCCTGTCCTGAATGGAATGGTTTTCTTCGGTGTCGGGTTCTTCTTCCGACACTGTGGCTAACAAAAGGTTTAAAAGTTACATTTTTCACTGAATGTTTGCATTTATGATCACAAATATTGGACATAGTTTGCCGCTTCTTTTGACGAAGCCTCGAAACCCAAACTTTTCCAGTCACGTACATCTGGCCAATGAGGGTGCAAGTCACAAGCTACACACATACATCGTCGTAAACAGCTTCAGTGACTAAAAGTTGACGAATCTTTTTTCCCGTAGAGGTCGAGAAATATCGAGATGAAAGCGCAAGGCTTTTAACAGAATGAGTCTCTTGTGTACATTTAAAGGTGCCACCACCCTCATGTTTTTGGTGGTACCTCACAGTACAGATCGTACAGAGCCCACTCGGCTGGTAACGAAATCCCATAAAGGAAGTCATTGAGACGCACACCACACGTCGACCCAAATTACATACAGTTCTCGTAGAAAGCGTTGGTAATCCACCACAGTCTGAATACTGTCATTAACTTCCTTCCATGGAATCTGTTGTATCACGAATGATAAAGGTCTTGGCATGATAGCCAGATTTTATACGTCTTTTTGTCGGAGGTAATAAATGTTCTTGCACAGAAGCGACTTTATTTCATTACCGTACCAAAACTGTTTAGTCACTAACTCACATCACACGTTGCACAGACGTTTCCTCTCTAAGATTTGTTCATGAAAAACATTTTGGTAACCCTCTAACTCTTCCTCTGAATTCGGTGTAGTATGGCTAGCTTGTAAGAAATTGGATGAGTAGCAACCAAGGTCTTCCGGTCCTAGGGCAGTTGAACAATGTCTGACCACTGGAACGCTTTCAAATGAATCAGTCCTTTTATAGCATTCGGGTACCAACGGATGCAATTGTTCTTTGCGTTTCACTTGTATTTTGACGAACTCTAGGTGAATGCGTCCTCTCAACTCCACAGGCAAACCACAAATGTTCTCTTGTAAAGTATCCATCAAGAGATTACTGAGGTCGTCCCACTAAAAGTAGGTAGTGACAGTGCGGAGACCATCGAGCATGTTCCAGGTAAGCTGAATGTTTCTGTTCCCACTCGTGAAGTGACACATAGCAACTGAAGCATCACCTTCGCCCAAGTAGATAAATCCAGCTCTGGATAAGTCTTCGGGGATAGATCCTCTAAGATATTTAGGCCATTTTCCTTGGAAGGTTTGGAATCGACTTTCAAAGTCACAGTATTCAGACAAATGCACAGGGAACGAATATTTTCTTTCAAAGGTACATTTCAATGAGGGTACGGAGAAACCCGCAGTAGTTTACTCAGGCATGGATGACATCCGTAGGGTGGTAGCCGCATGGTTTCACGTGGAGGATGACATTGACCATGAAAACCAGTAAAGAGTCCACAATAAGTGGCATCGCTTTCACATCTGTCTGGTTTGACACGCACATCATGACTTTACATGCTAGGTATTGTAGTAGTAGTCATAGCAGTTCCCATGATGTGGTACTGAATCGCCGAGGTCACAGCGTACGGCATCAATATGCAAGGCACAGCATCGTACTCCACTTGAGAATCACCGAACTTTGAATGGTGTCTGTTAGGATCTTTCTCGCTTGGCAATGGTAGTCACAATGAGCTATCGGTCTTGGACGTTTTCCCTTTTTATATGCTGAAAAATATACGTGTCCGTACGGTAAAGTAAAGTGGTTGGGAAATCGCTTCCGGTACACGATTTGATATACACTTTTTTTAAAGGCCGACTGACGATTTGGTGTGTGGCTGAACGCACAATCTTGTGAGGTTGATAGGTGGTCACTTCAAAATCTTGATCCTCTCCAGACTGCAAGGCTTCTTTTCAATACCCCAAAGTTCATCACTTGACTCGTGCGATGATTTAGAGTCAATCCTTTCACTGTGTGCACTTCTCCTTGTTTGTCCCGGTATTCATAGCCGCAATTTTTGGGAACGTCACTAGCAAAACTTAGAATCTTGTCGTTGGGGTGCACGTCCGTCCAGGCTCCTAAACGGTCTCCTTCGATGTCAGTGTAACAAGATAACCGAGTTAGGACTTCGGATTTACAACAGAACACTTGATGGTGATACAAAAACAATGTTTATTGATGTATGATTTGAATGAGAAAGAATATTGATCAATACGTGCGTGTGTAAGATCCAAATATTGGACAAATTAACATATACGCACGAACCTAAAAATGCAACAAATATAAATACAAATGAATGACTTACACAGTACAAGGACAAAAAGTGAACAAATCACAGCAATTTCACACGATGAAAATAATGGGTGTTTTACGCAAATAGTAAAAATGATGTATTCACTCAACTAGTGAAAAATGAGGTATTGTTTTACTCAAATAGTAAAATGATGAATTGATTGGAGAGATATCATACAAAAATATCTTATACACTCCCAAAACAATGGGTATAACAAAACCCCAAAATTAGCCCACAGCTAAAAGATTACATACATGGGGCAACACAAAACACTCCGTCAATATCACACTTGGCTATCAGTCACACCGGTCTATCAAGCAAGTATCATATATAGGTAGTCACCGACCACCATTCAATTCCTTGGTCAATCAAGCAATCAGCGCCCACCAATCCGTTCTGCAGCGCCCAATCATCTGCTACTCGACCAGCAACACTGCTCACTCGGCTCTACGGCTGCTGTGGTTAATTTATGGTTAGCTCTATAGCTGGTACCACAACTACGATCACCATGGATCACTCTAGTCACTCTGGTCAGCTGAAAATACATCTAACACCGTGTACTACTTATGACACGGCATATAGAATAAAACGTACATTATACAAATCACATTATTGGTACAATAGTACGAAAAAAAAAAAAAATAAAAAAATAAACAGGTTCAGAAGTGAACCCGTGTCCGATAAGATTCCTATGGTACTAAACGTTTCTTAATAAAATACAACTTTATATTGTTAATGTAAATCTCTTGCTAAGTCACAAACAAGAATAGAAAGTATTGCATTATACCACGCAAGCCAAAGCTACATAGAAAATGTACGAAAATAAAAGTAGTACAATAGCTGTAACTTAAAATATACAAAAGAAATAATATATATAAAAAATTAATTACATACCTCTAGAGCTGAAGATGTGCAAGTCCCTAAGTTTTATTGGTGTGGTTACTCAGATGACATCATTTGAGTAACCCCATTGTGACAAAAAGTATTTTCTGTATTCACGTTTTCCATATGTGAGTGTTTCTTGTATTAATTTTATTAAATTTCATTTTTCATTAAATTTCGAGTACGGGTTTGTAAACCATTCAAATCTTATTTCTTCTGATAAAATCAAATTTCTGGAGTTATTTAATTCATAATCATAGTTTCCTGTAAGTCTAAAGTTTAATAAATAAAAGCTAAATTAAAATTCATATTTAATTTTCTATTAAGTATAGTTTTATAGTTTTAATAAATAGGTATCTATTATACTGTTTCTGCTTTGCGCATAGGTTGTTTGAGATCTTAATTAGGCACGAGCAGCATTCACACTATGCTTTCGCGATCACGTGAACACTAGCTCAGGTGCCACGAATTTCTTGTCTAATACATGAATGACAATTTTGACCGTAAATATATTAAGTGGCTCTAGTTAGGTTACTAATAATTTAATAATTTATTAAAGTAATACATGAATAATTGTTTAGTCAATTTAATCGTAATCAGTAATTTTTAAAATTTAACTATAATATTTATTGGTAAAGTTAAATATTAAACTGTTTAACAAGTGTTCTTTGCATTCGTTTAAGTTGTTTAAACATTTCCTACGTAATCACAAGTCCGTTTTCCATTGCGGTAAGTCATCTTTTAATCCATACAGTATGGCGAGTGTCCTTTCTCCCTGATCACAGGAAGGAGTCTCGATATCGCAATTTTGTCGATCTGTCCTTTCTCCCTGCTCAGCAGAAAGGAGTCTCATCATCGCGTATTGTATTCCATTTCTTTTGTATTTCATTAATTTCTTTTAATATTCTTGCTCCATGGCCTTAATTCAAAGTCCGTTTTGTTTCCGTTCGTTTGATTATGTAATTCTTCCTCTGTTTATCTGACATTTTGTAACTAGGGGTCTCCTGTACTGAGTAAACTGCTTGCTGACAGGACGTTCCGTAATGTGAAGATATCACTTTACGGTGAGGCATTTATATACATACGATGTAGCCGTGCTAGATGTAAATCGGTTTTTCCCATCGAGAGCACTTCGCACGTGCGGCAGGGATGAACCGAACTCGCTATTTCGAAATATTGTACAATATACATAAATCACCCTCGGGTATCGTTGTACACAAAAAAACGAAACCCGAGTACATGTATTTAATAAATAGAGGGATTTATATAATTCCGTGACAATACCTCCCCCTTAAAAAAAAAAGTGGCAACACTTTTAGGAACATCACGGAATGTGAACAAGAACAAAAATTAAAATACTCAGTTTGGAATACTGAACGAAAATTATCTGCTAATTACATCCTACTTAAAAAATCAGCACCCACATTTTCCGACCCTCGAATCGCCTCGATTCGGAAACTATACGGTTGCAAAGACAACGCCCAACGCATCAATCTTGCGTTGGTGACCTTTGCTTTGTTCAAGTATAAGAGCGGCTGATGGTCCGTTTGTAACATAAACCCCCTCCCGAAAAGGTATGTATGGAATTTTCCTATCCCCCATACTAAGGCTAGGCACTCCTTCTCAATCACGGAATAGTTTTTCTCCCTAGAGAGCAATTTCCTACTTGCATAAACAATGGGCAATTTCATCCCCTCTTGCTCCTGTAGCAAAACAGCCCCAAGTCCCGTATCGGACGCATCAGTCCTCAGCACAAACGTTTTGTTCAATTCTGGCAACCTTAAGATTGGTGCACTTATCAGTTTCTGTTTTAAAGCGTTAAAAGTTTTTTCCTGGCACACACCCCAGGGAACTTTATTCGGTTGCCCTTTCCTAGTGAAGTCTGTTAATGGGCTGGCAATAGCCGCAAAATTGGGAACAAATTTCCTGTAAAATCCAATTAAACCTAGGAAAGATCTTACTTTTTTCTTGGTTTCTGGTCTATGTGCATCTCTGATTGCTCCTATTTTGTCTGGGTGAGGTTTCAACTGACCTAGTCCACTCACAAGATGGCCCAAACATTCTAGGTTAAAATATCCTATGCTACATTTGGTGGGCCTAGCTGTAAGATTAGCAGTTTGAAGTCTATCGAACAAATCCCTTAATACCTTGACATGTTCATCCCAAGTATATGTATAAACAAAACCAGTCAGGGTAAAGGAGCTATATAAACACTATAGTAGGACGGTGTACGAAACCCTAATCCAAATTAATAAATCTTCAGAATTCTATTTGAATATACACGCACTGCATGTACTATGGGGGTTACAAAACACATAAAATCTTTAAAATTTCGGCACAAGGGGGTCTCCTCTATGATGAAAGTCTGAGAGGAACCACACCAATAAGCCTAAGAAGACGTTGAATTGGGATGCACCGGCAGTGGAGACGAGAAGTGATGGCATAGCAGCGGCTACCAAAGCAGACACGGTCCTGCTTCCAGAAGAGAACGATTTTATTTCGGATTTAGTGGATTTTCTCTCTTCTTCACAAGAATTTGTTCCTGTACCAGCACCTTCACCACCTACTTCCTTACCTTACGTCGAGGATTTTAAACAGAGACAGAAAGAAGAATTGGAGAAAGTTTTGCATCAGCAGAAAGAAGCAGAACAAGCTTTTCTCATTCAACAGCAACAGCGAGAAGAAGAGGCAAGAAGAAAACGACAGGAAGAAGAAGAAACAGAGAAGAAACCAGGTCTATGAGAGAAGGAGGACAGTGAAAATCAAACGGTTACGGTACTCTTAGATATTTTGGCAGAGTTAAGGAGACTCAAACAAATGTATCAGACTTCTTTAATACGACCCAAGAGAAAAAGACCTTCCCGAACCAAACAGTCCAACCCTGTCCACACACCTATTACGCCTGAGATATCAACCCTAGTGATCTCTACCAAATCATCAACAGTAGCAGGTCCAGAAGCAGTCCTTGGCCGTGGCAAAGGAATAAGGCATTTAAAGCTCATTACTTCCCATTCCTGAGTTGTTTTATATATATATATATATATATATATATATATATATATATATAGCACCATATATATATATATATATATATATATATATATATATATATATATATATATATATACCCAACGATCCTTTTCAGGGCCACCCATCTCATTCGAAAAGAGACTACTCCAGGTTTGCCAAAATCAGTTAAAACTCAAATCCCTCTTTTTCCCCATGATGGACGTGTGTGAGTGCGTGAGTGTAGGTTCTTGTTATAAACATCAAAACTAAGAGACACTAACGTTTTTCTTTCTGGTGTATTCTTAGGTACAAATTTACAATCCAATTTCACATCACTTTAAAAAGTTCATTGTTCTTCTTTGTCTTTTCACTCTCTCCTTTTTTGAATTTCTTCACTGTCACAGGTTTTTCCTCTTCTTCTTCCTCACTTTCTTCTTGTCTTCTTTTTCTTCTCTTTCTGGACGTGTCTGGATTCTTCCTTTTCGAAGGGTACCTCTTCTTGCTGTTCGGAACCCCTCTCTTCGTTCTGCTCCTGTTGTTTCTTAGGGCAGTCTGAAGACCAATGTCCTTTCTATTGACAATGATAACAGGTATCTTGACTTTTGTCTCTTTTGACCCTTTTCTTGAATTTTTGACGGTGTGGAAATTCTGAAGACCAATGCCCTTTCTTCTGACAAAAATAGCACGTATCTTGACTTTTATGTGGCAAGGAGGGGGAGTAGTCCGTCGGCTTCTCTGAAGAAAACCTTCGTGTGACACCTCGCAAAGCTCTGATCAGAAGTTCGATCTGTGTTGGCTCTTCCATCTTTCTGCTAGGATTGAGAGTGAATGAATACTTTGAGGGAAGACACTGACCCTCTATATAGGGAAGACACTGACCTTGCAATGATATATAGGGACCATGGCATTTAAAATGTAGTCATTTGACATTTTGCAATCAAGATGAAACGATCGCATCATTTCGTGAAGAAAGAAGAAAGTAAGAGACAGAAACGTGACCTATCGCCTCGCACAGTAGCTGAAGTCTTGGCTCAAATTCATGCTAGAGATTTCGAAGATGACACGAGTGAACCAGAATCCAGACCTAGAGAGTCTTCGTCAAACCAAAGTCCACCACCAATAACCCCTGAAAACTACTACCACATTCGAGAGACGGACAAACCCTCCTCTAAAAAATTTAGAACCACGGCCTACACGTACACGGTGAAATTTCAAGTCCGACGTACCGTTGGAGAAAGCAGAAGAGTTCAACACCGATGTGTGGGATTCTTTGTTAACCACACTGAAACGACAATGTGAAGCCAAGGAAGACGATACTTGACACTCCATTTATCACGACAGTCTGAAGTCCCCCATTTGGATCGAGTTTAGCAGACCATCAGAATTGTCACCTTCCAAAATCATCGACAAGATTCAACACGTACAGCAATCCAACGACAAGTTTCACATCACCGATGGAAAAACGACACTATACATGGCCCACGTTTCTCTTCCCAAATGTATCCAAACAGGTAAATATATTTTGCTTCCCATGGATGTTTGGGAGAGTTAATTAGTTGCTTGAATCTATTTAATATCATTGTTTTTTGCTTTATGCTCATGTTCGGCACAGCCAGTCCCCCTCTATATTTCGGCCTACATATATAATTTTTCTTTAAGTAATGGATTTTATCATTCCAAATAAAGCTCATTATTCTTCTTTCTATGTTTCCAATCATTGCTTCTGTAAGGTGAACCGAATTTATTACATAATTCAATTGGCTGTACATGTAGGTTTTAGCTACCTGTATGCGGTCTATTAAGTTCAGCGTTGAATGCGACCAAGTTTCAATCTGTGCGTCAATCTTGATCACTAACTCACAAAAGTTCAAGTGAGTAGAGTTTTTCCCAAAATTGATTCCTAGTGCTTTAACATGGCCTTTAATCAGATTGGGGGGAAGTCCAGGGTGGTTTCCCCTCCAGTTTCCTATCCATACAATTTCTGTTTTATCATGATTTATTGCTGATCCAGAGGCTTTGCCAAATTGTAGATATTCATATTGTAGGTGTTTAAAGGAATGTTCGTAGTAGTAAGGGAAAGTGTTGGTTCTAGCTCAAGACCTCTTTTCACCCCATCCCCCACTCTCAGAACAAATACAAATTACTCTCTCAAAGACCCTAAAATTCCCACCCCAAACGATTTTCTAAAAACTAAAAGGTTGGTTCTAGCTCAAATATATTTTGAGATTAAGTGAGCCCATCCCCAGATTAATATAGTAATGCAGTCTGGAAAATCAATACTCTACAGTGTTTTGCTTGTAACAGGTACGCAGCCTGAAAAATCAATAATCATTTATCAGCCAAGCCAGGTAATATGTTCTAGAACATTCCAGAAAACACCCACGCAAAATGACTCATAATCATGGAATTTCTAGAAACGCCCACGCAGATCTATTAGTATATAAGGCAGGTAAAATTTCCTTCTGAGGCACTTTCAAGAGGACGTCTTCACCGAGCGGAATCAAGTAAGTGGCATTTTTCATATATTATTTATATCTCATTACCAATTATCAATGTTTCTACTGTTGATATTAGAAATATTTCATCATCACGATAGTAGAGACTAAACTTTACTTTACCGCTCACACAGCGACGAGACTCAAATAAATCTTTTATTTGCGATTTGTTAAGAGGATATTTTTTGTCGATAAAATATACTTTTGATCGCTCAAGATCGATTGTAAGTTTAGTATATTTTTGTTGGCTGATCGGATTATGAAAGTTTTTAAATTCCGCTAACAACTTCTGGCTCAATTGTTCGAGGTAATTGAAATATCCGCTGTCATCAGATCTGATAAGAGAAAGTTTTAGCTTGTCTCGAACTGCGGTAAAACATATACCTGATGTTTCATTATTAATTTCAACTGTCAACTGTTTGCCGTTCATCATTAGATATTTGATCTTGCTATTGTAACTATTTGTGACTGTCAAATTTTCAAACATTATTTCTAAAGTTTAGATAAAATTTCATACCTTAGTCATCGAATATAATATCGAGTATAGATCTATCATTAAAACAATAACCAAGTGCAAATGTATCTACTCCATTTTCGCAATAACGTTTGTCATCAAAATTACTCAATCCGCGTTTGATAATGACATCTGTTTCAAGTTTATGATGATTCGTTCGAATAGCCATTGCTCTTATAAAACTAACACCGCCGTCAAGCGCGTACTTGTAATCATCAAATTTCATAAACTTTTTAACAAAATCGCGAGGCAGACCTTTTGCTTTTTTCGTTATTTTATTATTATCTAGCAATACCGCGTACA
Organism: Megalonaias nervosa; assembly: GCA_016617855.1. Classification (NCBI taxonomy): domain Eukaryota; kingdom Metazoa; phylum Mollusca; class Bivalvia; order Unionida; family Unionidae; genus Megalonaias; species Megalonaias nervosa. Next base: position 217,204 of record JAECUM010000080.1, read on the forward strand.
TTTTACTGCGCAATCCGATAAAGTATTTGATGATGCTCGAGTTCATTTCATCTTTGAACTTACCAATAACCTTTTTATTCATGTCGTCATGAAATTTACTGTCACGAGGGTAATCGGAAAGATCAAACAGATGTCGATTATCGTATATATCCTGATAGACGTCCTCACATTCGATATCGTACACGAGCGAATCGGTATCAGTAAACAATAATCTACTGGACGGCCATTGATTTTTAACAAAATTGTAATGAAAATCGTACATGAGCCATTTCGATAAATCTAACACGGAAGCTCCAACATAAATTGGCTTGTTTAGTTTTAGATTTGTTTTTCTTCTTTGTATTGCGACAAGATTTTCATTAAAAATTTTCATGCTAACAAAATCATCGTCTGACACAAGTTTTTTCTGCGATTGATATCATTAACTAGCTCGATATTTACGCGTTTCCTAATATTTTCCATCGTCTTACCAAAAAAGGAATTGTTCATAAGCTTAAAGAAGTTTTTCTCAAAATCGGTTTTCGCTACAGCTCTTCTAGAAGTGTTCGAGTTAATATAACCTCTCATCCACGGCGACTGATTAAACTTTAAAACTCTATGAACTTTTCTCAAAACAAGACCAGCATCTACTGCTTGTTTTAAAACTTTGTAATGTAAAACATAATTTTTCTTATCGAGTAAATTTGGTACTAGTTTTTTGACCATAGAATTTTGTCTTGGTGATGCTAACGCTTGTTGTTCTTGAGATAACGTACTATAATCTATTATCATCGATTCCGCACAGAAGGGATAATCGTTGTGTAAATTGTGTAGCGAAGTTGGATAATCGAGATCAACTTCAACGAAGTACGAAACATCGTCGGGTATCTTTTTTTCTGTCTCTGATAGAAATTGCTCAGCCGTGATCCAACGAAATCCACCAAAAGGCATTGGTTCTGCCATAGAATAACCGTACAAATTATTACAATCTAGATAAATTATATACTTCGAAGGAAGATTAGGATTGTACTCTTTTAAGTATTTGTTGTTTGCTTCCGCATACTTTTTTGTTATCACGCTAATACCGCCTCGGATACCTTTTTCGATAAAATTGAACATATCAACGTCAGTCAGCAATTCTAACCTTACTTTACTAAACTTTAACAGAGCGTCCCATGACAGCCCGGGAGCAGAATAATACCAACAAGGATCTAGTCCGTAATTATTATAGCTCACTTTTCGAAAACTTTCAAATACGTCCGCCAGCAATAAGACGTCAGTTTTTAGATACAAATCATGATAATCTCCAAACGTCTTACAATCAAATTCTTTCCAGATATCCTGTGCGTACTTGTACTCATCATCGGTTATATTTTCATTTTTAAGTTGTGAGTAAAATTTGTCCTTGTCAGGTAGCGAAGTTTCATCAAATTTACTCCAATCATCGAGATACTCGTACGGAAATACTCCTTTTTTGGTCAGTAGATTAAATTTATCACCAAAACAATCTTGTAAGTTATCAAACTCGCTACAACCTTTTACCAGCTCATCCAATGATGCTGCCATAAACTGCAGGCTGTCAATAAAACGCAACTTACCTAGCGTAACTGACATATACTTTTCAAAATTATTTGGAATGCACTTTATTACGTTATCGAGTTTTAAACGAGATTTTACGTCAGGATCACCAAAAGCTTCTACGATAATGTGGCTATCATATCCTCGAAAGTTGTGAAGAATAACTAGAATAAAATCTGGAGCATGAAATTTAAATTGCACTGATCATGAGCCGCTCCACGATACTGTCCTGTTAGATGGCAGTGGTCATGTACTTTTTTATTATCAGGCGAGTCAAAAGCTTTTTCACAAATATAACAAAATTCCGCTTGCTCGTGATCAGATTCTTGTTGAGATGTCAGTTTTATCATTGGAGTTACTCTTTTCAAACGATAAAATATATTATCAACTTCGCTAATCAACCGCTTGAGAAGCCAGACAGCCGGATTTCTACCACGATATAATTTGATTGGTTTGGATAATCTCGAATCAACACAACAAACTATCTTATACGCTACTCCGCACGGAACATGATTTTGAGTTTTTCTTGTACTCGATTGGTTAGGATTATTTTCTACGCCAAGTACAGGCTGAAGTAAGCATTCGAAATCAGCGTATATGACGAAAGGAATTTTTAGTTTGTGATTGTGATGGACAAACTGTAACACACTATTTTCTTTGGACGGCATTGTTATTCGTTGTACGTCACTACAGTACTGCAAATGCTTTTGTAATGTTTCATTGTCTGTACAACCGTGCAAGCAGCGATAACAAAAGAATCTTTTATTATTTCGTTTATTATACTGTCTGCCAACTAGTCCATTAAAGTTTTTAATCCAAACGTAATGATTTTATAAAACAGCAGGTTTATTGTCGATTGTGAAGCTTTTTCTGAAATATATCTTGGATAGACGTTTTCTTTTTCGTCTAGTCCGAAAGCGTTGATCGAAACAATATTTTGCTTTTCAAACTTTGGTATTTGATTTTCTGCAACTGGAAAGTCGATGCCATTAAAATTTAATTTTGATACGTGACTAATATACTTGTCAACACGATCAGCATTTTTTTCTGCTGGAAATTGCGCGGAAAGAACAGCCCACTGAAAACATCTGTTATCGAGGTTTTTAACGTTTACACAGCATTTTTTATTTTTTATTTTTGGTGGCAAATCAATATACGAACTACCGGGTAATACGTTATATTTTATTGTGTGAAATAAAATTTCCTTGATCATTTCAAACTTCCAACCCGAACCCAGTTCGGTAAATTCTTCTATCTTTTTCCAAATTTCTTGGTGTATTTCATTAGCCAGTGACAAAAGATCAGTCCCGAGCAAAACACGTCTTGATTTTGCATTAATGTAAGGGTCTGCGATTTCTTTGTCAGTCGATCCCTCTGTCACAAGTAGCTTTGAAAATATAACGTGATATTGCACTAATATTCTTAGACCCTTATGTTTTTCAAGTTCACGTTTTACAGTTGGCTCTAGTAAATGATAGAGATTTGTTGCAGTAAAATTTACCAGTACGATTTGTTTATCGAACCGATAACTGTTGTCAAAACCTGTAAAGGCAGTCGCTATTTTTTCAGGTTCTCCAATAAGGCTCTTCTTGGCTATATCACGTAATTTCAGCATTGCTATATAATAGTGTAATATTATATGTTTAATTGATTGTTCGATCGATAACTCACTGCACGCCAGCTGAACAAACAATTAGAGATATAAAATCCTTATAGTATAATGACAGAAATTCTGAGATACATTCGATTGACAGCAGAGGAGCAAGAAGCATATCATGTTCATCCGAAGTATAACTTCTACGCTGGAAATGCATTAGGTTCGGTTATTAACATAAAATCTAAAAAATCTATAGGAAAACCAACACCAGCGGGTTATAAGATTAGTGTAAATGGAGATAATGCTGAGAGAACAGAAATGTTTAGAAAAGATTTTATTTATACTTTGTTCTGCGATGATATTCCAGAAGGGCAGCGAGTCTATCGAGTAAATGGCTCGATTACTGATGACAATATTGAAAATCTATCTTTACAAGATGCGTTTCAACGTCATAAAGTATTTGATTTATACGAAGCAAATGATAAGGGAATTATACGACATATAAGGACAAAAAAAGTTATTGGAAATTTGAATAATAGCGGAATTTACGTATAAATGTCAGAGGAACACTAACCGATCATGTTGGTTATTATAATCACCGTTTTGTTTATGAGACGTTTAATGGCGTTATTCCAGATACTTTATTTATTGACCATATTAACAAAAATAAAACTGATAATCGTTTAGAAAATTTAGATCTAGTTACACCAGAAGAAAACACCCGACGTGGATCAAATTCTGACGGTAATAATTTCAGAAATCCCAGAAGATCAGTTATTTCAGTAAATTTGGAAACTGGAGAAGAAATGAAATTTAAATCAATATCATCTGCGGCAAAACACTATAAGATAAATTCCAGGGCAGTAAAATATGTTGCCGATGGAATAACAAGATCAGCTTTTTCAATCGAATACGATGCCAGGATTGTTTTTAGATATGATGATTAATGATATTTCGTAATTCTGTCTTAGTAAGACAGCTATGTGCAAATGCCATAATATCATCGCGATCAAATTTTAATGTTATAAAAGCATTTTCATTAAGTTTATTTTTTTCTGCTGCTGTTAGTAATATTTTATGAGAATCACCTTGTGTAACAATAACGTTAACATAATACGAACTATAACCCGACAGACATTTTCGAACTGCTTCGGCTAGTTCCTTGTAATTTAATATATTAACCTTTTGATGATATTTTACCTCGTCAGTCATATCTTATAACAATAAATTAGATAAAAGTATATTATAATATGAACTTGATAAAAAGACTTGCTGAAATATATGCGGAAGATACAATCGCAGACAATGTTAAAATCACTGGCGATAAAGTCGCAGATAATATTACAATCTCTACCGATATAATAGACAAATCTGCTAGTTATAGCGAAGATGATATTTTGTACAACAACGAATCTGACGATGAAATAGTCACCGTCGCTGACAGAAAAAATTACAGCAGACCAACAACTGGACGATATAATGTTGAGTATCACATTGCTAAAAAAATAATAAAATTTAACTTTACTGTTGTCGAACAACAGATATTTTGGCAGCTTATCAGGCCGTTTTTAAATCTAAAAATAACTGGCCAGCGAAGGAGTATAAAATATGATTTTATTTTTGCTAAGATATTTAATTTAATGCCAGTTGATAATGAAAGAAAATTACATTTAATTTCGTTATGTAAAACTATCTAATGTAAATCTGTGCTTGTGAAATACGAACAAATTTATAATAACGTTATTGGATCGACTTAGTTAGTACCCAGCTGTTAAATTTATCGCTATACCCACGCCACTTAAATAAACTTTTGTCACCGCGTTTTCGAATAACTTTTTCAATAACGAAAACATCTTGTTCAGTTTTCTGTAGTTCCTGCTCGTAAAAACTACCAATGATCGGTTCCCCTGCCAGATCTTTTAGCGCGTATGTTACAGGTATTGTTAAAAGTACTTTATCAACTACAAATACTTCTTCAGTCCAGTTTGGAGTAAATCCTTTTTCAAATGTTTTTTTCGTCAAAGAAATTCTAACTCGATCACCCACTTTAAATTTATGTCTGCGATACATGTTTTCATTTTTGATTGCGTCGTTTGGCGATAGTTTAGTGGTTCGGTGTTTCGTGTTATTATATTCGTCAACAATGTTTTGTAAATTGTCAATATATTCATTGGTATTTTTAGCTGTCAAATATTTGTGCATTTTTTCGTTTAGAGTGCGATTAAATCGCTCTACGACAACGCTTTTTCCCTCATTCCCTGTAACATATTTTTTAATGTTATTTTGTTCTAGAAACTGCTCAAACTTTTTATTAAAAAATTCTGCTCCGTGATCGGTCCAGATTTTATTTAGTTTTCTTTCTGTACTTGTTATTATTTGTTTTAGCGCATCAGTTATCGACGTTCCTGTCTTATCTGAAACTGGAACACTAAAAGCATATTTGCTAAAAATATCTATGACATTAAACAAATATTTCTTATTATCATTAAATTCTGCTAGATTTGACACATCTACTAAATCTATCGCCCAGATATCGTCAACGGCATTTGCGACAACTTTACGTCGCGTGAACTTTTTTTTTTAGGTTTGTGTAGTTCGGCTGCGAGATCATCATACAATTCCTTTCCGAGTCCTAACTTATATTTTGCTCCAATAAAACCCTGTACCAGCTTTCTATCAAAACGTTCTCGTAGATTTGTTGGCTCGTCTAACATTACTTTATCACAACCAGCCTTATCTTGCTCGTTGTCCCGGTAACAGATATCGTGACGCATTGCTATTGCATCAACTTGATTGTAAGGCTCCTGTCCTGGCAGCGGATTATCATTTTCATCTAGTTGTTTATCAAGAGAATTATAAGGTCCAGTGTATTTATGGCCTGGCAATGTCCAGCCTCCTTTTGGTTTTGGTAATTTGCCAATTACTTTATGTATATCTATACATGTTCCAATTATTTCTCTGTTGTTACAACGTTGACAGTATGTGACAATTTTATTTTGCTCGAGGCATAAATCTCTGTCAGAATCGCACTTGCATATCATTCTATATTTTTAGTCGCCTACTAAAATAATCTTGTCGGGAGGGCAACCAGCTCCAGACGTTTTCTTTAAAAACATATTTTTTCTTTTTCCACAGATTGCACAAACACTTTTTTAACATTAATCTGTTATTTTTTGTTTTTCCGTCGTCTCATCCTTATTTTCTGTTTTAGTTTTACGTTTGAGACAATATGTTGACATTATATATTTGTAAGTTTAGATAAAATTATTAGTAAGCTTTACAAAAATTAATTGCAATCTCATCATTAGCGTGAGAAGGTTGCTTATCAAACTGCAAAATAAACTTTAAAAAATTAGGATCTCCGGAGTTCTCACTCCGGGACATCTGTCGGACAAACATTATACAATAATATCCGCAAGCAGAAGTTCCAACAGGTTGAAGTTGATTGGACGAATAATATATTATTTTATATTTTTTGTTCATATACTTTTTTATTACATCGCTCGGAGGAAGTCCAAACAAGTCAAAATAATTGTTATTATAAACTGCTACCCAATGCGTGCCGGATCCGTCATTGAAATCTTGTATATTTATCACACACGAACCCAGCGACGATGTCGCTTGTGCTGGTACAGTGCTAAGTTCATCTTTAGAATAAACTCCGTGGAAATTTTTTACTGATTTTAGTTTATCAAGTATATCAAAGTTACTTAGCGGGGTGGCCGTGTTCCCGGCAATGTTAGTCCTCGTCCTCCTATTCCCAGCAGATTTGGCAGTAGACTTCCCGCTAGTCCCGTTAAAAGTGGAGCGAAAGGAATAATTCCTCCTTGTTTTGTTTGATTGCGTTTCGTTGTTTTCTTTTTTTTTTTCTCGGTTTTTTCGATGATTTTGTTTTTCGTTGTGGCATTATATAATGTACCTAACACCGGTAAAATTTTAGGTAATAACGTGCTGGCTATTACTGATAATGCTGGACCAAAGAAACCACCTTGTTTTGACATCGCTGTTATTTGTGCGGCACTTAAATTTAAAACAAAAGGTTTTTTGCGATCGTATTTATTTGCTTGATTTTTGGTTAACATCAATTTTGTTAAGGTACCCGTTTGAGAGCCAGGATTAACCTTTAATGATACCTGTCTCTGCTTTGCAACAGCAGCTGCTAATTTTTTAACTTGACCATCAGTCAAATATATTTCTTTTACAATATATTTTGTCATCTTATATAACGATTGCAGATTAAACTTGTACTGTCATTTTACCTCCAACGGAGTCTATCGTAACGAATCTATCGCTGATCACTAACGCGTACACGTACAACGGCGCTACTGGAACTGCTCCGAGTGTCCAGGTAATTTCAATATCAGCTGTCGAATCAACTAATCGCTCGCCATGTTTACTAATATCAAAATGAAATATTGGATAAAGTGTACGAAATTCCTCTGCTGATATTTGAGATCCATCTTCAACATCTTGATATTTTTGTATTGCGTCGAGTAGGTACATATAAGGTCTAGTAATATTTTTATTAGCATCATCTGCAAAATTGCATTCTATCGCTCGTTCTGGATACTGCTTCGAATTTAGTCTAGCATGTATTCGTCTAACATCAGCGTTATCAAATATCGCATTATTTTGTTGTTGGTTACCACGTCGCGCTTGCTGTTGAAATACGACAAACAATTGTCTCGGCAGTTGTTCACTTGATGTTGTTGTAACTCGCCACGTGTAGTCGGTAGTATCTGGAACTGCTGTTTGATATATTTTATGTTGCTGAAAATAAATCTTGTTTGTATATTTATCGAGTATGCTGTTTAGTTCTGACGCTTTTATGACCGACGGCGTTATACGCGGCATCCACAACGCAAGTTTGTTTATGATAAACTGTACATCAGCTCCGCCTGACCTAAACAAGCAGTCGTTTTGTTCTGCCCGATCTAAAATAAGTGTATGTTTAATTCCACGAAATACTTTATCATAATCGCGACAAAAGCCAAAAATCATACTTAATGGCAGCATCATTGTAATTTGACGTGATCCTGCTGCAAGTTCTCTTCGCCTAGCAAAACCTTCATTATAACGTGGATTTTTTACGCTAATTGTGTTATTGATTACATCTAACAATGCGACAGCATCTGCAGCTGCTCCTGGTGGAGTTACTCCAATATTATTACAAGCTGCAGTAAGTGAGACTCTCACAGCGTCTGCGGTAGAGCCTGCAGCTGGTGCGACTATACCTAGTGCGGCTGCATTAACAATAAGAAAAGTTCTTACAATTGGAAGATCTGCAGCAGCATCAGCTCCGTGTACCAAAGCACCTTTCGAGAAAAGTTCGGTTGATTCAGCTACACCCTGTCCAGTATCTTTAAACCACATCATGTTCGTCGCAGTTGATCTGGAGTAATCGTCGGAAAACGAAATAATATTTAAGATTGTACTTGCAACTTGTAAGTGACTTGAAATATCTTCAACAGCTTGATTAGCTGGTTGATATCGAGCACTTCTGAATAAACACCAGCCGTTATTTATAAGAGCTACTTCTGTTCCAGCTGCAATTCCAACAGGTGGATTGGCTACTGTCATAATCTGGCCGCGAACTTCTAACACTGCCTTATGTGGCAGTAGAAATACATCTTCATCTCGAGTATTAAATGTTCTAATACCAGTTTTATTTGGTTCATTAGAATTTTCATCGAGATACTCAACGTACTCAAATTCTGTTACGGTGTCATCGGTGTCATAAGTTTCTGCTAAATCGAGATAATTTTTAACAGACATTTTTTATTTATTAGATTATATAAAATTTTATTGCGGCGCTGTTACTTTAGATATTAATTTTTGTATAATCTGCTCGCCTTTCGGTGATAAAAGTTTTTTCGTTGTTGTTATCATAGCACGTTGAGTTTCTTTTGTTGGAGCGATTTCTGAAATAGCTTGTTTTATATCAGATGTAGACGGTGCACCTTTTATTTTATCAGCTATTTTTTTGTCCCACCGCAGTTCCAGCGGCAGATGCGGCTCCAGTTGCAAAAGCTTTACCTGCGTCTAGTGCAATTGGTGCAACTTTACGCGCGATTCCCGGAACATTTTCAATAACTTTAGTAAATATATTTCCAAAAAATCCTCCTACTATTTTTCTTCGATAAATTTTTTTTCTCTGTTTCATTATATCTGAGGTTGTATAATTTTTATTGTTGATAGCGAAGCTATTGTACGCGTAGGTGTAAATAATAAGTAACAATCTCGTTGTTCAGATCCAACTGTCGTCCGGATTGATCTGTTAATTGCATTGTTATACTTGATATTTGATTTTCAACATTTAGCGGATAATATATAATATGACACGGAGTAATTTGCATGAGAGAAGCTGGTGGAACTTCTGGTGAGAAACTGTAAATAGTTTGCCCTTTACTGCCCTGGGCTGAGTAAGATCCAGAAGCAATAGAGCAATTTACTAATATTGTATTTACGTCAGTTATATTTACCGGCAGTTCACCGTCATATGTAATAGCTTCATTAGGATCTAAATAATACTCTCTATGTTCAAATCCTATCAGTGGTGCGATACTTCTCGGTGATATAAAACTAACTGACATATTTTTTATTGTCATTCTAGCTCGTAACGTGTTATAATTCGCTGCTAACTCGAAATTATCAGGTTTCATCTTCTCTTTTTGCATAAGCTCTTTTATCACTCTGTTTAGATCAGTAATATTATAAACTCCTTGTGGAATTTTAAATGTTTTCCATTGCGTGTCTCTTATTTAAATAATTGCAATCTCATCATTGACACCAGTTTTTACGTTAGCCATAGAATTCCAACAAGTACAAGAAATTAATCCAATTTCATACTGTTTCTCAGTATCAAGTTGTATTGGCGGAATATAATTTACTGAAAAATTTGCGCTATCTTTTGCGGTTGTACTAGAGTCTAGCAATAATGTTGTTGACATCGTTATTTATTATATTTTTTATAAAATTAAATCGCCGAGATTAAGTCGCGGTGTAAAATTTCATACTCGTCAGATGTTAATAAATTTTCCTATCTTAGATGATCAAGTATATCAATAATTTCATTATCAATTTCAACACTAATATTACCAGCTTCTTTTGATGATATTAATAGCATTAATCTGCCTATCATTTCGGCGGTTGATGTAAATATTTTTACACCTTCTCCAGTCTTAACCATGCGAATATTCTCATTATGTTCAAACGCGTCATAAAATTTCATATTTTTATATTCTCCAGATCTAAATTTCTCCTCTATAAGCATTAAATTATGGGCAATAATAGCATCTCTATAACGTTTAAAAAGTTCTTCAGATATTTCAGATTCTTCTATTTTAGCTTTTACAATTCTATTATAAGCTTCTAATCCGTTTTTATAAATATAATTTAATTTTTCAATAATATCATCATATTCTTCTTGTGACAATTTATTAATATTATTAATATCTTCAATGTTATATTTTCTTATAAAAGAATTGTATTCGTATTTTGTTATTTTATCTTCTGCTATTTTTTGTTTTTCTTCAATTTGCTTCCTTTTTTCAGTTTCCTCTGGAGATATAACTATTGGTTCTTCAATTTTCTCTGGAAATACAACTATTGGTTCTTTAATCTTTTCTGGTACTCTTTTTAAATCTATTTCTTTTGCTATGATACTCAAAACATTACTGTGATGATCGTACTTTTTTCATTAATTATTTGATTAATAGCTTTGATATAAAGATCGGCGATAATACCTTCTCGGTATTTTCTAATAGCTTCGTAATATTGTTTATTTTCCGGCACCACTAAATCAATCTGTTTCTTATTATCCTCTGATATTTTCATTAACTTTGCAATTTTTTCGTCAGCATTATATTCTTTTTTAAAAATTTCATGTACTCTCGAATCATTAAATTTATATCTTAAGTTAAACATTTTATACTCATCATCTTCTATTCTGTCATTTATATTTCTTAAATCCACTTCAAATTGTGATAATGTTCTTGGATAAAATTTTTCAATTTTTTTTTATATCTTCTAACCTAATTCCAATCGGATCAACTAATACTCTTTCTGATAATGTTTGTTCAAGTAAAAGTGGATTATTTAATAGCAGTCTTAGTTCAGCTTGTCTAGCAGTAGGATCAGCAATATGTTTTACAAGTTCTCTAGCTAACTTTAACTTTTTTTCATCAGATCTTCTAATAATTTTTGCAGCAGCTGCTTCTTGTTGTTCCTTAACAAGCCCGACTAAACCTTTTTCTTGAAGTTTTTTAACTTCTTCGTCTGACAGTGTCCTAGTTTCAGGTTGTTTTCCAAGTAGTGCTTCAGTAACTGGTTTGAGAATCGTAGCTGTTGTTTCTGCGGCAGTTATTTGTCCACGTCGTGCCTGTTGTACCCTTTGCTTAAATTCTGCTTGAGACTGAGCAAGTTTTTTTTAAATCTTCTATATGTTTTCTATATTTTGCTCGTTTGTCCATAATTATTATATATAAATTTTATAAAATTGAGACGCCTTACTGTAAGTAAGTGTTAATACAACAGCGAAACATTTTAGTTGGATCATGTGTAAGTTTATCAAATAAGAAGAAGTTATATTTATCTTTTGTAGCTTTATGATAAAGTTCGATAAATTTATCTTTTGTTACGTCACCGCATTGTTCGTTCGCAATATTTCTGACGTCAACATTGTCAAGTCCAGGAAATAATATAAAACAACCGGTATTTCGCCGAATAAATCTGTCAACATTATAAAAACCTTGAGCTAAATAAATAGAATTACACTTTTTATTACGTGACAGTGAAAAATACGATCTTATTTTGTTCATCTCCGTATTATTTAGCGGAATATCGTCAAAAACTACTATCTTATGTTCATTTGAGTCAAGTTGATTAACTGGAATAAGATCTTCTGGCTGTCTGATTATAAAAAAATCTTCACCAGCCTCAAGATCATCACGAAGTTTGTCATTATATTCGCTTAGTAGCTCGTACTTATCTTGCTGTGGATTAATTGTATAAATATAAACTCGATCGTAGTTAAAATTATCACCAAGAAGCAAGTTCATAAGCAAATTTGTTTTTCCCGATCCAGTTCGCCCAACAATAAGATAATGACAATCTGGAAGTTCATTGTTATGTTTATGTCTCATCAACTGCTCGGTATCAAAGTTTAATATCGACGCCATTGTTGTTATATAATTTTATGTAAGACAATAAATAATGAGCTACTATACAAAATTTGGAACATTAACAGGAGATTTATTGACTGAAGGTTATCAAGGTGACTTATCTAAGTACGCAACTCTTGATCAGCTAAGAAATGAAATTGATAATTTATTAAATCTCACAAGTGTGGATCAAAATGAAGTTGTTATTTTCCAGGATAAACAAGGACGATTAAAGACGAGTAATGTACAACTGTCAAATGTACTTGTACGAATTCCCACCGCGGTTGTTAATAATATTGTTACTTTTACTAATCAAGGTAAGATACAAGATTCCGGTAACTCGATTAACGATTATGTCAAAAAAGCTGGTGATTCATTCACAGGTAATATTGTTATGAATCAAAATAAAATTACAGGTCTTAGAAATCCAACCGAAGTTGCGGACGCCACAACAAAAAAATATGTCGACGATCAAGAATCTAAGTACGTATCGGTCAACGGTGGCATAATGCGTGCATTTCTCAACATGAACAATAACGGCATTAATAATCTTAGAACACCGGAATATGATTTTGATGCTGCAACAAAAAAGTATATTGATGATAAGGAAATTCCTATTTCAACTTCGTTAAAAACAATCGGTGATGAAATGACTACACTTAGTGATACTTTTTCTAGACACGTAGAAACGTTCTTAAATTTTCGTAGAAATATAAACAAACCCTTTAAAGAATCTTTTGGGGAACAACCAACCGTTGAAATAAAACTAGCCGACATTAACACGAAACTCAACGACATTGTCAGTGGAATACCTAATATTGTTCAAAAAACTAATCTAATTAAAATTCCACACGGACAAATTAAAAATATCGTGTACACAGTAGCATCAGGATCAACAATATGGACACCGCAAAATAACACATTAGAACGTACCGTAGAAGTAACTGGGTTATACAGGTTATCTATGTACGGTTCGGAAATTACTGCTGCCACTTCATTTTCACCAAATGTATATCATAATCCTCTATTGGTGATGCTAACCAAGAATATGAAAGAAATCTTTACGTTAATATCAACGGAAATGCCTCCGAGACGTTACTGGTGGTTTCTGGAATTTATAGCTGAAACTTTTAATTAATTACTTAACATCATTAGGTATAATGAATCAAACCAGAAACCATCATTGTTGTAAACTAATATTATATAATGAAAAAATATATATTTGATTTCAATCACATTTCAAAAGAAATTCCAAAACAAGATGTGGACGCTCTAATGCAATATTACAAATTTTATCATAAAAAAACTTTGGTGCGTGAAAAAATGTTATAAATATTATACCAAAATACTTCGAGTAATATCATATTTACCGCTGTTATTAACCGGATCTGGTATAATTTCGAGTGGTGCATCATTAAACCCGTTTTTGTTAATAATATCGGGCATTGGTGTTTCTCTTGAAACAGCGTGTAAAAAGATGGAACCTCGACTCGCGACTAAAAAAAATAGTTGCCAAACTGCTAGTATCACCTATAAAAAATTACTTGATCAGATACGATCTTACTTGTGGGGTATAAAATATGATATGGACGATTTGATACGCGAGTTTCGTACTATTGACAGTATATTAACAGATATTCTATCAATGAGAGTTAGTAGGTATGAAAAAGATTATCAAAAAAAGTATGATAATGATAGGGTATAAAATATTATCTAAACAATAATCTATGAAAAATGCCACTTACCTGATCTCGCCCGGTGAAAATGTCCTCTTGAAAGTGCAGCACGCAATGACTATGAGAGAATTTGACCGCCTTATATACTGCTGTTCTGGAACATTCTAGAAAATCACGTGATTATGAGTCATTTTGTGTGGGTGTTTTCTGGAATGTTCTAGAACATATTACCTGGCTTGGCTGATAAATGATTATTGATTTTTCAGGCTGCGTACCTGTTACAAGCAAAACACTGTATTGATTTTCCAGACTGCATTACTGTAGTAATCTGGGGATGGGCTCATTTAATCTCAAAATATATTTGGGCTAGAACCAACATTTTAGTTTTTAGAAAATCGTTTGGGGTGGGAATTTTAGGGTCTCTGAGAGAGTAATTTGTATTTGTTCTGGGAGTGGGGAGGGGGTGGAAAGAGGTCTCTGGGCCAGAACCAACACTTTCCCTTACTACTTATGTGTACTCATAACTGTCCTGAATTATTTATGATGTGAACTTTTACAACGACTCCATTTGATCCTCGAACTTGTCCTTAGTATGTAATCCTAATATTAGGCGGGTTTTGTTTATATCTCTGCCATGAATGTGAATGTATCGTACATTCTGAACCACGAGGTGTCACAAAATGTTGTCGATTCAGCTGCCGTCACTACCATTAAAAATATACCCCAATGCAGAGTATCATATGTCAAATATTAATTTCAATTTTACTGGTAGATTCATATTTTTATTTGTTACACGAAAGTTTTCAGTGTAATAACCAAGTTCTTTCCCTTTTTTCTTCAGAAGAAGATGAATTCAAATCGAAATGATGCGACTATACAATGCAGCAGATACAGTCAATCTTATTAAAATCAATATCAACAACATAATGGAGATCTGACAGACATCAATACGAGGTCATATTCTGTTGACCTTTTGAGTCGCCAATTAAATTACAGCTTTCACATTTATGAAATTCAAAAGTGTTATTTGGAACATACCGTCTCCAACGATAACTCTCCCAAAAATGCAACACTTTATTTGACAAGTTACTCCAAAGACCGACAGCACGTGAACTTTTATCGATACCTGTCAGATGTACTTATCATATCAAAAGTACATCTCCATTTGAATCAGACTGCATAATGAGTAAGTTTTTTTTCGTATCAGTTGTACCCAACAACTGTTTGTCAGTATTTGCAGTAACAGCTGTCTTCATGACGACACTGTTTTAATGAAATAAAATGGACCACATAAAAATGTATTGACCTGACACTGTGGATTCTAAATTTTTTAACCATAAGTTTATACTGAATTAATGGAATTTTCCCGTAGTGTAATGATATTGAACTTTTGCCATAAAAGTGTATGTACAACGCACATCTCATTTTAAACCGGACTTTTTGTGTATGCTCGAAATAAGACATGTACCTTTCGGGATTCAATCACTGTCCGAAGAAGAACGCAAAAAACGAAATATTTATGTAAATCATATTCAGTTAAAACAAAAACAGAGGTACACAAAACCATATATCTTGTAAAACAAACGTTCATTCTCCAGCTAAGAAAAAAAAAACCCAGAGTAACTAAGCATAAAATCATGTATGAATCTTGGTAGAAGACATTGTTACGCTCACATTGTGCCTTTTATGATGTGCTTATTTTATCATATTTTTCTGCTTTAATCTGTTTTTGGAAAAAGCAGTTTCCAATATACAATCTATATTTTCTTGTATTTACTTGAATCGTCTATCGAATAACACTTTTTTTGACATATCAAAATCTGTATCTTTCTAATACTATGATCATAGTTGTATATTAGGCTGTTTCTTGCCGTTCACCCATTGTAAACTGACCCTATATGGAAAGATTAGTTTTATTGTCAGAAGATCATTTGGTAGTTTACTGATTATTGAGAAACAATAGGCGCGAAATCATTTTGTGCAGGATGTTTAATATGTCAAATACATTACACTCTATACAAACAAAGTATCGAATTCTTCACGGTGATACGTATACTTTTACAGATCAGACAAGCGAACTGAGCATGAATCAAGAAATACTGATTTAACTTTGAAAAATGATGGAAAGCTTATTAGCAAAAGAATGAACTAAGAATAAATGTTCAAAGTGAAGCGATATCTTACGAATAAACACGTTCAAAACATTCCTTGATATCTAAACTGTTAAGTGGTACTGCGTTCCAAGTAGCGTAATTTAATTTCGGTTTCAATGATGTGCTGATGAAGATGTGCTCGAATTTATCATACGACCAATCCGATTATGAAATGCTTGCGACTGTGTCAAGATGGATTTTTGTTTTCTTCACGTATACACACTGTAATAACATCACGACCTTAGACAGAATCCTTAAATGATCGAATCCATTTTACAATGGCGTAGCAAGGAAGCTAGCTTTTTTAAACTGTTTCCAAAATGTGTAAGATGAATAGCTTTCTTTAAACCTCCATTTCTACTGTGACGTTTCATGACCTCAGTTAATTCAGGTTGTCAGAATATTTATTTGAATAATGTAAATTAGGATAGGGAAATAATGAAATGGAACGATTATGCCTTCTGCCAATGTTTCTGCTCTTCATCGGCCTCCATTTTTTCCACGTGTCTATTAACATGTACAATTTTCCATTTCTTCATCCAGGGCCCTGGTATAGTAGTATCGAATTCTGGGTCTTCCGCTTCTGTCTCCTGGGAACAAATAAGTTTGGTATACTTTACAAACATGTCTTTGTGCATTGTTGTAATGTGGTATAAGATGATTTAGACAACTTGTTTTACGACTTAAACCAGAAAGGATAAAGTAAAAACAAAAGTTTCGGAAAATAAAAAACCAAGATATATTGTTTTGGGAGAGAATCTTCTGGCCATATTAAGAGTAAAGGTTAGAGTCATTAGATTCACAGTACCTATCAAAGAGTACCTGAAAAGAAGACTTTAAAAGGATAAATATAAAATAACTAAATATTCATACTGGATGTTCTCCCCATGTCGATTCCGTTTGCTTTTTATGCCTGTTGACAGCGTCAAAGCAGTCCCAATCAATCTTCATATTTGGGTCTTTGGAGGATCGCATCAGGACACCATCTTTGAGGCCATAGAAGCCAAAGGGTTCATCTGGCCTTTGCCATCGAAGGTCAAGGCTCCAACGCACGTCGTTGGACATATTCGGTAAGCTGAAATATGTTATTGAAGTCTGCTTAATATTTTAATTTTAGTTTGTTTTTAGCTTTCTGCGTCTTTACTCTGGCTGAGTGGAAATTTTTAGTATCAGCTACATCAATTATTTTAGTGTGGATGAGTTCCAAAAAAAGAGAAAACTGCATTGTTTGAAAGAACACCAGAAACTTCTCGATGGGCAACAACCAAAAGTTTCGTGAGATGTCTTGTCTTTCATGGCGTTACGTCATGCTCTCATATGTAATGGTTACAACATGTTTAACTTTGAAGTGTAAAACTGAAAAGTGTTCACACGAACTTTAATCATTTAAAGCAGCATTATTTAAAGTAGCATCACAAGCATCATTGTATGCCAAGAAAGTTATTTATACGATTACATCCTGATTTTTCACAACTGAAATAAGGGTTAATTACAAATATTTATCCATGTGGCTGTGGATGTTGATTTTTAAAAAAGAATTTATGCGAAAATAACATCACACATAATTTAGTATTTAAAAGCAAGCAGAAATTAAAAGGTCACATGGTACAAGTAAATTTCATTCCACCGCAGTTTAATTACAAATCTTTAAATATTCAGAGATACAGAGAATAAATAATTCTTTGAAAAATACAATGATCTTTAAATGCAATCAGAATACCAAGTGGTTTTCCTAATGAAAAGTTTGCATTTTTCTTCTGATTATTGGCGGAATGCCCGAACGTATTAATGAAATTCCCAGCTGTCAGTCAGTCTCATCCTTCAAATTATTGATGTTCATCGACTAGTACACATATGGTCAGTATACTGGTTTTACACAGTGGTTTTCAGTAGAGGGTACATATAAATAATGTAAAATTAATACAGACCGCTCCGGTGGTTTAGTGGCTAGAGCGTTCGCCTCGGATGCGGGAGGTCGCGAGTTCTATTTCCGGCCGAGTCATACCAAAGACTTATAAAAATGGAACTAACAGCTGCCTTGCTAGGCGCTCAGCATTAAAGAGGTTAGTGGTATGACTGGTCGGCCAGGTGTCAGGATAATGTGACTGATGGGACATCATGCTACATGTCTGCGGCGTGAAGCCCCAGTGCTAGACATCACTATAAACTGCCACACTGCAGACATCGTAACGATATGACTGAAAAATTGTTAAAGCTAACTTAAAAATTCAAATCACACACACACACACACACACACACACACACACACATTAATACATATGAAATAAACACAAGAAAATAACACAAAAATAAGAAAATGAACAACGACAGCAGTAAGTACAGAAATATAGCAACAACAACGGGAACAAAACGGCTAATAATAATAATAACAATAATGGGGGACGAGACAAGACCCTCACACTGACGTAAGCCGTAGAGCGAAGAGCATGTAGTTCATGTTTTTGTTTTTTAAATTTTGTTTTAAATACACGACTCTTTCGTTAGTTGTACATGTTCTCCATGAAACACAATGAAGTTAAAGAGTACCTGGTCACATGTACGTGAAATAAAGATTCAGTAGCTCAATTAAATGAAACTGCAAAGATCTGTATCAATATATTTAATATCAAATTTCTGTTGTTTTTATTTCTCGCCTTTGGGTGGTTCTTAAGAAGATGATGATAAAACTTTAATAATGGCATGCCCTTATTTCCATCATCACGTCTTCGTTGTAATGCTTTTTTTTAAAAAAAAAAAATCATGTTGTCATTATTCATTTTGTACCTGGATTTATCACGAAACTATCGTGGTACATCTTTTGTTCTGATATGTAAATAATATACACTGAAACCGAATTCAGTTTGTAGAATGCAGGTTAGGTGCGTATGATGAGTGAAACCAGTTTTTAATATTGTAATACAAATTCGTTGTGTGCTTGAAATCATCCTGCGCCACTGGGACTTAGTTGGGAACAAACAATAGCACTGTTCATGCTTGCACATATAAACATTCACTGGTCTTGGTTAAGTTCATACCTATCGACTTGGAAATTCGAACTTTTGATTGAGTGTATTCCATGTGTCGAAATGTCTTCGTGGGTAATTATCCAGCTTATGCTCTCTCTCTCTCTCTCTCTCTCTCTCTCTCTCTCTCTCTCTCTCTCTCGTGGTGCAATGCGGTAACTTCATCGCTCAACATTATTTAAAGTAGGGACACTGAGCGGAAATACGGGACTTTGTAATGGATCGACCAAAAATATTTGAAAACAAGAGTTCCTCGGACGGACTAACGCTCTACTGAGCATAAAGAATTTCTGTTAATTCAAGATAAGAAAGTTGCCATGGCCTTTGACACTGAACCCCATATCATCAATAAACAAATCATTCAACTCGTGTCAATGTCAAGATATATCCATGTAGAAAGTTTGGTTAAATCCACAATTCATGCTATTTTTGAAGAAAATAAGTTATTTAAATGGCATCACATTCAAGGTATTCATCAGATATATCCACAGACTGGATTTGAAAAAAATCCATTCATACTTGTTGTGTTATCATGCTCACAAGCCAGTACAGCAAATACCAGGGTCATGACCTTTGACCTTAAAATCAAAGTTAGAGTGCTGGCTTAAAACGTTTTCACCGAACGCAGATAAATATAAAGTCTGGTCAAAATTGACCTATTTATGTACAAGTGTCTGTGTTCATAAGTTCACTGAAGTACCAAAGAAAAAATACAAGCAATAACTTTTGCTTGACTCAAATGTCAGTTAGGTCTGGTTTTCAAAACTCCATCATAACAATGTGGAATTTTTGATGATCAAATCTACGCCAGTTTCGTTTAGAAACAAGTAAACATCGCAAGAAGCGTTTTCAGTTAAAACCCCATGTCATCATTCATACAAGAAAAAGAGTGACAAAAATATTTTCAACATGGCCATGAGTTAGCGGTAAGGTGAAACCATTTACATTAGGAACAGCTACAGATCGATAAATGAACGTTTTAGTGGAAACTTCGAGTTAAAATGGCCATTGGTTCAGAAATATTAGTGATATAACGATTTTCAGGATGGCCATCAAGGCAGCCATTTAGAAGGTTAACAGCGACAGTTTAATATATGAATAACTACACGTTGCAAAAAAAGAATTTTAACAACAATTTAAAGGTAGTAGTGCCATCAGTTTAGGAGAAGTAGCATTTAAAAGAATGTTTACATGGGGGAGGGGGCATACTGTCATCACGTTCATGCAGGACCAATTATATGAAGTACGGAGAGTTTTAGTGAAAACCCCCATCTTGATAGAACCATCCCTCCAGAAAAAGTAATGATATAAAGATTTTCAAGACGGCCATCATTGACCAGCACCATTTTAATCAGGACCAGCTAAACATCTGATGAAGTCTTTTACCTAAATCCCCATGTCGATAGGACCATCCACTCAGAATGAATAGCGACAAGGTCTTCTAGATGGCCGATATAACGGTCATGTTAGATGTCTAAGAGGCACCATTTTCATTTAGGGCCAACTAAACATTATAAGAAGTGTTTTAGTGAAAATCCCATGTCAACAAGACCGTCCATTCAGAAGGAGTAACAATAGCAAGATTTTCAAGATGGCCACCACGGCAGACATATTGCATGTCAGAGTGGCATCATTTTTATGGCCACTGTCATACTGTAAGATAGGCACCATTTACATTTAGTGCCAGCTAAACATCATAAGTCTTCTAGTAAAAATCATACGTCATCGAGACCGCCCATTCAGAAAGAATAACGATAGCAAGACTTTCAAGATGGCCGCAATGGCAGGCATACTTTATGTCAGAGTGGCATCAGTTTTATGGCCACCGCGGCGGCCATACCGTAAGATTGGCACCATTTTTTTTTTTTGATGAATCAGACACGAGAAGAAGTCTTTAAGTGGAAAAATCATGTCAGTATGATAATCCATTCTTAAGAAGCACAGATAACGAGATTTTCACGGTGGCAGCTATAGTCGATATCAGACTGGTATCATTTTCATTAAGGATCAACTAGACAACATAAGAAATCTTCTAGTGAAAACCTCACGTCAATATTACCCACATTCAGAAGGAGTAGCAAGCTTTTAAGATGACTGTCATGCTGCTCCACTGGATGCCAAATCAGCACCAATTTCAATTAACAGCAACTAAAAAGAACAAGAATTTCTTTGGTAAAAATCCCTTGTCGATATGACCGTTAACCCAGACGTAGTAAAGATAACAAGATTTTCAAGCTGGCTGCTTTGAGAGCCAGTATTGGCTGTCGAACAGGTATAATATTTTAATTTAGGACCAAACAGACGTCAAAAGAACTCGACTGATAAAAACCCCAAGGCGATACAACTTCCGTTAAGAAGAAGCATCGATAACAAAATTTTCAAGATGCCTGCTTCGGTGGCCATACTGATGTTAGATCAATAAAATGTTTATCTGGGACCATGTAGGCATCACAATGTTTTGTTTTTTTTTCAGTGGAAACCTATGTCGATATATCCATCTGTTCACCAGCAACAGCCATAACACTGCAGACGTCGTAGCGATATGACTGAAAAATTGTTAAAGCTACGATAAAAAGCCAAATCACACACACACACACACACACACACACACACACACACACACGCTATAACAAAATTTTCAAAATGGCTGCCATATTAGATGTCAGATCGATAAAAAAATTTCAGCTGGGACCAACTAAGCATCATACGAAGTGGGTGTTATTTTATTTTCCTGTTGTTTTTTGTGAAACCTAAGTCAATATGACCATCAGTTCAGGAGAAAACGATCAAATTTTCAAGATGGCCGCCGCGGCGGCCAAGTTATACGTACTAACGGTAATATTTTCATTTAGGACCAACTAGTCCTTGGGATAAATATGTGTGTAAAGGGTCATGGCAGTTCTCCAAGTAGTGCAGTTAAAAGTAACAATAACAATCCTGTGCATGTTGATGGGCGACCAGGTCAGCAAACAACTGAATACCTTTTACCTCGACGTATCAATTTTAATGTTCTTAAAAGGCCTATATTTCCAACCTTTAGGAAGCAATTGAACACCAAAAACCAAAATTTTCTTTTTGTTATACCGATAAATGCGAGCAGTGGCTCTTTAAAGTGAACATAAATACATGTGTGTCCAGTAAAAGATATACCTCCTGTGAGGGACCAAATTGTTAAAGAGAAGAACGCCACCATAGGGAATAGGGCAAGTCTTAATGTCCTTCTTCATATCTACATCTGAAATAAAAATATCAGCTGTAAAATCGAAACGTAGTTAAATCTCAATAATCATATAATTAAAATCAGGCATCTTTAATTTCGACACTATAAAAGAAAGTACAATAGAACGGGTGTGGGGGGTGGGGGGAATAGTGTACATCATTAAATTTTACCCGATGCACTAGCCTTTAATACTGTAGCTTTGAAAGCCAAAATGGTGCAATTTCAAGAACTGTTGCATGTATTGTAACATGACTCTAACGTCCCGATAAGCATACAACATATGTTTAGAAGCATAAAATTACCCACATTAAGACACATGGACAAGCAACCACAACAAACTGAGGGTCAAATGGACAAATACACAAAAAAATGAAACAGAAAAATAATCATATAAAACAAAGAAACAAATACACCACTGCTCTTAAGACTGACGTCTTTGCACAGTTACAGATGTCAACAATGATGCTGTTCATTTGCAAATCTGCCATTAACCTATTATAATCCGTTATTAACTGTATTTATCGTCATTAATTACACTGTTAAAGACGCTGTGCTTTAAATGCCTGGAGTAAAAAGCAAGCTGAAGGGCATCTATATAATTTAAAAACAAATAGCCATAAGTTTTGGGGTCAATAGTATCCAGTGTCAACAGTAATATGTTTGGATTCACTTAAAATGATATCAAAAATATAATTCATGGTCGAATTGGTATTAAAACTAGACGGAACGCTGCATAAAAATTTCGAATGTTATATATAACGAAGAAATATAATTCCATTAGTGCAACATCAAAGTGTTCACCATCAACACTGATATGTTTAGGCATGTAAAAATGTGTCCTACCTTTCTGTCCATCAATATTGATATATTAAGACATATAAAAACATGTCGTATCTAACTTAATGATCATCAATATTATATTGTTGTGTATAATTTACATAGTTTGTTAGTTATTTTCTTCACTTTTTTATTTCATTATACGTTATTGTAATGTAACATTGTATGTTGGACTTGACCTTGTCCAGAATTGAGTTCATTTCTGCTTGACCTGAATTGACTTATTTTATTTCATTCTGTGTAAACAACTAATATATATCTAAATTATTCTCTACGTGTATGGGTTTACGATCAGTATTATTATTAATAGATGTAAATATGTTTATTTGAGTCTAGGTCTAGGTTTTGGAATTTCCTTAATGTATTTTACATAATCCAGGTTCTGGTTTTTATTTTGTAAACATCAGGATCATTCTAGAAAGTTATTTTCCATTAGGTAATTTTTTTTATAGAAAATGCTAATTGTGACCTGAGGTCAAGTACAGAACTACAAAATCTTGTAACTGAGAAGATTTTTCAGTCGTGCTTTAAGATCAAAGCACTTTTAAGTTGCATTATATGTTGTGTCCAGTATTCCATATCTGGGCTCGAAATTTTATTTCTTCATATGGTTGAATTCAAGTGATTATTTGCTCTGGAAATACAAAAGCGCTCTGAAAAATTCATAGAGATATTCAAAGAAATTTATAGTGAATTCAAACCTGGAATTATATTACTGTGATTCAACAAAAGACTTGACACATCAACACTCTACAAGCTACTACAGACACATCATCGCCTTCAGTTTTTGGATTTATTCTGGACCTTTACTGAATTGTATTTAGCACTTTAAATTATTAGGACTTGTGTCTGTAATTCTAGGATTATTTTGGGATTTAATTCGTAATTCCGTAAGTTCTTTTTTCTCATTTTCACTCTGTACACTAAGGAAATAAATTATTTGTTTAATTTTACAAAGCTTCTTGGCTTTCATTCTTTTCTGTTACTTATTTTAAGAACATAGACTCGTAACAATATGTTTAGACATATAAAAACGTGTAGTACCTAACTTCCTGGTCATCAATATTGATATATTACGACATATACAAAAATGTCCTACCTAACTTAATGACCATCAATATTGATATTATCCAGGTATATAAAACCGTTTCCTACCTAACTTCCTGACCATTTCTTCTTCGTCAAGCATAACATACCACGTACCACCATAGCAACATGTATGGTCGGCAACTCGACCAGTTTTATGACCCCTGACTGCCAGCTGTAGAAAGAAGGATGCTATAGAAATGCAGCTATTTGAATGAAAGTATTTATTATACTAATTGTATGGTAGCTTAAAATGACACTAATTTACATAAAATCAGAAAGATCACAACTCCAGAAATAGTGATCGTCAAGGTATTGCTAAAATAACCATACTACTCTAAATAATCTTTATAATATTGTCTGAACTTCTATTCTTTACATGTCAGAAACATTTTATATTAATATTTTGAAATAGTATTTGAGACTGTTGTGATTTCATATTTTGAAAGTCATTTCAACTACTGCTACAGATATTCAGTGGCGTACTAAGGGTATATGGAGCCCAGAGCGACGATGAAGGCCCAAAGGGGTTTTGGCGCCCCAAGACCTCTGGCGCCCGGGACAACCGCCCCATCTGCGCCCGTTAGTACGCTACCGCAGATATTACAATCAGGGGGAAAATGTCCAACAGAGATAATTACTATCAGGTCTAATCAATTATCAAAATTAGAGCTGCCTCTCTTGACATGAAAATGGACATGAAAGTGTCGTGTATATTTAAATTATAGTGAGCGCTTGACCTTTGTCTGTGACTGAGGGTATTGTTTTGGCCTACTTGATTGTTATCATGTTTTAAGTTATTTACTAAAAACTGAGTTCAAGATCTAACCCTGTTTACGAATTTTTTTTTCTGAAAGCGATCTTATTGACAATATTCTGGAATTTTCCATTACTTTTTCAGAAAAGGCTACTGCGACATGGACCAAACGGGGATGTATATAAAGAGGTTTTTGTAAACAAAAGTCTTCATTCCTGTTTTAAGTTTACGTCAGTCTGTAGAATAATTTACTGTTGTGTTCAGATATAATTTGAGAGGAATTATTTATTCCATTTATTCACTGGAATTACAAAGTGCTCCTTGATTTTGGGAGTAAAACACTATGTTGGGATTATTGAGAACTCATTCAAAAACATTCTAGATTATACCATTGTGTCTTGTCAAAACATTCAAGACTATTTGAATTCATTCGATATATTCTATACTTTTGAATTAGTGATAGAACATTTAGAATTATTTGAGATTGAATTCACAATGATATAAGTTCCTCTTAAATTTTCATTTTGTAACTTTGATAAATATAACATATTAATTTTATTTAAATTGCTGGTTTCACTTCTTCTTTCTGTTACATAGTTTAAGACCTTGAGTCGTCAGAAAAAGACCCGAGAACCTTAATTTTGTTACTAATTTGAGTAAGACCATCAATTTTCTTAATATATTTAGTAATACAAGCTATATTTGGTAAAGCAGAATGGTCACTGCAAATATATCCACAGGGAGTGAAATCCCTCCAAACCAATAATACTGGACTGTGTTATTTCTACGACATCACAGCATAATTGTAAGGAATTCTTCTATGTATTGTACACATTCATAAAATTCATTATATATGATTTTATAAATGTACATTACTGTATCATCCTAAATACATCCACTACTGCAATGCAGTTCTCTACATAATTAATTATAATGTCACTCATTTAAACAGCTATTTCATTCTTTTCAACTCAAATTATAGATAGAAACAAATCTTGCGTACTCTTGGTTCTTTACGTGGATTCATGATCTAAATGCTTCATTCCAAAATTGCAAGAAAATACTGGAATCTTTACAGTCATGAAAATTTATGAGGTAGAAAATTCTTTGACTCAGATGAAGTTTTACTTAAGGAATACAGGATGCTATTGAAGAAACTTAAACTGGACATGCTTAGACTTTTGCTAATCAACATAACAAAAGTAACAAAATAAAAATTCCTATTTAAAAATATATATATTTGTATATAAAACATATTAAGAGGCATGCTCCTTTGCTTAACGAATGCACAAGGTGGCTATCCTCACCTGCATACAGCCATTAATTTCACTGGAGTCAAGTAAAGGAATCCACGCTGTCGGCTGTAACACCTTGTAGGAGCTGTTATCAAGATAACCAACATCTAGAAATGCATTACAGAAACGAATATGAAGATTTTTTTTTTCCATTTCAAGACGCACAAAAAAGCAACTTCTTTTCAACTTGCTATCTTTGAACAACATTTTAATGATTTTTGAATTATTGGATTGGGGGTCTGGGTGGTTGAATGGTCTAAAGCGATCGCCTTTACCAATCAATGCTATCTCACCTTTGTCCGCGTGGGTTCGAGTCTCAGGCTTGGCCAATGTGAGTATGTGAGAAAGCTGCCAGTAGTTTTTCATGGGTCGGTGGTTCTCATCGAGGTTTTTTCCAGGTTCTTCCTCCACCAATTATACTGGCCACCATGTATAGCCTATCTTGTGCTGAGAAATGGTGTTAAACCCAAACAACAACATTATTGGAGTGTCTATAACTTTTTCATATCGCAGTAAATATATTAGGTTCTGTATTTTCTAATAAATTAGTAGTAAAATTGATTACGAGACAAATGCTGTATGTCAGAGGAATAAAGATCAGATGATTTCACTTTTTTCTATATTCTAATGTCTCCAAATTAACTTTTTTCTAAAATCAGTGAGGTTAACGATAATATATGCTGTGTCCAAAATTAAACCGTCCATGTCGAATCACGTACTTCCACAAGTTTACATTGTATATAATATAAATTAAAACGTCAATGTAAAACAATCCGCTCTCATATATACTTTCTTCCAATGAAACATGTAAAATCGAGAAGACAGAAGCTGTTTTTAATCATTAATGAACTAAATTCAACGCGCCTTTCATGAAAGTCTAAATTTGTGATCTCGCCTTCTAACATCTATTATATATAAAAATGTATGTATATGAACACTGTCACGTGTTAAATCCTGTAAACTATCTATTGTGATATCGGAATCAAAAAACATATTTCATGCAGTTTCCAAGATTTCGAATTTTTAGTACTGGATTCCAAGTTTTCAAAATTAGTACTGCGAATTTCTATGCAAAGACAGATGTGACCCTGTATTTCCACTGTTAAAATCCTCAAGAGAGTTTTGCAAGCTATTGGTAAAATCATGACTTGGACATACCTTGATGCCATGGGACAGTTGTAGCCTCATTCTGGGGCGTCTTTGTGCGAATGTTCCAGACCGGATGACCTGCAATATCTGGACCAATCAACTGCTCCACCACGTTAAGAAGACGTTCATTGGACCAAAGGTCCCGGAATGCCTATGATTTGATGACATCAAACTGGTATATTATTTCATTTCGTTTTCTGGTCATTGGGTTAAAAATATTACGTTCGATAGTTTCAAAACCTCTTGGCGCGGATCTCAAGCGCAAGCTCAAAAATGAAAATTGTAAAGTACTGTAACTTTAATTAACAGGGCTCAGGAAACCACCAGTCCACTCGACCTGACCGGGTGTAAATTGGCTGGGCCGAGTAAAACTTAACCATGTACTCGTCCCATGGCCGAATAGATGCAGATTTGCACCTTGAGAACAAATACGAGTGTATTTTCTACCCTTAACAAGCGCCAACCTTCAACACTGCTTAACGTCAGACGTGCATCAGTTACAAATAACCTATTCCTAATTTGCATGCTCGTTGTCAGTTTAAAACATGCTGCAATGGAAACTTCATTTTTTTAGTACGGACACCAGATGTTAGCTTGATATTAAAATGGGTACATATTGTACATGTTATGTTGCAGTTTCACATTGAGACCTCGATTTTGTAATGGTGTTTGCATCTACAGTGACACTTTCAGTAATTTATGCTTAATTCTGATGTGGAGAAAGATTCACTTTCAAAGAGCTATCCCCTCATCTTTATATGAGTCAGGCCTCTAAAACGCTAAGTCACATTGAATGCCAAAATTTTTGTGAATTTTCATTTGGTCAGGCAATGTTACGGTTGCCACAGGTTACTGGTATTTTCAAAATTGAAGCCTTATTGATGCAAAGTGAAGATGCCAGCAAATATTTCTACCAGCATATAAATAACTTTTCACAACAAAAATGTCCCCAATTTACAATCAAAATGAAAACTTAAAGCGTCTCTGTCAGTTTCCACCAACTATGACACAATGCATGCTGTTGTAATCTATTTATAAAGCAAGTCACATTGAGAAAACCGCCGATTAGTCGAAATCTAATTGGGGCGATAACCTAGAAATGTTCCACTTCTTCTGATATATCAGTAATCGTTTTTTTTTTTTTTTTTAATGGCGCCTGTATGTAGCTCTCTAGAATAGAGGTTTTACTAAAATGGATCATTTAGTCAGAAAGTTATCTGAAATTTAGACAACTGCAATTCTTCTGTTAAAATAAAGTCGCTGAAATTTGTCTTGTGAATGGTAATGACATACTTATATAAATATCATTGGCGTCTTTGCTTTGGCGTGAGAATGTATTAATAAAGTCGCACAGTCTCGAAAATACTAGTATCCCGGGTAAATGTAACAATGTTTGACGAAACGAAAATCATCAAAATGTCAACATTCTGTCTCTTAACGTCTGCCATATCTAATTCATACATGCGTGTGATAGCTCATAGTACAGGAAATAATGACATCTGTATTACTGAAGGTTTCAATGTAAACGCAATTAACAGCACAAATTAAGGACTACGTGTGCAAATGCAATTTCGCCAGTTGAAAACCTTTTCTCTTATTATATGTTTATTGGAAAGCAGTATAAATAGTCGTCATTCCCTGACCTGCGGTAATGTTCCTAATTTATGCAGCAGAATATTTGTTCCTGGAAATTCTTCTTCTAGCTTGGTCAGCCGCTTGTAGAAACCATACTCCCGGTAAAGGTCTGAGAAACAATATTGGTTAGATCGATATGAAATTACAATATCATAAGAAATGTAAATATATGCTGACAAAGTCCATCTTTTTCTTCATACCGTCTATTACAGTCACACAAAATATTAGAAAAGTCCATTTTTTTATACCGTCAATTAGAGTGACAAAAAATATAGGCAAAGTCAATCTCTTTTATTCATACCGTCTATTACAGTGACATAAAATAGTGGAAAAGTCCCTCCGTCTATTACAGTGCAATAAAATGTTGGAAAAGTCCATCCGTTTTTTCATACCGTCAATTACAGTGATACAAAATATTTGCGTACAATTTATCCCATCTATGCTTATTTATGTGAGAAAATTATCAAGAGTCTGTAGGAAGGAATATGAGATAGATATGACAAGTATAAACGTTTTCAAACAATTCAATGTTTATTTAAATAACAGAAGAATGTGCGATAAAACCTTTGATTTTGCCCGCCTTGTACAACTTCTGTGCCAGTTCTTCAACAAGGCCACTGATGGCATCACAGCACCTGTCCAACTCCTCCTTTTCAAAGAACTTCTCGACGATTACATATCCCTAATTTAAAGAGGAAAAACCCAAACTTTAACAAAATATATCTGACCCCTGAGATTATATATATATATATATATATATATATATATATATATATATATATATATATATACACACACACACACACAACAATTTCTGCAATAATCCATTGAATGTGGTGTTCGCGGTGATGATGTTGACGAAGACAATGAAAACGATGGCGATGGTGATGTCAACGACGCTAACAACAACCAAATGATTACCAAATGTCCTAAAAAGTAGCCCTAAATCTTTTAATATTAACATACTGTAACCACCAGCATAATCATACGGGGTAGGGGAGCTGATTTATCATACCGCCATGACATTAGCCCAAAAGTCAAATGCTGAAGCCTACTGGTGAGAAAAAGGAGTAACAAAGCCAAAAGTATGACTGATAATGATGTAACAGTCCAAAGAGATAGGCAATTATATCTATAGAAACAGTCCTTGCAAATTTCAATTTACTTGACAAAAGTTCGACAAACCTTATTACATACACTTGAGCTATTAGCAATGGTATTCCACAAAGGACCCCATGTAATAATTTTGCTCTACAACAAAGGACCCCGTGTGATAGAATTTGCTCCACTGCAAAGGGCCCCGTGTGATACATTTGGTTCTATTACAAAGGACCCCGTGTGATACATTTGGTTCTGTTACAAAGGACCTTGTGTGATACATTTGGCTCTACTGCAAAGGACCCTGTATGATACATTTGGCTCTACTGCAAAGAACCCCGTGTGATACATTTTTCTTTATAAGGCCTTAAATTGAGGAGCTTCCTGGATGCAAAAGGGATGTATCCAACAAAAATGTGTTATGGCCCTATAAAACAAAGTGTACTGTCAGCAAGAGAATATGCATGCCCTTTGTTTTATATACTGAATGAACTGTTGTCTTTACCAATGTTACTATCTAGAAACCATTAAATACCTAATAGATCTCAGAAATTATAGATTTCTTTATTACCTTACATATAAGCCATCCACAAAGTTTGGTCAAGGAACAAATCTGCAGAACTCATTTTTCTTTCGGCCAAAATGACCGTGAGCTTTCAACTTTTGATCTCAAAATCAACAGACCTTTTTCTTACCACAAATGTATGTGTTCCACAAACTTTGATACAGGTACATGATCGAGAACAAAAACCAATTTTCTTATGTCAGTCACAGTGATCTTTAATACCTCCAAATCGATAGGTTTCTTCTTTGCCCCAAATGTAAGTCATCCATAAAGCTTATAGGTCTATTATATACAACTACTATTATTGTGTATAAACCACTTTTTACTTTCAGTCAGCGACCTCGACCTTGATCTTTTCACCCTGCAATCGATAGGCTTCTTTATTACCCCAATTGCAAGCCATCAACAATTCAGGTAACTGTAGATGGATGAGAACTCGAGTTATTGCGTGCAAACGAAATACAGAACAGACACAGCGAAGTACACAATCTAATACGATCCGCCTAATGTCGAGCATGTAAAAATGATATCAGTACTGGCAAAGAAATATATGTTGGAGTTCGATAATATAATGCAGGATATGAAATTTGCTATAAATCCAATAAACACTGGCACTGCATGGGTGATAAAAGAGATTGAACAAGCAACATTGTACAAATTATTATCTGATATCCTTACCGCGACTGTCACAGAAAGTAGTTGGATAAAAATAGGCTCATCAAGGAAACAATCGATATAAAGCTGAGCATCAAACTGGATTAACATCCTGAAGCCGTGAAAGTGGCGAGTAGGAACATCAGGGGCGATAACCCTCCCTCTCATATATATATATATATATATATATATATATATATATATATATATATATATATATATGAGAGAGAGAGAGAAAGTCAACATCCAACTACAGCTGTTCCAATCACTTGATTTGATTACGTCACCAAATAGACGATTATAATTCTGTGATCCATTATGGTGCAATTCAGTTCTAAACCATTCCGACTGTTTCATACTTAAACTAACTGCAGAATAACCCATTTTTTGGCAAGACATCACGTGAACAAACTAATATTATAACTGATAATGGGTCGGTTAGAAGAAATGTATGATAAATTGTAAATTTTATCCAATTCCAAACACTAAATCCAATAATCCTTCGCAAAGTCATGCTGCTGATTAAAAAAAAAAAAAAAAGAACGGACAATGAGTGTCAACGACACGTGTAAATGATGGAACATTGAAAGGTAACTCGTTCAAGTTCTTTATCAATCTAAAAATGCAGAAATTTTCTACAGTTTTGTAATACCTTATTTTTCTGCTTCATGTGCCTAATGATTCAGTAATTACCTTTGCTGTACCAAGTAATGTACGGTAACATAGGTACTATCTTGTTAAAAAGAAGAAAAAAAAAAATGAATAAATAAAAAGCTACAAAAACGTGTTTTTTTTCGCACAAAATGTTTAAATTTCGAAGCAGTGTCTTTGCTGAAAAAGCCGTGCTGAGTCATTTTCAGATTCACTGCATCAAGATATGCAAATACTATGAAAGTAATCTTGGCTTAAAAATTTCCTCCTAAGTTAGTCAGCAAACTATTTAAGTACTTGAAATGGAGTTAGTATACAACAGCATGGTTTACAGTTTTCTAGTCACGTTTTCAACTTTCATCATAATGTTAATAAATAAAAATACAGCAAAGTTTCAAAAAGTAGCTTTCTGCGCGTTCATATACATTATTTGAACAAACACGTAACGCAATTTGTAATAGACAGGAAAATATCCCTACACTCTTTCTGTAGATCACTTCGTAAAAAAAAAAAAATCAAAAATAGACTGCAGCTTTGGATAACTACTTCATCAATTTCAAGAATATTCACAATTTTATTTGTAATTAGAATATAACAGCGTAATATGGTCCTTGAATGATTATAACTGATTGCCTTGATTGAAATATATTTGTTTGCCAGCGTACGTCAAAAACAAAACATTTACAAGAGTGATTTCCCTTGTGAAGTCTTATTAAACAGAGACCGAATAAATATCTGGACCATTGACTGTCAATGGCACGAAAGACAATCAATATTGGAATACTATTGTTCATTTTTTTACAGAGCGCGCATTTTTCTTGAATAGACTGGCCACTGACAAGTATAATCTGGATAAAAATAGTACGAGTTTTTGGTCACTGTTCATGCTATTGCGCAATTTCTGGAATAGACCGAGTACTTGCAAAGTATATGCTGGCACAAAGATACTTTTAGCTCACTTGTGAGATACTAATTTTTTTCTTTGTGTTTCTAACTGCGCAGCTTTTGAGCAGCATCAGCAGCAACATTCAGACGTCGAACAAGAGAAATAATGTTACTACTACAGAAAAAAGAAATATGACTTGAAACAGTTCGTACTGTGTTCTCATATTTAAGGTCAATAAAAATAAAGAATTTTCATTTCTTTCACGCTTATAGCTGGATACAAATTTTAAGGTCTGTGCTAAGAATGAATCAATATGAAACTGTGCAAATTGTTTTCTCGCCTGCTTCAGCGGTGCAGTACCTAACCCAACAACTTAGCATAGCCAGTTACATGTACGAAGAAAAGTAGGTCATTACATATACATCGTACTTCATGACCATAAATACAACTGTGTATATCACACACACACACACACACACACACACACATATATATATATAGACAGACAGAACGACAATATTTAATGGAATATGACAAGAACATGCACATCACCTCTACCAATATATATCTTCAACCTAATATTCGCTAAGATTCCTCGACAACGTGGAACTAAGTGGATCGACTACCTTTGGTTAGC
Organism: Megalonaias nervosa; assembly: GCA_016617855.1. NCBI lineage: Eukaryota > Metazoa > Mollusca > Bivalvia > Unionida > Unionidae > Megalonaias > Megalonaias nervosa. The sequence goes on from JAECUM010000080.1 coordinate 250,841, forward strand.
AACGATGCTTCTGCCTGTGGTGATTTTAAAAGTGAACACGCCCAACCGTGAAAGGTAGATTACTGTGACCTAATTATATCGATATCCAAGGAAAATGTGATATTTAGTGATACTGGCTTGATCAGCGGTTGGAATTTCGCACATGCGATACAATTCAGTGCAATGTATACAACCAACGAGTGCCTGGCGTATTCTGCCAAAGCAATTATGACTGATATATAAATGTAATAATAGCCCATAAAGTGCCTGATGTATTGCACAGACAAGATAAAACCCATGCGTGACGGAACAAGGATGTCCATGGAGAATGTAAGGCTTAATTTATTTAAAGCATTTTCCCTTTTTGAGCATGTATTTTCTTATTTAACCTTATCAACCATGTTTTGGGGTTTTTTTGTTTCTTTTTTAAAAAAATCCCGCTTTTTCTTTCCTCAAAATCAACCCCTTTCCCAACAAAATGGCTTATATTCAATGCCTAACATTCACAACTCTGTTATTATCTGTTCTGTATTTAAATACTACATAACAGTGTATATTGTTGACTTGAGCAAACCATGACTAGCTTTGGTCTGGACTTGGTTCTTTACATAATCACAACTTCCAAATGCCAGAAGTTTGCATATCGATGCGTCGACATGTTGGATTTCACAGGACAGTCAGCGTTTTGCAGTCATTCCAGGAAAATGGTTACAATTAAGATTACAAAATTACAAAATATAAAGTATCGTATTTAAGATAAACAATCATTTATTCTATGTCACAGACTTATTTTCCTTTCAAATTTCAATTTTTACACACAAATTACATTTGGTTATTGAGTTATGCTATGTTTAAGATGGATGTTTAATAGATTGTGTAGGTCATGTCCTTGGAAATAATTTCTAAAACAATTCATGTGATTGACCATTGACTTGTGCTATTTTTCCTACAAAAGGTTTTTCGCACAAAGGTGCTGATATACTCTACGAAAACCCATACAAGTATCTACCGTTTCTTGACCGGGAATCGAGTGTGAAATCTGGGAGTCATGGAGGCTTAGTCAGCTAGAATAATATATAAAATAAGCAACATATAATAATATCTAAAGGGATTTGTTCTAGAATAGGATGAAATTATATTGTCCACATACTGTTTGAGTAAATTATATTCCTAAGACATTCGTTATTATGTATCCGGAGAAAACAACGTCAAGTAGGTGACGTCCTTAAATGCGAAACGTAAAAGATCGGTATACAGTATTAAGCTGATGTGTCGTGTTTTGATTTTCACGAAATTTCGCTTATATTGAGCTATCTACGATATATAATCATTGTAATGAAATTAAATTCTGTCTTTTTTATATGTGCATTATTTTGAGCAAGTGTAAATATTCGTTACGTAGGTCAGATGTTTTTTGGCGACATTAAACAAACGACCGTTAGACCAAGTAGGTAATGAGATTAAATATTCACCTTTCTCCTACAAAACTTCAGACTTTTTTATACATTTTTAAAACCACTTTTGTTTCAGTGGGATAACAATGAATTTCATGATCCTTCAGAAAGTCTGTATGCCTGGCTACATGCAATTGTCGTCAAATTTGGGATACAGTTAGAATTCAACAACGAAATTACAAAAAGTCAAATCACGTTGATATGGTCTGCTATGTTGATACGAATTTTAACTCGAGCAACCTCGACGACACTTTGTAATTCTGACTTTGTCCATTTTCCCGGGATAACTATTTGACGGATACTACAGAGTGAATATGCAAAAGCGACCTATTACCAAACAACACCGAAAGGATGATAATCACCACATACTGTTCCTACATCATGATGATGATGATAGTGGTGGACCTCGGATAGGATTGTGTCTTGGGGATGGGAAGATTTGTTTTGATTTCGTGTTTTACGGTGCATCAACACAAGTAGATTATTTATAGCCGAGGCAGTTGGAGTACAGTGTCTTGCAGAAGGACACATGCCGATCGCCGACTCGGACTGATCTGATGGTGGGACTCGAAACGCAGGCTTTTGGTCGCGAGTCGGACACACTAACCACTCAGCACCGCAGCTCCACCCTCCCCCTTTTCCCCTCGAGAAGATAATGATGCTGGTGAGTGATTGTTATGGTGATAATATGGCGGAGTGACAGAGAGAGAAAGATTACCTCTTCGAAATATTGCTTCACTAAAGTTTCAGACAGTTGACCTGGTTTTTGTTCCTTAGGCTGTGGGGGCATGGCTCTGATGTCAAAATATTCCGGGTGTGCCTCATCTGTGTGCCCCGGCAACACGTCTACGGCAGCCATTTTGATTTCTAGCTGAGAAGTTGTATAGACTGGTGACGTGGGTGGTGAACTTTCAAGATAGAGATTTGAAGGTAACCTAGTTCCCCAGCGAATTTTAAGTCGCGTCTTTTCTACCGGAGTTATCCTACAACGATCCAACGTAAACTAGTATAGATAACAGTATCAGTTCCTATCTTCTCTGGGTTAATCGCTTCTCACATGTACTTGGTATATTAACGCTCATTAACACTGCGCATTTTGTCAGTGGCGTAGCGAGGGTACTTAGCGCCCGGGGACAAAACATAAACTTGGCGCCCCCTTCGAGTGCATCTGAGATAACGAATAGTTGTATTTTCCTCATCTTGGCGCCCCTGGCACATGGCGCCCGGGGACAACTGTCCCACCACCACCACCACCACCACCATCCTCCCCAAGCTACGCCACTGCATTTTGTGTATCATTGTTTTAATGGGGGTGGGATGGGGGTTACAACAGAAGTTGCACAAGGAAATATCAGTGTGAAACATAGGACCTGCTAACATATTCCTGTAATGCATATACACACGAACATATATTAAAAACCTTGATTGCAGTCGAGTACCTATATACATGTACGCGCATCTATTTATGGGGTACATCCCGTCTTGTCTGCTTCCAAACCAACGATAAAGTCCTTCGTTTTCTCCAACTGTTAGCTACCTATCTGGACACCAAGAGAGAAAAAGAGAGATATGCAACTTTGTCTGAGTGCATATGTGACTTCAATTTTAAAGCTATTTGTTTCTTGACTCGCGGGCATGTACATTTTGGAATTTAATACGTGATTTAAGAATGAAAGTTGCTGATTTTTAATACATGCACAAAATTAAGTAACGAACCGGAAAATTAGACCGGTATTAATGAGCAGTAAGAATACGTTTAAAAGTGCATACAGTTTGTACAATACAAAAAGGTCATGACCTGCATGTCGACCCCTTGATCAAGCATTGCTTTAATACGTGTGACACTGACCCTAAGGTCAGAAAGTTGAGCAAGCAAACTGTAGCAAAATGTATTGTCTTTGCTTCAGTGCGTATGCACAAAATCCATCAAAGAGTTTAGAAAATATCATCAAATGAAAAACAAAAACAAAACCTTACTGCAAATTTTCTATTACTATGTCGCAGAGTGAATTATCGTTGCTTCATTACGATTTATTACAAGCATGTATAAACTCTGTTAAGGGGTGTAGAAAATACAAGCAAATGACAAAAGACTCAAATCTTAATAAAATGTTATATGATTGTGGCCTTGACCATAAGGTCCAAGGGTAAGCTAGAGTGACACTGAATGAATTGTGTAAGCACCATTATGGTTTAATATTAGTATAAAAAAAATCAATCGATTCAGACATAAAAGCGAATTTTAAAACTGCATCCCAAACCTTAACACAATATTTCTATGAATGTGACCTTGACCCAAAGGCCAGAGAGTCAAATGAATTTTGTGCAGAACGAATTGCTTTAGTTTCATAATATGTTAGTGTAAGTATTAACATATTCATCAAGGGGCTCAAAAATGTAAGCATATGAAACAACTTTACCAAAACCTTAATGAAAATCTTCTATGATTATGCCCTTGACCACAAGGTAAAAGTTGCAAGTGTGCATGTCGCGAAATAAATTGCCTTACCACATAATTATTCATGCCAAGTCTGAGGAGAATCTATTTTAAATTCACATATGTAAATGGGGGAAACTTTAACCATAACCTTAGAAAAGCGAGATAACCCGTAAACGGCATAGTATACGCTCACTCGGAGTTTAATAGTCCTCTTTGTAGGTGCTAGTAAGGGATATCAACTATCCCTCACTAGTACCCACAAAGAGGACTATTAATCTCCGAGTTATTGATTATTGACCAACGGGTCTCAATGACCAGAACCTATGGTCAAAGTACGCGGTCTTGAGCTAAACTTATTGTGCATGAGCCATTATTTTCTATTAAAAAAATTTTTTAAAAAAACTTACCATAACTGTGCCGTCTGACCTTCAGACCTCATAATCTATGAGTTTATTTGTTACCTTTACTGTAAGCCATCAGCAAAGATTGGTCAAGGATCTTACTCCTGAACACGAGGCATAAAATCAAAAGGAAATTTTCTTTCAGCACACTGACCTCGACCTTTGACATCCTGACCCCAAAATCAATGGGCTTCCTCCATACCTTAAGTATAAACCCTCAAACTTTGGTTCAGATTCTGTGCATAAACCATTTTTCTCCTTTCAGCCACAGTGACCTAGCTCTTTGACCTTCCGACCCCACAAATCGATGGGTTTCTTCCTATCAAGAAGTGCAAGCCATCCACACTGTTTGGTCCAGGTCTGTGATTTAGAACTAATGTTATTCAGCACAAATCATTACTCTTCCTTCGGTTACAACGATCTTCACCTTTGACTCCGAAACTGATAGGATGTAAACCATCCACAAAGTATGGTAACTGTATTTTGCGCAAACAAAATTGGTAAAAGATGAACAGACGAATAATGAACATCATCCTAATTATTAGAAGACGTATAAAAAAAAAATGCTGACTACGTGGACGCCGACAGAAAGGTGACTGTTATGTCTCGCACTATAGCAACGTGAGCTCCACAAAAAAATCGAGCGGTGTGTTTATCTATCAAGGCTATATATCAAAGGATACACTTAAGATGTAGATTGAGACAAATCAAACTAACACAACAGACAAGATGGGAGTAAATGAACTGGCGCAGTAGGCGAGTTTAGACAAATGATCAAAGACGCCAAAAGAACGAATGACCGAGAATCAATGCCTTCATTTCGGAGCAGACACACGACACATTATACCAGTTGGAAGTAAATGCACTGGCACATCAGGCGAGTTGAGAAAAATAATCTAGAGCAGAAAATGTGTAAAATAACGATAATGCTCAATTCAAATGGTGCGGGAAAAAACGCAAAACGTACTGCATGAAAGTATCGAACAATTACGGTGAAATATGAAGCTATTAGCTTGCGATAATAACATTTTACTGCACAGTCGACAACTTCTTGATCTATGCTCAATAATGCTGCTGGCAGAGTAGCCTGATATCCAGAACTTTTTTCACTCATTTTTAGCCCTATGGTACAAATGGAACCGACATACCACTGGATTAACCGTCAGAGTACCTAATTAGTTTGCAGAGAAGGTCGCCATTTGCAACTTAGAGGTCAGTCTTACGGATCATATATCGAATGTATTCGAACAATTTCGATTAGCGACCGTTCGGACCACCTCGTAATTTACGAAACCAGGATTGACCCTGAAATTTCAAATGCAGAACTAATTTTTCATTCGTAAGATTTAGGTCAATCTAATTATAGAAATAGCCGAGGTGGTCAGAACAGATTGCGGAGTGGGGGTGGGGGTGGTTTGCGAAGAAATTAAAGACGAGCAAAACGTATGATTTTCTATAAACAACTGCGTTGACATACATCTGTGGCGTATTTATGTCTCGCATAAATAACACAGGTGGTCTAAATGAGAAATTCACATGACTTATGATCAATGTTTCTCACTGATGACCATTAACGCATTTGCAACTTCGAGGTGAATCCTACAAAACATATCTCGAATTATGTCGATAACTACCATTCGGATCAATTAGGATATATACGAAACAAAGATCGACTGAGAAGCTACGAATGATCGAACTTATTTGTTGTCTTTTCACTTCGTATCTTCTCAGTCAATCACACATTCAATCAAATCGTAGAAATATCAGAGTTGGTCCGAATACACTAGATCTGGTTTAACCGCCGTGTGTGTGTGTGTGTGTGTGTGTGTGTGTGTGTGAATTCGAACAGTGCCGAAGTAAAACCATACATTTTTCGCTGATTGTTAGTAGAAAGCTATGCAGCAAACAGCTTTGGGTTTGACGAAATTAAACTGGCCTTTTATTTACATGACAAATTAACTTTGACCTGGGACTAACACGCACAAGGATAAGAAACGCCTTAACTATCCCACCAAATATCCATTCCATTTTAATATGCATATGAGGGTACTTAGTACCACAGATCACAGGAATCGTAGGGATTTCAGTTCTTCCTGGACAAGATAGGCTCATTTATGGTATATATTTTGTAAAGTACACTGCTTCACCTTTTCATCAGTGACCGTGGAGACAAAACATCACGTTAATTGCAAAAGATACAAGATGTAATAGTGCAATTTACCCGAATCTTCTGAACCACATATTTTGACATGAATGGTGAAAGTTAGATTTTTTAAATTTAAAACAAAAAATCGATCTTGATCAATGCTATTACCTTTTGTAAACCACGTTACTTTTTCTGTAGGAATGGTACAACACTAACTCTTATATTAAACATCACACACTATGAAGTACATTTTTCCATTTTTAAATCTGAGATCACATTTCACGTGAAATAATACATTTGTTCATGAAGATCGCTCGGTTTCTATCACTGAAAAATTACATAAATATATATCAGACTGGGGGAGAGATAATGGTTTCTCCTTTGGAATAAATTTAATTCATATTTAATATTGAACTGACCTGTTGAAGTTGTAGGCTTCTTCCATTTGAACAATGTTACAGCTAACTACAACCTCTAACTTAGATAACAACGCCTGGGCATTATAGCTACAGGGCACGGTAATCCTCGCGATTTCTTTTGATCTCAAAACAGACAAATGATAGCCTTATTTACATATCAAAAGGGTGCCGGTGATATCTGGATGCACAGGGAAGTTTACGATTCCCCCTAAGTACGAGACCCAACCTCGTCCTACCACATGAGCTCGTATCGTTGTGTGTGTGTGTGTGTGTGTGTGTGTGTGTGTGTGTGTGTGTGATAACCAATGCTTTTATTATTTTATACAGTACATAATATTATTTACATGCAAGTTGTAAGCCACAACACCAGTATCTGTGAGTCCTCCCAGTTTTCGATACCTTTGTGTCAACGAATGTCGCACCAAAATATACACAGACTTACAGATGGAACAGTGTATGCATAAGAAGACTATATGCTAATAAATTATTAAATCTTAACAGTTCTACACTTTTTAACTGTTATAACATTCAATTTATATCGATCGGAAGATAATTGACACAATATTTACTTACCAAGGTCAAGGTCGACGAGTATATACGAGTTGTTTCCCTTGTAGTGACATATGGCTGCTGAAAAATACATGTAGTCCTTTGATAACAACAGATCTATAAAAGTTTGAGTTTGGTGGGAAATAAAGAAAGAAAAATAAAAAATAAAAAATTATCGTAAAATAGTAGTAAAATTAAATGAATACATGCTTTTCTCAAACATTCATAATGCGACATTAATGACACATATAAGTAGGGATGTAGTGACTCGTAAACTGAAAATTTCATGGAATCAAAATTTATTATCTGCTGTATTTTGAGGAACATCAGCATGAAATATGCAATTAAAAGGTTTGAAAACAAAATTATGCAGATTGAAAACAGGACATTCAATGGTAAGAAAGCATTGAAAATCCGACATTCGATGGTAAGAAAGCATCTTTCAACCACTTATCGCGTCAAAATTACATTATTGAACACTCGTTTTTGTGTACGAAGAACACAGCACGTAAAAAGTTGTTAATAAGAGTATGTGCAATGTACATGTTAACAAGGCTTCCACGGATCGTTGTTGAGAAACATCACGTTTTAACGTAAATTAGACAACCATATTTCTATGACCTTCTTAAAGTTAAAGATTGCAAATATTTTGAGGTATTTACTAAGGATGAAGTTCACAGAACAAGAGCAGACAAGTACTGTTCTGATTAGTCATAACAAACTGCATTTGCAAGTGCATTATGCAACGGCAGATCTTAGTCAGTGCAGCTGGAATCGACTTATAAGCGACTATAGCTGGTATAAGACAGTATTAGTTAAGCTGTAGCTTTTCTCTTCGAAACTTCCTGCCAAATCATGATTCTATAACAGCTGCCTTTCCAACGAATTTAATAATTTTATCAAAATTTGAATGGCAATTTAAGCAAAATGTGCAGACACTTTTTACTTTAGTTCAGTGGTTTCCAAGATCCGGCCCTCGGAACCCCAGCTGTCTGCGGGGTCATTCCAAGGAAGCCTAAAGTACAACTATTAGAATGTGGGGTTCAGCGAAACACACACACACACACACACACACACAACGATCGCTACCGGAATATTTTTTTCGAAATTCTTTATCTTCCGCATTGGCCGCAGTTTGGTCTAATATAATTACTTGTCGCTTATAACATTGACGTTTACATTTTTCAATGTTCGCAGGAGTTGTAAAGCTTCACTCGATACTTCAGTTTCATTTCAAATTTTGAATATATATTTTTCTATAGCAACTGAACATGTAATCTTTAAAAAATTCAAATTTAAGAATTTCTTTTCACAGGTTTTTAAATTTTGTAAGGTATGTATGCTTTGTAAATATGAATAAATGAAAAGAATAGAATGATACTGCTCCATGGCATTTGAAACAAGTTTGAGCGTGCAGAATTATTGGAACCAGATAGGTCTCTGGACATGCAAAATAAATCATAAGTGATGTAAGACATTTCAGCCACAGTTAAGTTCGATATAGTGAAAGTTATATATTTATCTTCAATTGTGGTACTTCACAACATAAGTTCATCTAAATGAGGTAACAGTCCGTTTTTTTTTGGAGGGGGGTAGGGGGGATTGTTTAGATATTTGGACAGTTATGGGAGGTAAGAGTACATCGCGTTTGAAAAGTTGGAATTCGCCGAAACCATTCGGTTGCACAAGACGGTTGTTGCTTTCTGCAGCAGCGACTTTATATCTAACCCTACCAGCCTGAAATTGTATATATTTGCCTACCCAGTCATTATAATTGGCAGCTTCAAATGGAGGTCGTTTGTGCAGTGAGACTCAGGCCCTGTACAGGTAAAAGATCCTTCCCATGGTAATCGGTAAAACGTTGGTGCCTGTTGCCACCACCAAGGTTCTACTTGCACCCCGAAGTGTGCATTATAAGCACACACTGTAATAATCAGTAAATGAAGTTGTGGCAGTAATTAGTCGAAATCTTCTTAGACAACAATTCAGATTTCTTTTTAGATGACTTTAATAAACCAAGATTAGAACCAGGAGATGCAACTTTGAGAGGCAGTATTATCTACTCACTTGGTCACCAAACCTTGTGGCCTACTTACTCAATATTTTAAAATTGATATTGGCCTCTTCCCTTCATGGGTTGTTTATATCACATGATTGTTTGGTCTCTGATGTCAAGACAAATATTTTACACTTGAATAAGAACTGTAAATGTCCAAGCGTTAGGTCAAATTTGTAAACGCTGTAGATTGACTCAGCAGCTGATTAAAGTTGAGATGAGAGTAAATGCATATGCCTCTTCATATTATACTGTTAGTCCTAATTTCTTTGTTGCCAATAAAACATTACCGGAATTATTCATAGACAATACACTGAAGCATTAAAGTTGATATATGAATAAACTTAACCCATCTTTCCATCCAAATTGACATGGATACAGGTGATTGCATCTATTTTGGGAAAGAGGGATATTCTAAATGTAACCACTCACTTTCTAGCTTCATTACAACAGTCCATTGATAGGATTGCAAATTTATGGTTTTGTTATTTGTCTGAGTACTTGTAGTAATGTCAGGCATGTTTTAAATAGTATTTGCTTTGCTGCTTTTTTTTGTTGAATTTTCACAAAAATGATTTACATCACAAAACAGCGTTGACCTTACAGAACTTCTCAAATTTCACAACATAGTATTGTCCCATATGTGTCTGACCTGCATAATTGCATTTTTGGGCTAAATCTTAAAAAACTCAATGTTTAGACTTTGCTTTCTATGAATTGTATATTTTCCTTCATATATCTGCCCACAGATTTATCAAAACAATCTAATAAAATGGTACTTCCCAGACACAGCAAAGTCTGCCATTATTTCCCCATGACAGGTTCACTTACGGTTTCAAACTGAGTTTGTGAAGAAAAAATATGCACATGTGGCAGGTACAATCTTCAGATCACTGATTCTATTCATGAAACAAAAATTGCTATTTGCATGTTATTGTTTAAGTTTTAAAACACAAGTTTATACATTTTTATCATCGAATGATAACTTGTGGAAATCAGGCAGTGATAGCTGCTAAATACTTGGAAAAGGGTTAATGGTTATTCATTTATCAAAACACTAGTCTGTGAATGTGCAAGAGTTTGTGTATTGGCGCAGTTGATATCAAAACCAACTTTGTTGGCTTGATGCATACCTTCATTTCAACTTGAGCTACAGTACAACACTGGAACTGTTTGGCTAGGGTGAAGGAGCATTTCAAAGGTCTTCAACTACAGTCATGCAACATACATTTAAAACATCACAGGGTGAAGTTGTTTTTGCTTTCCTAACAAAAAAATGTGAAGTTTTATATTTGTTACATGACTTAGTCTCCCACTTCGTCTGGTAGCATGAACCCAGAACTTATATTTGTGTTACCTTGGTGTAATACAATCCATAATGCATTGAGGCATGTATATGAGAAATCCATGAATTCGAGCATATGTCACAAGTTAGAAAATTCATGCATCGGTGATATTCCATTAGAAAATGCATAAACACACACTCAAACACACACACACACACACACACACACACACACACACATATATATATATATATATATATATATATATATATATATATATATATATATATATATATATGGTAGTCATTTGATCTGTGTCCCTTTGTCAACAAACACATGTCACTAAACAGTTCATTGTCTCCAGTAACATGTGGCTGGATATGTTTATATGCTACATGTACTTATGGCCAAATTTTGATCTGCCCGGGACAACAAACATAATCATGTTGCTGAGGCTACCAAGCTGATGAGGCTATTCATAGGGAAATGAAAACCCTCCTTTGTGCATCAGAGACCTCAAAATTTTTAATTTTTCCCTAGTTTGACTCTCAATCTTACATCCTAGGGGAAGCACTGAGCAGTTCTCAGAAATTCCACTCCATTGACTGCTAATTTGCAATGCTGATTGATACATTGATACTGCCAAACAGTTCTATGTATCATAATTCTATTCCATGGGCAGTTATTTCACAAATTAATAAAAAGTGGCAAAGCATGACTTTGTGATCTAACAGAAAATGTATGGTGTAATTGCAGTTTTGTTGATAGTTGATACATGAAGCTAGAATTACTGTTTTCTCTGTTTTTACAAATTTGTTAATTAAAATATCTTTTTAAAATAAATTTCGGTTCCAGGATTACAGGCCAACATATAAAAATCACTTCAGTAAGTATAATACATATCACTCTTTCAATGACAAGAACTTTGCCACATTTCTCTATTTGATATTGTCATCATGTCACCAGTGACATGTAGCATGAAAAACAGCATCATTGACAGCTTGCTGAATGTTTTATTTGTTGTGGGGCCATGTGGTCTAAAACGCTTCCCTTTCCTGATCACTGACATGTCACCTGTGTCCATTTGGCTTAGAGTCTTGGGCTTGGCCATTGTGGGTATGTAAAAAAGCTTGCCAGTAGCTTCCTGTGGTCCAGTGGATCTTGCTGTGGTTTTTCTTCCACCGGTTATACTGGCTGCCATGTATAGCCTATCGCATGCTAAAAATGGTACAGTCAAACCCACTTATCTTGACCTCAGTTATCTTGAGAACCCGTGTATGTCGAGTACTTTGGTCTGGTCCCGAAAAATTGTTCATTATGCTAATTTTTCCCCATTTATCTCAACCCCTGTTAAGTCGATAGCCCAATTATGTCGGGCATAAGTTTCGGTCCGAAGTAACATATGGACCCGCTTAATTTGAGGAAATGTAACTTTTAATGTCCATCTCAGAGAAATTTTACAAGAAATGATCCAGTGTTTCCGCTGTTACCAGTACCTTGTACTGGCAAGGATGGAAAAAGTCGGTACAAGACCAAATTTTACCGGTACAAATGCTAATCAACCAATCTCATCAATGCATGGTTTATCACTTACACAGAGTGGAGAAAATTATCATGTAAACAATACTTTAGAGTAAGGAAATTGAATGCATGCATTTCTGACCTTTACGTTAGGCTGCGTTCAAAATGGACATTATCGCATGTCCACACCACGACAATATAGTTAGTCCCATATAGCATCGTGAATTTGATCTTATCTATAACTTGGAAAATTATCAGGTTAACATCATTAAATGTAGCTAAAAATACCTAATTTGTTTTACACAATATATTTAAAACAAATTCGGTAATAATTAAAGTTTTTTCCTGTTTGGTGTGAGCGTAAGCCTTCTACTTCAGCATGGCTAGATCACGTGACTCAATAATTTATAAATAAAATCCCGCAAAACTCCAAACTAAGCTGCCCCCCCCTTAACCCCCCCCCATTGGTTATTAATTTGTTTTGAACAAGAGTAAATAAAAGCACCAATGATATTGTAAAAAAAAAATCTATAGCGCCCAGTATTTTTTTTTTATGAAATAAGTGATCGCTGTGCCATGATTACATATTCTTCAACACAAATGGAATGAAGCAGAAGGCAACTGATAGGATTAAAATTTGAAACAGAAAGAAAAGTGCTTTCATTTGTGTTGTTTTTATCTTGAATTTCAAAGTCTTGCAATCCATCAAAGAGATTAGCCGACTCTCCTTTTGGTGCTGTGTTCTTGCCGACGATCACTGAGCAGAGTTGGGAGGGATATGGGACTACAACTGTATGAATGGAATAAGTTGTCTTCTAACTGCATGAATGGAATAAGTTGGCTTCATACAGAATATGATGGTGAGACAGTTAACTTTAAAGACTTGAAACACATTTTACAGTTCGTCGGTATATGAATACCGACAGTCCTGTCTTTTTCCGGTACAGAAGCAAAATTTATTGGTAAAAACCGGCATATACTGGTGACGATAAAAAAAAAAATTGATTTTCACACAATATTGGTCAGTTACATTTTGCAGCTAGTCACAAGTCAACTGTAACAAAAGAAAACACTTTGAAAAAAAAAAAAAAGTATAGTCGTACATGTACTTCATTTGGCCTAGATTTTGGATAGCGTGAGAAAATCATAGTCTTTCTGAGGCTACCAAAGGGATGAGGCTATTCACAGGGAAATAAAAACAACTTTAAACCACTGACATTCATGCAATAACTTATTGTTGTAAAAATATGTGACTTGTTACTTAATCTCATTTAAAAGACCTCCAATCTTCTTTTTTCTAGAACCAGGCATAACTGAATTATTATTTTTATTGTGCATTAGAAATGCCATTTGCTTTTAAAAATAAAACTCCTCATTTTTGGTACTTCAGATGCATAATCGTTGTTCTGCAGTAGATTTATCAATTAAACCCTGATATCTCGGGACCTGGTTATGTCGACTGTTTTTGACACCCCCGATTTTTGACACCCCCGACATAATCGAGATAACCGGGTTTGACTGTATTAAGCCCAAAACAACAGCATTTTGTTGTTTAAGTTTTATTTTCTAATTAACATTCACTGCAAAATTCTTTTCTTACATCCTTAGGTGATACAAGGAAACAATGAGTGACCTTGATTTTACTGATGATGAAATTAGAGAAGAGTTGTCAAAGCTTGGGTACTGTCAGGTTCCTGATTCAAGACTACAAGAATTTAAGAAAGGTGAGTTCTTCCATCCATGAGTATGAGTGCATATAATGTTTCCCCATTTTAGGATGGTGCTTTGTCAAGCCTTTCTTTTCCCATGCCAAGCTGGCTTTTTTTTCATCACACCATGTTCTTTAACCCAACAACTTGCATTTCTTTAGTGCAGAATGCAGATGTGCTGAATTTAATTTCTGCATTTGTTATGATCATAAGCTGCAGTATACCAGTGCCCAGAGAATAGGCTATTCAGTTTATAGCGGGCCATTGCTGATTAACATCACATCAAATTGCATAAATAAGGTCTTTCTTAATATGAACTGGTTGCTGATGGCAGTGTGTGCATTCACTGGACATCTTTTTGACATGCAGTTGAGCCTATGTGATTAAATGGATTATTTCTTTGCAGCCTTTGATTAGGTATAGCCAATTTTGCTTATTCTAATTGACACACTGATTATTGTCCATTCATCTGAGAAACTTCAAGAAATATGTGATAGCAATGCATTGAATCTGCACCTATCAGATTTTAACAAATAGTTTCTGACAGACTTGAATAGTTTTCATTTAATAATTTAATGATATTCATGTAATTTATTGCTTAAAATTAAAGCTGAAAATTACATAACAAATGCGCTCTGACATTTTAGTAGTACTATTCCAAATTTCAAAAGGACAAAAATCAAAGGGTGCTACAAATGCTACTGACAAGTAATAGCATTTTCTTTCAAAGGCACCTCTAATGAATTAGGAAACACACAGATCCTGCCCTACAATAAATTAAATCATAGTTCATTCAGGGATTTAAAGGATGTGTAAAAGAAGAAATATAAGGTAAAACTAAGTTAAGACACTTTTAAAATATGTTAACGATATTCAAGGTAATGAATGGTTATTATTATTATTATTATTGGTAAAACTTTAACATTATATTGTGCATGTTACTAAATATGCTTCAGTTTTCTTTCAAAACTGCTGCATGTATTTTTTGCTAAGGAAAGATTGTTACATATATGTAATTAAACTACTTGTGTGTTAGTTTTAAATTTCTTTTTTATTTTATTTTTGTTTCATTATATTTCATTGTAATAACTTTATTCACTGGATTTGATATTTTTCTACGAAAATTCATTTCAATTCTAGTAAATAATCACTATTGCTTCATTGTATTTTTAGCTGGCCTTGGTTCAAAGTTTGGTAAACACAGAGTGAAAATCATTGGTCGTAATCAAGGTCATGTTTGGCCTATATGTTAGTCTGAATAAACAATGTTTTATTTTTAAGTTCATTTCCAGTGTGGGAATTATTGATTCTTAGCTAAGGCTATAGTAGCCAACGTGCTAATTGTCATATTAATTTACTGAGCTGTTTGAGTAAGTGACCACTTGACCCATCATGTGGGTCTGAAATTGCATTCTTAGTTGGGGTTTAATTCTCAATCTCAGTGTTTCTGAGTCAGTTGTAAATCATATCTTCAGGCTGAAAGGTATTCCTGTTGTTGCCATTTGAATTGAGTTTTTTATTTAAAATAATTTATTCACCCTGGAAAATACTCTTCTTCATCGAAATTCTTGGACAAAGAAATTTACTAAAATTATTTGGAATTCAAAAGCCGGAATTATATTTTGGGTGACTCAACAAGGAACTGTTGACACATCAGCACAAAACTGATTATAGAGGACATCATTGCCTTCCATCTTGGAACATCATCGAGATTCGAACTTGGATTCAATTAGAACTTTTTAGTGGTAGGACTTATATTTTTTAATTCCAGGAATAGTTTTTGGATTAGATTCATAAATTGTAAGCCTTTTTTCATATTTTTGCCTTGTTTTCTTGGGAAATAAATTATTTTGTTAAATTTTATAAAGCTTGTTGGCTTCACTCATTTCTTTGTTATTTTGTACGAGCCTAAACACGTAACAAAGATGAAGAAAAGTAGAATATTAATACACCTGCAACCTTTTTGGGTGGAATACATATGAAACATGGCATTTTTAGTATTTTACAGTTCATCTGCTCCTCACAATTTCCTAATTTTAAGACAATGAGAGTAATTACAATAATAAGAAGTAGAAGAAGCAGAAGATGAAGAAGAAAAACAACAACAAAAGTAACAACAGCAGCAACAACGATTTACAATAAAATAAGGTGCCCTCTTGGTCATTGAGTTAAGTTTTTAAAGTCCCCTTTTGGAAGGATAATTGCATTCTACATAATGTCCATTTTGACATCAACTTATCATGATTTACCTCCCATTTTTCACTTGCAGTGACAATATAGTTTTGATTACACCAGAGGAGTGCATCAAAAAGCCCAATTGTAGAATGGGTATTCTCAGAAGAGTATATTACCATATTCAGAATGCCCTGAAAGGCATCCATCACATTTCCCAGACTCCTTATCTGGGAACAACACTGCACTGTATCACACTGGACTAACAAATGTTACCCCTTCCATTTCCTTTACATCAGTGAAATTGTAATTTTTTTTTTTAAATTTGACAGATTTAGGTATCCTTATTCACCAGGAGAAGAGCAAGCTTAGTTCTCAGAATACCAGTTTATCATCTCACACCCTTCCAGACACATCTGTCTCATATACAGGTAAGCACGCCTCAGTCTCATATACAGGTAAGCACGCCTCACACACACATATACACATGAATCTCTGACACAACTTTCACATGAGTCTGTGTACATGTAAGCGCATGTGATGTGTGTGTGTGTGTATATATATATATATATATATACATATATATATATATATATATATATATATATATATATGTTTTTTTCACAGAAACATAAACTGGGGTAAGCACATGTCGGTCACTTCCACATGTAATAGTCTCATTTGCAAGTGAGTAGACCTTGCACACCTCCAGATACATATGTTAAATCTCATGCATACTTAAGCACCTTCTCACAGTAAACCAGGTTTACATATATTTGTCTGATATTAAGGTAAGCGCTCTCTCACTTACCTAATCTGCTTATTGTATCTGAATCATGCTTTGAATACAATATCAATGCTTTGAGTTTCATCTCTATTTAAACTTCATTAGCTCTTTCATGAACCGGGGTGATGTTTTTTATAAAGCCCAACATTATAAGTCATTGACGGTTTTGACCTATATGATACCAGGTCAGTATTTGAACTAAATCATAATTTGTTTTAAAGAACCGGTGGTGCCAAAGGTGACTGTCCAGCGTGAGAGAGTACCACTGGAAGAAGCCTCTGTCTCAGACAGGCAGGGATCTTCTGAGGTTCGTTCCCACTATCTTGGTCATGGCAAGGAAAATCGACTAGAGCTCAAACAGGACTTTTTACGGAGGCATGATATGCAACCTGATATAAGGCAAAATGATCGGTATGACATGTATGAACCTGAACATGATCCTAATCACAGGATTGCTAGAGACTTAAGGGATGATATCTCAGAAACTGATTCAGAGAGGAGACTTGTGAAAAGAAAAGTTTTAAGGTTAGAATTTGAATTTACAAGATTGAAAAGTTATCATTTGTTAGTGATGTTCTGTTATGGAGAAGATTTTTTTTTATATTGTACCAGGGATTTAAATTCACCTATATTCCACCTAATTATGGATATAGGTTTTCAGATTTCAAATTGTAATATATAAACCATATTGAGAGAAAGTTTCAATTTATCAGGCATATTTATAGACACATCACAGAATACAGTCAGTATGATGCTGTTAAATTTGCATTGGAATCATGACATTAATTTTTGTTCCTATTGGTCACAAATCATAATGATATTTATATTTTATATCCATTTTGACTGCAATTTAAAATGGTCTTCAAGAAATTGTTCAGCCCATTTCAGTCTGGTGTATCCCATTTAATCTTGCATATAAGATATGGTAATTTGGACAGATGATAAATAAAGTGGAAAGGTTGTTCATATATATTGTGTTGAGTCCAAAATGGAAACTACACAGACCCACATTTGCCTTTGCATCATGCAAAAGCAGATCAAGGTCTAGGGCAATCAGTAGAACAAACAACATTGGCCCTTATAGGCCAGCTCATTACTTGAAGGCAGATCATGGGCTATGATTTTTGCAGTTATATTTTGAGTTATATGTGAGTACATACCATCTGTCTCTAGGGACAGCTCTTAGTATTCATTTTATCCTGTATTCATTGGAACACATTATTTCATTATCTATTTATCACATTACATTCTCAGAGAAAATGTGTTGTTTCAGGGAAATTCTTACAAAAATATATTTATTATTATCTGACAATTTTACCGAGTTAATTAGTAATATTCTGAAAAATAACATGAAATTGAACCATTGTAATTGGTTATTTTAATAATGTAAGAATATATTTTTGGCCCAGCAAGCAGTGTTCAGATTATGATTTCCTTCCATTTCTTTTTCACAGAGTGGTTTAAAGTCTGAATTCACAAGTTGTTTGTAAAAGTCTTTCCCAACAATTTGATGCAAAAATAATATGATTTCTGATTGGAAGGAGATGAAGAGTCTGGTATTTGTACATATATGTCACATACAAATTTTGCATAAGGACTTTTACACAAATTTATACCTTGAAATGCAAGAAAATTTGTGCTGAGACCATATTGGGTCATTTTGTTCCATCATTTATTTGATAGATTCATAGCAACATATTGTTGTCAACATTTCTACAAAGAGCAGCAGTTGCACCCTTTTGAAGATGTTTTTGGAAATATATATGCACCTTGCCTAAAATTGTATTTTGAATTGAGTCAGTCAGGCATGTAATCCAGACTGTAAGATGCATTGGCACCATGGCTGAAGTAGTACATATAGTTAGTGACTTCATTCTAAAGTTTTGAAAATATCTTACACTGCAAAAGTATGTCAATGTTTGGACCAAAATCAGCACACCATATAACAATTCATAACTTTTCAAGCACACCATATAACAATTCATAACTTTTCAAGCACACCATATAACAATTCATAACTTTTCAAGCACACCATATAACAATTCATAACTTTTCAATCACCGGATATGAAATTTTAATAGGTCTGATTACCAGCTTAAGGGTTACAGACTACTGGGCTGCACCTTTGGTGATTGTTAGTGCCAACCTATAGACTTTCAAACATGGATTAATCACTTCTTACTCGTGAAGAGCACCATTGAGTATTATCTAAACTTTTAATTTACTACCCAGTTTTCATGTGCAAGAATACATGCAATTGAAACAGTGAACAGTAACATGCCTTTACATTCCTTATTCACCTGGATTATGTTTTCATTTTGGAGTAAATCAAAGCAAGGTTAATTCAAATTTACAATCAGAGACAATTCACCCCCAAATAACATTAAATAGGAATTTAGGAAAAGGGATACATATTGTCACTGTCTTTTTAATACACTTGAAGAAATATGGAATATCACAACATTTATTTAGTTCATTGTACTATAAAATGTTTTATATTTTGACATGTTTGGAAATTCCCCATTGACGAGAAAACTGCTATCTCCAAATGTCACAAATTTTGAGTACTTGCTATTTTTAGATGTCAACTCTTGATCAGCTCCTTGTGTACTATTTCAGGGTTAATGTGGGGAAGAAACATAAATATGTAATAATGAAACCCAGGTAAATCTAGCTTAGGTAATATTACTCCATAATAATGCATAATTCAAAATACCATGAGCATAGCTGGTAGCAATAGCAAAACTCATTTCCAACTAAGTTGGCTTTCAAAACCGTTGTATGCCTAGTGGTTGGAAAGTGACAGTGATATTTTCTCTTTTTATGTGCAGTGCAAATAGAAAGTATGCAAGGGATAAAGTAGAGGAAATCATGGCTCTTGAAAAGTAGCTGGATGAGAAGCTTCAAGAACTTAAACATCCATATGAAGAAATTGTATAGTTCCTAGGACAGGATATTGTATATCATGTACAGTATTGTATATTAACTGTGTATAAAACTACAGACCTAAATATGACATTGGCTAAATGTTTAAATTTCTTTAATGCATTATTTGCTGGGCATTGTGCAGGACATTTTAGTGGAAATTTCTTAGCACTTGCAGGTGATTGTGTTTTAATTATTTACTAATTTTAACTTTATTTTTATTCTCATTTTATTTAGAAACAAACTCAAAAACATACTTTATCAGATTTTTAAAAAATGTTATGCTCACCATGGAGATAATCTTGTACCTGGTTTATATCTTGAACCTCAACAGTTGTTTTTAAAACCTTGAAAAACACATAAAATAAACCTCAGATTTAAAATTAAATTTCACTTCTAACCCTGCACTTATTTCATAAAATGAAATTCACAATTATTATTCTACTAGATATAAGAATCCAAGAGCCCGAGTCATGTTATTTTCAAGGCTAATGTAAATTTGTTATGTCTGTTATTGTCTTTAAAAACTCTTCAAGCAAAACTTCTCTTTTAACTTTGTTTAGTTTATTTCCGTGATAAAATTTTGAAGAGGATTTGATTATGATACAAATTTTTAAGCTTAGGAAGCATGAATGGTTTCAGAACTGTTTTTTTTATACCAGTTAGCATTAAGGATAACATTGCCCAATGTTTCATACAATGTTTATCAGTTCTGTTTTATTCTCAAAATTTTAATCCAACCATTTTATCCAGATCTTTTGAAAATTGTATGCATAATAGTGTAAATCCTGTCACCGACTGTAATTTTCACCAGTGATGAAAGGTTTCAGTACTTTAGATCTTACTTTCCAGACTGCCTTTGTTTTGGTACTGTCATTTCAGTCCTGAAATCATTGCCCAAAAAATGAATACTTCAGGGACTGCAGAGATTAGAAAGAACTGTCAAGAGTTGCAGTATTATTATCTGCAAAACTGACAGTGAAGTTGATTTTAATTTTTATTATATGTTAGAAAATTTCCTTCATGAGTTAGTTACGCTGTGATCTCTTGTAATTCAGTATTGGAAATACATTGACAATAAGAAAGCAAACAAAGAAACAAAGCTAAGAATCTGGTCATTTTAAAAATTACAGGAGCTTACTTTACATGATTTCACTCTCATACATATAACATATATAAAATGCTATCCCAATTTTCTTTCTATGGCTGTATTTTTTTGTTGTGCAAGACCACTTGTGGTATTTGTAACATTTGTAGAGTAATTTGTTTCCCAGTACTTATATGTGATATTTTTAATTGTCCTTGAATCAATCTTGTTTTTCTGTTGAAAGTGGTAATCTTTAGAAACAAGTGCAGCCATTCTCAAAATTTCACAATCTGGGACAAAACAATATTGCCAATGGAAATTTATGTCCTGATTTCTTAATTAATCTTTGTATTGCTTATTAACTGGTTATTGGTATATTTTTCAGGAGAGAGAAAGATGGTTCAAAGAGAATAGATGAATCCTATACAGAAAGTGAAACAGGTGAATTTTTCATAAGAAACACATATATCTACTCTACATTCCTAATGTGTAATTTTGACCTTGCTTTAGCTGGATAGAATTTCACAGACACTTCTCTCTGACCCACACACCCACCTATGCCCATTTTGTTTGGTTTCCATGTGTCCCTTTGGCATTCCCATCTGCTTGTACAAGCAAGAAAACACCTGATAATAACTGATGCTACATACATGTACATATAAGGAACTTTATAAAAGTTTTTATTATTCAAGAAGTAGGTGGAATTTGCTTCAAGCAAAACAGTACTAAGTAGGACACCTATATGAAAATGCATCTTAAAGCTTAGAAAATGCCCTTGTTTTCAATTCTGTACAGGGAGTTGAGTAGGTGGAGTGTTGGTCTCTTGTTAGCCAAGGTTCACAGTATTCATTCCCTGCCCAGGCCAGCCTGTGTCAGCTGCCTTGATGTGTCCTTTAAAAAGAGACTTAGCTCCCATTGTTTCAGCATGATGTAGCCTGTATTGTGTTTAAAGTGCCATTAAAATGCAACCAACCAACTAACCTCCCTCCACATGAAAGAAAATGTCTAGCAGGAGCACTTCCATGACACTTTCCTCTTCAGTGATGCTTTCCAGTTTGTTTTTAGAGAAGTGTGTTAAAGGTAGAAGGAAAGGTATAAAGTGAACATGCTTCATGCTTCATTGTCATAATATCACCTATCATTTTTATTTGCTTTAGAACATTGCTTCTTAATGAGTTAATTTGTAAGTCGGTGCTCTCAGGTGCACTATTTTTTTTTTCCCTCATATTAATTGGAGGATTAAAATCTTTTATGACTTCATAAATTATTATTCAGAGTATCCATGTTTTGAGAATTAAGTGGTATAGTGTATATATGGAATTCGTTTTACCCATCCAATCCATCCATCATATGTATCCATCCCACTTTGACATGTAACTCATAATTACATGCTCCAAAATTAGGTCACTGGCACTTAATTTCCAATTTTTTTCAAAAATTGTCAACAAGCACAGACTCATGTTAAAGATTGTTGGAATACCTTGTGAATGCCTGCTTACAAACAACTCTTACTACATTATTTCTTCCAAATAGCAGAAGTTAAAATTTAATTCAGTTCACTCATTTTTACAAGTACAGTATTTCAGTCAATTGAATCAGAAAGCAGAGTTGTGCTTGGCAGACTGCATGATATGTTGAAGTCGATAAATCACAGACACATGATATGGAAGGTGAAATATCTTATTATGCAATGGAAGATTTAAGCTATAAGAAAAACTGTTTTGTGTATGAACTGTCATGCTCACTCTGCAAGTCAGTTATGTGCTGGAGAGACAAAAAGAGCTAAGAGAAAAAAATCAAGGAACATATTAGGGATATGAGACTAAATTGTGACAAATCAATAGTTTGTAGAAAATAATCATATTAAGAATATTATGAGCATATTTGTATTAGGAAATGTTCAAAGATACATTTCCAGTATGGTCTATGGATAGATACTATATATACTCATATATAAGTCAGGTCCAACTGCAAACAGAATGGACCCTGATCTTCCATTGCACAGTGTGCTGGAATATCAGGGCCTGTGTCATTTATTCCATTAATTAATCCAGTCAGACTGTATAGACCTATTAGGTGACAGCGTCTGTGCTCTTTGAAGTTGGATCTGACTTGTACACGACTGTATGCAATAGATTAAACATAGTAAATCAGATAGGTATCAACACCAAATGGAAAAAGCACTAATAATATTGTAATATGTTACCATAATGTTACAGTGATGACACTACCACCCATGTGATGCATTACCACTGATATGACACCACCCATATGATGACATTTTACCACCCACATGATGACATTACCACCCATGTGATGCATTACCACCCACATGACATTTTACCACGCATGATGACATTTTACCACACACATGATGACATTTTACCACAAACGTGATGACATTACCACCCATGTGATGCATTACCACACATGATGACATTTTACCACACACATGATGACATTACCATCCATGTGATGCATTACCTCACATGATGACATTTTACCACTCACATGATGACATTACCACCCATATGATGACACCACCCACATAATGACATTACCACCCATGTGATACATTAACACCCTAATGATATATTAACACCCCCATGATGCATCACCATCCACATGACATTACCACCCACATGATGACATTAACATTCAAATGACAATATATCCAAAAAGTAATTTCAAAATGGATTAGAATGACAAAGAAAGGACAATTGTGTAAGAATGTTACTGGAAAGAGAATGGTTTTAAATGTACTAAAACATTGTTAAACTTAGAGCAGTATTAAAAATTTAAACAGATTTGTGATGTGACAAGCTTGCTGATTGGTTGAAGTTAATTCCATGATATACTTTTGGACAGTTTGATATCATTGTAACATTGTGACTCTTCCTGTGACCAATACTACAGCACCAAAGTTTGATATGTTGACATCATAACTTTTCCTGTGACCAATACTTTAGTACCTCAGTTTGATCTCATTGTGTCACCATGACCTTCTGTGACTAATAGTGTATCACCAGTCTGATATTGTGATATCATGACTTTTCCTGTGACCAATACTGTAGCACCACAGTTTGATATGCTGACTTCATGACCCTTCCTGTTACCAATACTGTAATAACACAGTTTAATTTCATTGTGTCACCATGACTTCTTATGACCAACACTGTAGAAACCTCAGTTTGATATCATAGTGACTTTTCCATTTGACCAACACTGTAGCATCACAGAGAATTATATTTTATACTAATTTTATCACCATTATTTTCGTAAGTGTAGTTTAATTGGGAGGTCAATGGTTTATTGTACAGTTGTAAAGATTTGTTTTTCCAGCTAAGCTGATGTTTTGGTGATATAGCTCCCTTTGCATCAGTGAAACCAATATTAGCATTCTTCATTCTCAAAGGAGTTGTGGTTAGATTCCAGACTTGCACCCAGAATGGTGTGTGTTTGAATCCTACCCATGCCATGTCAGGTCAGCAGCCAAGGTATGTCCCTGGACAAGATACTTTTACTCAGATTGTCTTTACTCTTTATTATCATTTATGTGTTCATGATTCAAATTGTCAAATACAATACTACTATCTCCATTTTTATATGTTGATGTCAGTGTCCATCTGTTTTACAGGTAGTGTAATGGATATCAATGAGAGATTACAGCAGCTAGGAATTGCAGACTCGGTAGATTTTTTTGACAGAGGAAAGTCACAACAGTCATCCAGGGATGAGGTATAAGATCTGATGTGAAAAGAACTATATGAATTAATTAGACAGTAATTATTATTATAAGGAAACTAAACTCTGAAAGTCACTGATGCAAGTAAAATGTCAAGAGTTTCTTTAAGTACATAACACTGACTCGGATCTCTTGAAATCATATGCAACATTAAGATTCTTTACAACAAAACTGGCAAATTTCTTCATTCGTTTATCTGACAATGGAATACATTTGATAACATTTAAAATGATAAATTTAAATTCATTATATGTTTAAATCACAATGCACTTTGTTGTATGCATGGCAGTTATTAAATACAGATAGAGTGATAGTTTGGATCACACAAAACTTGCATGTGTAAGCAATATATTTGCATATGACATTGTTGGTACCCCTTACATACAGTGTAAAGTGTGTGCAGTTTAATAATTATGATATGTCAACATGTTAACATATCATATTATGTGAATTACATATTATATTATGTGAATCTGATAAGCCCATGAAGTTCTTGTACAGTATTTTCATTAGGCTACAACTTTGGGAATTTTCCATACCCCGCCTTCTGGAACATTTTTCCTTTGTGCTGTTATCAACAATTTGGTGTCCATCTTTAAAATTGATTGCCCAGAGGGTATTGGAAAATAAAGGTCTCTCAGAATATTGCCAATTTATCCCACATGTGCTCATTTACAAATGAAATTAAGAGTATTAGACAGTGGACAGAGGGGCATCCAAACATAAAACTTGAAGATAGTACATTGCACCCCCAACCACAGACAAGTGTGGTTTGAATGTCACTTTATGTGAATAAATAAATTCATCTCTCTTTTGAAAACTAACAGAAAGTTATCTAGGTGCAGCATTCTTCCAAATCAAATAATGCAACTATCCGGTCACAAAACATTAAATCTTGATCATTATTTTACACAGTGACACTTCTATAGACTTGATTTTGTAAATTTTCTGCATCCAGTAATCATTCTTCATATGAATATCCAACAACTGGAAAGCTACTGTAGTTGACCCAACAGGTGAAAATATTATAAACAGTCTCATCAAAATCTGTATATATATATCACACACCACCTACTCAAAGCAAGTGACCTATATGATGATATCACACAGGAATTTCCATTGGTGATCCCATGTCTGTGTCAGATGTTCTTTTGATTTGAAAATACTGTTTTGCTTTGAATTATAATTTGCAAAGAATCTACTTCTAAATGTTATGGGTTATTAAATTGTGTGTTGTTGATTCAACATGCATCTTTGAATATTTTTTCACGAACAAAGCAGCATTTTAACTAGATTTTAATGAATGTCAACATTTTTTTGTTCTTCTTTCTATCAAATCTCTGCTAAAATAAAAACGGTGATAAATTGTGTAATGATGTGATACTAAATTTATTAAATATTTTGAGTAATTTCCAGTTATTGCATGCCAGAGCTGCAAAAGCTGTAAATTATTTTACTCATTTCATAAATTCAGTATTACAACATTACCCATTTGAAATCCTCATTTTATAAGTCCGGTCCAACTGCAGACAACATAGACCCTGATCAGGTATTGCATAATGTGCTTGTAGATCAGGGTCTATGTTATTTGTTATATTATTCCTAACAAACTGCATAGACTAGATCTGCCAGCATTTTATGCAATAGCAGAGCTGGGTGTTTGTATTTGCAGTTAGTCTCCACTTATAAATGAGTATATACAGTACATGTATAGATTGTGTGCAGATAGAGTATGTTACATGAATACAGGTGACATTTATGAGGCAAATTCGAATAATATATATTGGTTATGAGCCTCATCAAGCAAAGGTTGAAATTATTTGTCAGGTTCCATAAATTTCATTTGCAGTGAGAACAAATGTAAGATTCTAATTGCAAATAAATTGGATCTAACTGCAAATTGCATAGACTCTGATCTGTCATCACATAATGCATGAGTAGATCTGTGTCTGTACAATTTGTTAGAAGTAATCAGACGAAGAAAAAACGTAGACCCTGATTGGCTAGCACATTATATGATGGTAGATCAGTCTGTGTTGTGCATTTGGACTCCAGTTTTATATATATATATATATATATATATATATATATATATATATATATATACACTTACATGGTATTGATTACAGGAAGAAAAATATTTGTTTTAGTTGACAAAGCATCATTTTGCTATGAAATTATTTGGGAATACATTATGAGGCTTCAACCAGATTTCTTGTGACATTATTTATAACATCATCAGGTTTTATTACATATAGAAATTTTTTTGTGTATTATCCTAAATAACACAGTTGTGATAAAAACAATCTGGATAAATGAGGTCTGAAAAGCAGAGTTTTACTGTAGCAAATTATCTAGTTTGTGCGTATTTTAAAACAGGTACCTGTTTTCTGAAATAGAAAATGTAACAAATCCTCTTGCAAAATAAGCTGATGCAATTATTATTTGAAAAAAAAAGATTTTGTGACAATTAGTTGTGGAAATGTCTTGATTAAACTGTGTAGACCTTTACAGTCTTTTATATATTTTCTTAGCCACCATATAGACTGTCTCCTGATGACCCCAGACCAGCTTCAGGTAGTACAAATATTTTTCATTCTTTATTTCGCTTTCTTAATGTATTTTCATGCCATTTATGCCTTTGCTTGGAACCAAACAATAGTTTCTCTCTTATCTAAGAAGCTTTTCTGTCTTTAAAAAAAAATTGGTTTGAGTCTTGGGCTTGGTCAATTTGGGTATTTAAGAAAGCTTGCCAGTAGCTTCCCATGGGTCAGTAGTATTTAAACCTAGGTTTTTTTTGGTTCTTCCTCTACTAGTTACCCTAGCCACCATGTATAGCTTGTCATACACTGGATAAATGGTGTTAAACCCAAAACAACAACAACTTTTTTTTTTTTTAAATGCAATTTTGTATCAGATATTGTGTGTTCAGTTTTATTTGTGTGGTGCCAATATTTCATGATTTTTATGGTTGCTACAGACTGAATTTAAAGAGACAATGAATATTAATTCATTTGTGAAGTTAATAAGACCCTTTTTCTAGTCAGTGACATTCCATTAATGTGAATAACAATAGCTTTGTTGTCAAAACTGATGCCTACAATATACTGTTTCATTCTGTTAAATTTGTAACATTAAAAAAACTTCTGACGATTGGAAGAACTCTTAAGTTGTAAAATGTTTTTGACATGGAACCTTTGAAAATTGGACTCTTCCAAAAACAAAACATTTTCGCCCAAGTCCCATGTAGATTTAATCATTTGAGGCCTGCCATATTTTTTACACCAGTATAATAACGACTGCTTTCTTATGACTTTTGTCTGATACTTTGAGAAGGCACATTTAAATTAGGGTAGACTGGTAAAAGCTTCTCTTTAATTATGCATCATTTGGACTTCACTAGAGACATTGACGTTTATCTCTTTTTAGGCAACTGCCTTTCTTGGAAATCAACTTTGCTTGTTTAAATGAAAAGCCATTTTCAGTTGATTTTTAAACAAAAAAAATCCTGTAACCAGTCTTGTAAGGTTCATCTTTACTTTCTTTAT
Source organism: Megalonaias nervosa (assembly GCA_016617855.1). Taxonomy (NCBI): domain Eukaryota; kingdom Metazoa; phylum Mollusca; class Bivalvia; order Unionida; family Unionidae; genus Megalonaias; species Megalonaias nervosa. Next base: position 279,065 of record JAECUM010000080.1, read on the forward strand.
TTGCTTTCATAATATTTAAAATTTATTCAACAGGTTGTATGGTGTTATGTGCTGTCAGGGCATATTGCTCCGTTAAAGAACGTTTATAAAATTTCATATTTAATAAGCATGAGTATGAAATTCTATTTTTATATCATAAATGCAGGAAGTTTGCCTTGAGTGCCTGTGGTGTTGATACAGTATGTGTTAAATCGTATTTTTTTGTTGCAGCCATATAAGTACATTTAAAACCCGTTACAACACAATTCGTTATAATGCGATTCTGCTTACAACCCAATGGCAGCATGGCTCCCTTTTTTTAAGTTAAGGTGGCCTATCTTTTTAACATCCTAAATACATGCTCTCGAAAAACCAATTATTCATATCCGTAGCAGATTATACGATCAGGAGGTTAGTTAAAACTGATGACATTGAAATTTCAGTGTACATTTTTATGGGGAAGTTTTTCGAAAAATTTGTTAATGTGATCACGCTTACATCTCGATGTTGTTCTTTGGACCCTGATCATCGCATTATAACGGGTTTTACCTGTAAATAATGAGACATAGCAGTTTCCAGTGTTAGCAGCAATGGTGTAGTTGGCGTCCAATCTGATTAAAATCAGGTCTTCACTGTCCTAGGTGAAGATCTGACAGTGACCCCTTAGGGGTCATGTTCTGGTGACCTGTGTTATTATGATAATCACTGATTTCATCAGCCAATCAGATAAAGTCTTATATCATGATCATCAGAACATGACCCCTAAGTGGTCGCTGTCAGATTATCACCCAAGACAGTGAAGATCTGATTTTAATCCGATTGAGTTGGTGTCAACATTTTGTTACGGTGTTAAAGTTGTCCGTTTGCATATATTTCCTAGTCCTCTCAATAGATTCTCAACCTACACAAAATGCTTGCTCTTTCCTTTTACATTGGGGTCCAGTAAATCATTGAAAATTTGCACTACAGTTTTGGTTACAGTGTTTTCATTTGCCAGTATTTCCAAAACTCCTTGATAGATTCTGTCATTCTTGGCCAATGGCTTATGAAACTAAGATAATTATAAGACATGCTTGCTGGCCCAAATGAATTTGGAGTCAATGTTGCCATTGTAGAAAATATGCATTATAGTTTTGGTTCTAGCTTTTCTTTGTATTTTTCCTAAACAACTTTGTTGGATTTTCTTCATACTTGTTGTGAATCAATATGAAGCCAGGACAATTCAGTCCGTGTTGCATGCACTTTCCTCTCTGACCTTGTGGTCAAAGTCAGAGAAAAAATTTGAGTTAGAAGTTATGTTGTATACATTTTTTGTTTGCTTTTGTTCCTAAACCACTTAGTGAATTTTCTTCAAAATTTTAATGACTTATTATGAAGCCTAGCCAATCCATTCTGTCATATGCTGCTCACCCCTTGGATCTTGTAGTCATGGTCAGTCATAGAAAATTGGCTTGAAGGTTTTGGTTTAAGTTTTTCATTTGCTGAATTTTTACTAAAACCCTTAATGGATTTTCTTCATGCTTTGGATGAATCATTGTGAAGCTATTCTGTGACATGCTTGCTTAAGCTTTTCGCAAAAGTATTATGGTCACATGTTTTATATCAATGCTGGGTTGTGGGCTTGATATTCTGACCCTGGTCTTCTTGTTATGATGTGCCATAATTATGCTTATACAAACAGTTACATGTTAATATCATGTAATAAATGTACAACACTACCTTCTTTTGATAAAATAAATGTGTAACATGAATTTCATGAAGGACCATTTCATTTCTTTGTGGATGAGGGGACACCCAGATACATTAAAACGGAATAACCCTTCATGAAATTATTTTTCTGTAGGGGTGTGGTCTGATCCCAACTTTTATAGTTCTTTTCTGTTTAATTTTAATTATTTTCTACTTGTTATTCCTCTAAAATGTGGCATCTCTCCCCAATCCAGGTAGATTGAAATGGAATAGCCCAGATAAATGAAAGAATAACAAACTTTCATTTACTTTCATTTTCCAGTCATTCTTCGGCAAAGTGAGCATCCTCATACTAAAAATTTACGTAAATCGGATCCAGTTGCACGATATCAGCAGTTTCGGCAGAGTTGGATGCAGCAGTTAGCACCAGGAGAGAAATTTCACAAACAGTTACGATGGAATGTTAGAGAACAGATGCTGGCACAAGATGTAGTGTATGAAAAGGTACGATTTCTAGATGTCAAAGCACAAGAAAAATAAGAGTAACAGTATAAGAACTTTGATGAATAGGAACAAAGATATTAAGTGTAATGAATTTAAGATGAGGTATTTGAGAAATGATATGTGAATGAATGGGGAAAAAAGATTTAAATAAGTTAAAATCAGTATTAAGGAATATGAAATTCGGTGGTTATTCTACTTGATGTTGGAGGTAAATCAGTACTTCTTTCATACTTCAACCCAGTAGAATGGAGAGTTCAAATGCATATTCTTTCCAATGTTCATTCTCACTTCAGCAGTAGAAGAAAACAGAAGAAAAGTCTAGAATAATCTGTAATTAAAATGACACAGACCTTGATGAGCAAGAATAAAAAAATATTAATTCCATTGAGATTCTGAAACATTTCTGATCTATAATTTTTCTAATTCTTCTAGCTTTATTCTTAAATTTGATTTTCACAACATTTTCCCCCGTCCATATCCATGTACTTGTGGTAAGGAAGAAACCTGTTGAATTTGAGGTCAAAGGTCATGATTATTGTGACTAAAAAATAAAAAAAATATTTTTGTACAAACATTTAAGTACTCGACCATGTAGTTTTATTCATAAATTTGATTGTCACAATGTTTTCTTTTCCTTGCATTTGCAGTAAGGGAGAAGCTTAATTAAATTTGAGGTGAAAGATCAAGGTATACTGAGACTCAAACAAAAATAGAAATGGTTTGTGTACAAAAATTTCAGAGGGTCCCAGGTGGCAGTGTTCTAAAGCACTCACCTTTACTGATCACTGTCATCTCACCTCTCTTCCTTGTTGATTTTAGTCTCAAGCTCAACCAATGTGGGTATGTGAAAAGCTTGCCAGTAGCTTCCTGTGAGTCAGTGGTTCTTACCAGGGTGCTTCCTACACCAGTTATACTGGACGCAGTGTATAGCCCATCATGTGCTAAAATTGGAGTTAAACCCACAACAACAAAAACTTCATTGCTTGACCACGAACCTTCAACAGACATTTGGGATGACTTACATGTCGTTTAATAAAGAAGCCTATTGATATTGGATTCAAAAGGTCAAGGTTGCTATGACTGACAAACTTAAAATAGCTTTGAGATAACTTTTGTTCTAGGTGACATACCTTGGCAAAAGTTTATGGACGACTGGCATGCTAGGAGCGGAAGAGACCTTTTGATTTTAGAGTCAAAGATCAGGGTCATTGTGGCTAAAAGAAAAATGGGTTTTGCAGATTAACCTTTGTTCTAGATAAGTTCTATGAGCAAACATTCTGGCTGGCTTGTATTTATGGGTAATAAAGAAATCTATAGATTCTAGTTAAGAGTAAGTCTAAAAAGGAAATGTTTTTTTTTCATAGTAAGCTTAGTTTAATACCATATACCTGGTCTAGGTCATTGAGACCCTTTTGGTCTATAATCTCCAGGCAGCCATGCACTTTTTATGCCTACAAAGACATGGGATAGGCATATACACCTCTCCCTCAATTAACTCATGCACATTGGGGTCCAAAAACATAGACCACACTATAAGTGAGGGTGTGAGTTACTGAGGGACCTCTAAAAAGATCCGCTTGGCATCCAGAGAACCACGGGGTTTGTTGGGGGAGGGGGAACTGGGCTGTTTAATGACTGAATCCTCATTTTATAATCGCATTGAGAATAATTGTCAATAAAGCGCTTTTTCCGATGAAGTTGTTCATTATTCTGTATCAGTTGCATTTATTTTTAAAATGTCCAGCATCTGAAAGATCGATAACATAATTTCAACTGGTTTCAACAACCAACATGGTACACAAAAACATTCGTGTATTACATCACAGCATTTTGTTTTGTTGATTAGTCTGGTTTTGGGAGTGGTGGAGATAGTATTTTGTGAAACAAGGAGTCGACAAAGCAGGGAACCAGACAAACTGTTGATACACTACCAAACAAGATTCCTTTTTATTAAAAAAACGCAACATTTTGTGAGACAATCATCTACGTCGAAACTCAATTTTTGAATTGTTCAGTTAGTGGAATATTTATGCCGTGATTTCATTGTAAGTAACAGTGAAACTTCTTATCATCCTTGAGGATATCTCTACGTGAGAATTCAGAAATTCTCTGAAACTCATTTTCCCCATAATGGTCCATATCCGTGAAAAAAAGTTCATTTTTTTTTACAAAGTACTCATTTTTCTTGGTTGCCTTGCTATCTTTAATCACAGTTATGATTGAGTAGGTTAATTTAAGATAGTTTAATTAGATTACACACACATTAACATTTATAACAGTGTTCAGTTGATCGACTGAAATGAATTACCCGATATACGACTGGGGCCGCTGGTTCTTAAGCATGTAGGATTTGTATGCCTTTTAACTTTTTGTTTATTCCACCTCCTTTATTTGATTCAAAAGATGTAATTAACGTGGTAATAGAAAAGGAGGCCCACTTTTATTTAGTGCAACAATACAACAAATGCTTCCACCAGTGCAAGATCAAAACACAGTCAGCACTTAATTAGGTTCTCAGAGAAACACTCATGGACATAGCTGTTACAGTAGATTAACACATTTTACGTTTAATTACAAGAGGACACATTGCATTTATGATGATTACATTTAAAAGGAACTAAAAGATAGAACTAGAACACAAAATTTCAACTGATAAAAAAATTATTTAATTGGTATTTATTTATTAAAGTACTGCCTCCACTAGGCGTGACATTTTCATTGATCAAAATTTCCTTGAATATCATTAATTACGGTGTACTAAGAACATCGTTTGGAAAGAAAATGTAACAAATTTTAAGACTTCTTTTTAAAGTTGATATTTCATAAAGTTGATCAATAATTTCCAGGTCCTATCTACTGTTTTTGATGATAAAACAATATATCAAAGTTTCCGTTACCAATTGTGATCGTGATTTTCTTCAAGTTCAACAAATAGGGATCAATTTTTTGGTATTTTCTGGTTTAAAAAAATCGGATCCACGCCTGACCCCGTGTTATAAGCAGGGCCGCGAGTTATCAAGGGAGTGGTGTAATGTGATATTGACAGTACTCTTGTCATAAGAACTGTCCCTGTTTTTCTATGCCAACCCTAGCACTTTTACCCAGGGTAAAAAAATAAAAAATTCAAACTTTTAAAAAAAAAAAATCCTGAAGTTGATTTGTGTATCTAATTGAGCCAGCTTAGACCAGTACTTGAAGCGCTTAGTGCATTATATACATCAATCATTATAATCTGTATATATATATATATCTATATATATATATATATATATATATATATATATATATATATATATATATATATTATGTTTTTTAAAAAAATCCCTACCTGCCTACCCTAATTTTAAAACCAGTGCAGTAGGAAACATATTTTTGAGGAGGCCTTGTGCGAATTAGTCACATCTTGTAGTATGTCAAATAAATCGCGGACTCTTTCATTCCATCATAGGACCTTGCAGCTTTAGTAGTTGAATGATGCATTGATTTGATTTTTCATCACACCTTACTCATTAATATCATTTGTAACTAAAATCCAGAAATACTCACCAACTAAAGATGTATCTTCTTTAAATTTCATTTCATTATTCAGTACCAGTACCATTTGTGAAATAGCAGAGTCTTGGATTTGAATCTAAAATCAGTTACTTTCTCAGATTTTCAACTCGGTGTTTTGTTTCCTCAGCATGTTACATCCTATGTAAATTAAACAAGATGTTTCTTGTAGATTTCAGGGATTATCTTGAAATCCTCATCTCATAAAAGTCACAGCAAACAACTGAAAATTTTCCAAAGTCAAGATAATCATGCTGGTTCGTACGTAAAGCATTTAGCTGTGAAATGTTCAAGAAAACTTGACGAAAGAAAAATACGTATTTACCAGCTTGCAAGTTGAGTCTGACTGCAAACAATGTTGACTCTGACTTGCCATTGTATAATGTGTTGGCAGATCAGGGTCTATTTTGTTTGTTCTACTAATTATTCCTAACAAGCTGCATAGACCCAGATCTGCTGGTGCATTATGTGATGGCAGATCTGAGTCTGTGTAGTTTTCAGTTAGACTAAACTTTTAAACAAGTACATATGATGGATACTTTCACATAAATGCTCATTTCAAATGAAACTTTTTGAAACTACTTGAGTAACTATCATCTTTTATGAGCCATGGTTAGCAAAATGTTTATCAGTTTCACATGAATGAGAGTTTCCTAGAAATTAAAAAGCATCCTGGATAAACAATTTTGGAAGACAATATGAAGCCATATATTTGGTTTACATAAGTACATATATAGTGATAACTTTCTGACCCATATTGTCTGTTAAGAAGTCAGCTTAGTCATTGCATAGGTGTCAACTTGTACGGTTTACCCGTAATTTGTACGGTTTTTTCCTTTTTCATCAGTGTACAGCCATACAACCATTTTGTATGGTTTTTTCGTACAAAATTTTAATTTTTTTAAAAGAAATTTTTTCTTCGTTTTGTGTGCATCTGGGACTTTGGGCATACTTTTTTTTAGAACAAGAATTCAACGAGATCAGTGTGGCTGGAAACAACCAGTCAAATCATTATCAAAACCGCGTTTTTCATTAGATGATGAAACGAGTGTCATTCATGGTTCAGCTCCTGTGTGGGAAGATCTTATTGTTTATCGCGCTGAAATTTGACGCTCACTCGGATTTCTAATATTGACTAACTACCTGTGTAGTAAGTATGTTTTCTTATTTTATACATTATTTTATTATTTATACTTATGACTATCAAATGCATAAAGTTTACATCAATTTTCATACTTTGCATAGTGTGGCAGTCATGTTGGTGTAACCATAATTCGTCCAACTTTTCTGTGTGGAGATAAAGTCTATTATTAAAATTTTTAACAATATACTAATTAAAAATAGTCTGCTGAATTTAGCATCGGCATTTTATAGTGCTGTCATAGTTTTGAATTAAGTTTGTCAGATACGTAATGCAAACAGGAAGATGCACTGCCATAATGATGGAAGTAGTACAGATACCGAGTGACATCGTTCTCATGGCTCAAAAATATGTAACACTGCCAGTTTATGTCAAGTTTGTGACCAAAATCGACACACCATATAGTAAATTCATAACTTTTCAAACACCAGATATGCTTTTTTAATAGAAACAATCAACAGCTTATGCGGTATAAACTTCTGGACTGCTACTTTGTCAATTTTTTTTTAATTTCTAGATTTCTATTTTTGGAAAGCTCCTGGCGTAATATCTTGGGGTTTATGGGGAAAAATATAAATTCATTACACATTTGTAATCGGGGGATCTTCCTACATCATATGTCAAATCAAAATTTTTCAATTTTTTGTTCTTTCATCTAGTTGAAATATTCCATCCATCAAATGGCTGAGCCAAACTCAAAGAAATGCAAGCTTGAAGACACTGACGGAGGTCGTGGCAAGTTTCAGACTGATTGGATTAAAGCCTTCCCTGGCGTTGTAGATGTATCCAAGTTAGGATCTTTCCATGCTTTTTGTAAAATATGCAGTAAAGACATTAAAGTGGTGGCGTCGGGCATATATGATCTGGAGGAACATTTTAGGACAAAACTGCATGAAAGAAATTTTGAAATGAAGAAGGGAGCATCCATCAAAAGCTTCTTTGCTCAGCCAAAGCAGGAGATTAAAATGTTATAAGTAAAAAGAATGAAATAAAGTTTCAGAAATGTAAATAATTATGTAAATATTTGTAAAAATACTTTGTGTATAGCATTTGTTGTTTTAAAACTGTAGATCTTATATAATGTGTGAACACATTTTTTCATGTAAGGTTTTTCTGGTCTTTGTAAGGTTTTTATTGGTCTGGTGTACAGGTTTTCATCTCAAGGGGTTGACACCTATGTCATTGATTTAGTATGATTATAAGCTCATTTTGACAATGGGGAAAAAAGTTTGTTAACTGCAAGTATGTTAATTTTATTGAGGAGGATCATGGTGAAATGATGGATCAAGTATCCTGCTTATATAAGCTGCAACCAAGCAGGCAGTGCACAGCTCAAGAGTTGAGTTTAAGTTACAGCTGGTGAGAGTTGAGTGTAACTTACATCTGGTGAGAGTATTACAGCCTGAGTCAGAATGTAGCATTGGGATATGTCCCATAACTACGCTCAACTTTACCTTGCACTAGCACAAATGTAATATGGTCAGTCCATATTTTGTATACAGTATTTGTTAACTTACATATTGCCTATAATGGGTTTAGTAAAGAGGTTCAAAAAGTGATTCTTAGAAACTTGCATTAGACACAGTTGGGAATTAATTTTTTTCCCCAGCAAATGATATATTGGACACAACATAATTTGGACTTTTCTGTTTTCAGAAACCACACAGGGTCTATATCCCCAACAGTTACAAGGTTCCATCGGACAAAAAGCGACAGGCCTTGCGATGGCAGATCAGAATGGATATGGCACAGGGCCAAATGCCTCAACATGGATTTTACCACGAGTACCACTAAAATTGCTCAGCTTTGTCTTGGTCCTGTTTCTAACAGTTGTAATTTTAAAATGATCAGTACATGCATTTTTTAAGATTATGGCACCTACATGTATTCACTAAATAAAGATCTGCACAAATGGATGAAAACAAGTTAGGATGGAACTTAAGTAGGCCAGTGAAAAAAAGCAAATAATGAATTGTAGTCAAATTTTGAGAGCTCAATGGCTGGAATACTTAGTATCAATCAGATGACTTGTTTAGTTCATGCATATAGACTTTTTATGCATGTGACCTTTAAAAAACAAATACAAAGACAAAACATGAGCAATGAATAATTCCGAAAAAAATACAGTCTTCGTGTTTTTCAGGTCATGAATTTTGGAAATTAATCTGATCATGCAGGTATTGACCTAAATGAATATTTTTCTATTATAAATGATGGTTTATAATGTATGAAGCACCAGGAATTCATATCAGAATATGGTTAGAGTGTGTAATATGAGGAAGATATTACAAAGGTGATGGATGATCTAGGCTTGAACCCCACTTCCTGTAGATGATAAAACTAGGTTTTTCTTAAGTACACATCTATGGATTTTGTTGCTGATACTTAGTAACTATGTGAATTGTACCTTCATTGTAACATCATGATATAGAGTCTGTCTGAGAACATTAACCATGAAATAACAAGAGGGTCGACTCCTTGCCATATGCACAAGAGTGAGTATAAACATTATCAAATCAAATGTACCCAAACTTGTAAAAGTTGTTAATTGATTCTGGGATTTCTGACAAATGTGTTTTTCAGTGTTATAGGAGCTTATTTTAACTGTGAGTTATAACATATTTTCATTTGGATTTAATGAGGACCGATTACATTTTTGATTAATTCATTGCAATTACATGTGAATTACCTTAACATACAAATGTCTAATTAGCAAATCTGTTGTTGATTGAAATCACTTTGGGGGCTAAGTTGAACCAATACTTTTTCAATTAAAATTGAGAAACGTGGACATTGTTGGCAAATCAAACCACTTCATTTTGAGAATTAAACCCTAATAGAAAATGCCCTAGAAAGACCTAGATCACAATTGTAATGGAAGAATTGATGCAATTACAAATCTCTTCTTTTTTTCGTTTTACATTCTGCTTTCTGACACTGACATTATGTGATGTAAGTAATCTTTAGAACAGAAGACAGTGTAGAAAAATTGACTTTTAAAGCTTGTAAAATATTATATGCATTTTTTCTGTGATCACATCCTTGGTTAGTTTCATTGCCACTGACTCTAGTTTTTTAACATTCTCTTCAGATGCCAGTGTGAGATAGATCATGAATTTAATTGTTTTATGTGGCTCATTGTATGATTCTCTACCAATATATTTTTGTTACAGTTCTAGCCTGTTCTTTTAAAATGATTGGGATTTACTTTATAGATTGTGAAATATATAGTAAATTATTTGCAATTTATTGCACATCATTTTACTAGCTGCATTCAGCTTAATACCTGCATATGCCTTAATAAGTTTACACCCCAGATGTATGTAAAAACTCAACAAAAATATCCCATACTGAGCACACATATCTTGATCTCGGATAAGCCGCCTTGAATTTATTTTCTTGGAGCTTACCACAGTGCATGACTGACATCTTGATGCCACTCACTCATAAAATCTAATATGACATATAATTTCATTCAGTACAACCACATTAGGAAAGACAGAGCAGGAACGTCACTTAAGGGGAGTTAATTCATCTACTATGTATATACACATGATGTGCATGTTTTACAGTACTGTTGGAATGCACTTCAGCTGCACAAAATTTTCCAAAAATAATAATTTAAAAGTGCACTGTGGTGGTTTTAAGTCGAATATGGCACATGTAAAACTTTATACAAGTGGAGGTTTGCTTATTAAGGTCAGCATAAACTAACAGTGACATTGATTTTTGGAAATAATTGTCCAGTTTATGGTATATATTCCAGCCAGATGGAAGCACTATAAACATAAATAATTTTAAATAAAAGATTCAGTTTTGTATGACTCTTTAAAAACAAAAACAAAAAAAACCAACAGTAATTCAGTTCAATAGTGATCTTTTCATTGGTGGCAATGCAACAGCACCATTAAAAGTAGATGCCAAGCATTTACACCTATTGCATATATTGACTTGTATACCTTGAATGAAGGCAGGCACAAAGTTTTGTGAAAATCTTTGTTTTGAATTTTGTTTTTAAAAGGTATGATTTGTAACACATAAAGTTTAATCTTTATTGCCATTTATTGCAGAAAAGTTTATGACAAGTGGAATTAAGGCTTTTAAACAGAAAATATCACCTTATTGTATTTTACTAAATGCTAATTATTTTCCTATCAAACTGACAGATATGTATGAGTTACAGAAAAAGTGTCCAAGTGCATTGTAAATTTAGTAACATTATATTTAAAGTAAACATTTAACAGAATTTCATTAAACTTGTAAAATCATTTCCAGTGTCATAGTAGGACAGTGTAACTGTAGATAGCTTATATGTTTTAGGTGTATATATTTTATATATTTATTGTACCACTGTAATGAAAAAAGAGAAAGGCTGCAGAAATTTTTAATAAAATACAGTTAACTACCACATTCTTTGGCATAATTTTTGGTTGCTATGTACAAAATACTTAAAGAATAAAATTGATACCGAAGACAATATGGTGAAATATTGCATGAAACGGCTTGTACTGTATTTCTCATTTATAAAAATCAGTACTAATTAAAGATTTTTCTTGTGCATAAATTTGGATAAAAAATCTGAAGGTCTGTGTTAAGAATGAACTGACATGAAATTCTGTCGACTGACATGACTTGCCCGCTTTGCATGCACATGCTTTACTTTTTTATTGGTGTCTGCATAATAACAACACATTTCAGTTTTGGTGTTGGTTGATGTGGCAGTGGAGAAATTTTAGAAAAAAATCTTCAGCCTCATAACAGCTTGCAAAAACTTCTTTCCCTGATTTGTAGAAAAAAATTAAATCCATTATATTAGTTGAAGAAAAAGAAAGAAATTATGTTGAGATAAAAATGTAAAAATATTCTGATTCAAAATAAAATCCCAGCCACCAATTTCCCTTCCTGAAAATTAAAGGGTCAGTCCCAATGTGATAGATGTGAAAGCGCACATTGAATTGCATTACCATATGTGCAACAGTGTATAACAAATTGCTGCAAGTGATGCAGAGTGTCTGGCACACACTGTCAAAACAGTTGTGATTGCTGATGTACAGCACACCCATTGTGTTTTACAGAAAATCCACTTTCTCATGGTGGACTTTTATCCTTTTCATGTGGTTTCTGTCCTGAATAGGACATAGTGGTCATCATGGATTGTCCATGTCATGGCTTGTAGAGAACAGATTAAGTTTTATTGCCCTAGTTAGAAGTCACAGCAATATAATTATATAATTGTGGAAGTCCACTAAATTGCTTGGAACTTACCTTGTCGGCTCTTGCTGCAGTACAATTGTCTTTTTAAGTTGTACACAGTGCTGTTTGATGTTCAAAGACTTGCCCACTAAAATGCAATCACACACGTGTATTGGGAGAGATGAAAGATTTCCAAGCAAAGAATGCTGAGACTATTAAGGCTTTTCACAAAATATACAGTTTATTCATAGTAATTTTAATGACAGAGAAGAGATTCTGCTTTTAAACAAACAAAAGGAAAAAGAAATCACACACAAGTATTACCAGGTTTCATTCTGTAATTCACTTTTAAACTGTTTGCTTAACATGTTCCCACACAATGAAATATGCACAGCTCAATCCAATATGCAACTTCTGCTAGTCCAGCTTATTTAGTACTTGCGACCCAAATATAGATGTCCATGTGACACATTTTCTAAGGAACTATTACATTTATCATTGACCTACTGTTTATATGCTATGAAGAGATGTAATACCACATTCTATAACCAACAGCTAAAGAAATATACTTAGGATTGATGGTTTGCTCATCTGATGAGTTTACATGTAATATCACAAAACGGAACAGGTGAAACTGATGAAAAGGCGTAATTGTAGGATATTATTTTCTCTGGGTCTCTATGATAGCTGAATTATGTTTGGGATAATCACATGATATTTTCTCTGGGTATGCCTGACAGCAGAATTCTGATATTGAGGGATTATATCATTTTCTCTGGATCTGTTGGTCCCTTCTGTTATTAAGTAATGGTATGAAAACATGATACTGTATATTTAACAGAAAATTACGAAGTCTGTGTCTTAATTATTAACTTGCAGTATATACTGGCACCCTTAGAGTATATTTGAAAATATTTACTTAACTTAAACATATGGAAACTGTCAAATGCAAATTTAAAGCTGTTATTTTTAATTATCCAGTGCTTTATAAACATAATATGGGCTAACCAATATATGCAAATCTAAGGATATTAGCTCTACTTTTCATGAGGGCCTGTTACTTTTCAAAGGGCATGAAACTCTTCAGGCAGATACATTTGTATGTGGGGCAAGAGATCCTTCAAAAGCCATTTGCTCTTTACCTGTGTAGTAAAAAAATTCTGTGTACTGATATAAATCTTATGACTTGTTTATGTGATAGAAGAATGATAGACACAAAATGGGAAAGAATTATTTCATATGCCTGGAAATGGAAATCAAACAATGATGCTTTTATCTTTGCTTGACCCCAATAAAATCATGAAATGTGGCTAAATTTATGCTTCATTTGTAGCCAAAAAAGTATAATTCTAACATCAACAAAATGTTAACACTTGGCAATTTCTTGTTACAAAAACCTGACAAGGTAATTTTAAGTATCATATCAGCATGCCTACCGAATGTATTTTACCTATTAAAGTAAGTAATAAGACTGACAAGATTTTCACTGAATAGTCAACATTGCAAAAATAAAGTACACAGGATGGAAAAAAATTCAAAAATCCTATCAAGTCATCAAAACATGCTCAGAAGGACAACTACTAAATCTTATTTGTTTTGGCCAAGTGGTTTCTAAGTAATTATGCCAATAAGTTGACCTTTTCATTGGCCTACAATTTATATAAACAAAATTTAATTAGTGTTGCTGAGTGGTCTAATGTGCTTGCATTTTACTGATCACTGTCATCTCACCTCTGTATGTGTGTGTTAGTCTCAGGCTTGGCCACTGTGAATATGTGAGAAAGCTTGCCAGTAGTTTCCCATGGGTCTGTGATCTTTCTGGGCTTTTTTTCCTCTACCAGTTTAACTGGCTGCCACATACAGCCTATCATGTACTGAAAATTGGCATTATGCCCACAACAATAACAGTTAACATGAGCTTATAAACAAGCCTTTTAAATTTCTTAGGTTTCAGTGGTTTCCTTGTAGCCATCCCCGGACAGATAGACATACATAAATATGTACACATGAATTAGGAAAATATGGCATGACCAACAGCAGTTAATAACACTGCACCTTTATTGGGAATATAAAAATTATATAAGAATGCATGCTTGTAAATATTTTACTTCTAAAAACAAATTGTCAAGTCTGGTTGCTGTTATTTTCAAAAAGTTTATCACACTCCTTCTCAAGAAGTCCTTTAAATACTTGATAACGATGATTAAGACCAGATTGTGCATGGAGTTTGAGTTTTGTTCCAAGAGCTCCATCTTTGCTGGGGCTGCCATAGAACACTCGCTGAATTCTGGAATGAACCAATGCCATGGCACACCTGGAAAAAAAGAATCCACGTGAAAATCATCACTTATCTTGCATATCGCTAGGTTGTTGCTTAACTTTTCCAAGTAGGCAAACAACTGTGTTCTGAAAAATACTGATATGTATGATTATCTATAATACCAGAAAAGAGCTTCATAAAAAAATGTCTGTTTGGGATCTAAATCCTATTTAATTTGGTCAATACCTATATTATCTTGTATTTTCATGCATAATTCCCATCTTTCTGTGAAATTTTTCTAATCAAACTAATAAAAGCTTGATTTCTTGCTGAATTGAGCATTTCTATATATTCACCAGCCATACTCCAACATTTTTCTGTTTACATCAGATTTGCATTACATGATTAAAAGTAGTTTTTACCTGCACAAAAAGAACAAAAAAAGTATCAAGTGTAAAGAAGAAATAATAATTTAATTACTCGAAATAGATGTATACAACGCTGTTACTTCCCCTTAGCTACGATTTCCCACCTATAGAGGATGCCAACAGGAAATGATGTACATTTATCCCCACAAGACGAAGTTCATGCTTCTTGTTGTCGAAAAATAAAACATTATAAACTATGGATAGGGAACATTTAGATGAAACTACTGAAAACTAATTTACTGTTCAGCCTTATATCGATATGCGTGCGCCACTTACTAGATTGTTTTGCTTTCAAAATTGTTCCAATGTTTCAATTTATTTTGAAAATTCCTGTTAATACAGGTAAAAAGGAATCAATGTTGGCTTCCCTATGTCAGCCAACTTTATTTAAAAAAAAGAAATCAGCACACTTAAAAGAATCTAATGGAACCAAACTTGGTTTCCTTATGTCGGCCGACTTCATAAGAATCGGTACATTTAAAGATACCAAAGTCAGTTTCCGGGGTTGGTTTGCTTTGTAATAAAATAACCTTTGTATTTGATATCTTGTCGGTAAGTTTAAGCATGGAGTTTATTGCTCGCTGCCAGTTGTGTTTATCCATCATACAGGCTATTTGTTTGCCAGATGTAATCATTATTGATGTTTGCAGGGTAAATAGTATACACAACAATAACTTGTTTTAATAACACTCTAGTAACCCATGATAGGGAAAAGATTATCATTTGCACTCACAATAGATGTATTTTAAAATAGTGATTTTTATTTGTGAGATACCGTCATATAGTTAACCTGGATACAAAATACAGTCTTGGTCAGTTTGCACCTTGTAACTCAACATGCACGAATGGCAGGTGCCTTCAAGCAATTGGGTGATATTTTCATCTCTTTTACGATTTTGTTATTTGACATAAGCGATACACACTACAGTAAGGATATATACGCAAACCGGCATCCACTACATATACGGAGTTCGTGGATATATTGTTTTCTTTACTAAATTTTGCATGATGAAAATAGAAGGAATAAATGATAACAATGCAAGGTTAGTTTCTTTCATTTTATTTTCAAATAAGTGTATGTTTATAAAAAAAAAATTTTATCGTGCAAAGGGGGGGGGGCACATATTCAACACAAAATTATTTCCTTTCTTATTTGTATGGAATAATGGAGCAAGTATGATTGACGATATTGACTAGTAATGACAAGCTTTTAATTTACACGCGCACACACTAAGACAACTTGAAAAATAAAACAATAAAATTAACTGGCAAGAGCTTCATATTGCAGCAACACTGACAAAATGCTCAACATTATTCTCTCTCTCTTTCATGTGTAATCGAGTGTGTATTATATGCAGCAGTGTTACAACATGAAGCCTAAAATAAAAAATATCATAATATCTCGTGTATACCACCCTTAGAAAAATGTGTACATTTTCTGTAGAATATTATCAGTTAAGTTTTATCGCTTAATAAATCAATATTGGTAATTTGACTAGAAGACTTAAATTGAGAATGTTGTTGTGCAGATGCATATATTTTTTTAGCATTAAAAAACGTATATCAATATTTTAATTAGAATGAGCAAGATATGTCAGCTTGTGTTTTCTCTCATATATATGTACGTCATGAAATATGATTATTTTCTTTGAAAGAATATGAAGATAGTTCCTTTAAATTTAGTTTTTTTCCTAAAACCTATTCCTAAAACGTATCTTACATAGTATCTACTTGTTGCTTGAAGAAAAAGAATTTGTTCAAACTGTTGTTAAGTTGAGCCAAATTTTCTTTTGAGTTGGGCCGAATTGTGTTTGGGCCAAATTGACTATAATCTGGCATAAATGATACAACTTGCCCATCCCCTCACCCTGTTCGATCCCACAGCTTGAATCCACTTTTTTCTGGTAAACAGGGTCTTTTGGAAAAAGAAAGTACCTTTTTTTCCATCGTCACTCTTTTGGTTACATCCATATGCAACACAGTGCACCATATTTGCTGTACAAAAGCATGATTGTAAGATATATCACATAGACATTTACGTGGGGAAATTAAACAATTGAATAGCTGGGTTGAATAGAAGGGATAAATGTACTTCATATCCATTTTTGGCATGCAGAAACTACCGATTGGAGATTGCTAAATAATTTTTTCATTTAAAAAAGCGGATTTTTAAGTCTAATTAAACATTTTTATGGTGTGCATACGTAACAAATGCGTTTTGTTTATGACTATAATAATATCACATGTTTGTACAATATAGGTGGCCAGTGACCTTAAGAAATTCTATCCCTTACATCAATTATACCTCAAAAACACATTACAAAAGCCATTTCCATATTTTTGGAGGGATTCCTTTAAGCAATCATTTAATGACATAAATAGTTATTACTCTGAATTGCCATCTGAGAATTTGATCACCACCAGTGTCTACAGTGTTTTAGCCAGGCTTGAAAAAAGGAGCCAATTGGTGTTCTTTATTTGAAAATGTGAGCCAATCATGTGATCATTACAAACCAACCTCATATTACAAGATAAAACTTACATGGTCTATTTACATGTTATTTGCATGAAAAACCAAATAAAGAACGATCTTTAGTTTAAGATTCTCCTCTCTGATGCCTCTGACCATGCTTGAACAGCACAGGAGAATTCAATAGCTAAAATTGTAAGCCCTCAAACATGACAGTCATCAGCTTTTGTGAAGTTTTGGCTATCAGGTGTTTTCTTGAGGGTGTGATAACATTTTTCTTTGTTTCCACCATTTTGGAACACAATTCTTCTTTGGAAGTTTCACTTTTTCTTTGACTTTTTGTGGGTTTTACATTTGTTCAATGAACTCATCATATCTGCAGTAATTATTAAGACTTTCACAATCTGAGTGTGATAATAGGGAAAAAGAAATGAGTTTTATGTATTTCCATATCAACCTGTTAAAGAAACTTTACACCTTTACAAATGAAAAATGGAGCTACTGCAAAGATGTATCATATAACTACAAGCATGTGCTTACAAATATCACAGGCTACAAATTTCTTTCACTTAACATTAATAAAACAGGAGTGGAAGTTACCTCATTATGTTACTCGAGTTTGTTGCATATTTTTTTTATTGAGATCATTATAATTTGGTTGTGTACAGAGCTTATTCTTAACCAAAGAATAAAAAAGATATTAAGGTATATACTACATACACAATTATTTCCATGTTTCCATATATGAAATAAGAAGAATGGGGGAAAATAGTCCAAGCGATCACGGAAAAATTCAGATATTTAATTATTGGTTTGCTCATCTGTATTAAAGATTAAAGATTAAAAAATGTGCTAAATTCATTTGTTGGGTGCCACTTCTGATGCATCTAATCTCTTTTTATGTGGGACTTGGTGTTTATTTTGCTCAAATCCTGCAAGGGTTTGTCTTGGCTGAAACACGGCTACTGGTGATTTTAACGATTCGTAATACCAATATATCAGAATTCAGAACAAGAGTACAACAGGCCTTGGAGACTTGCCTGCAAACTATACATGTATGATACACAATATGTTTTAGAATATTAAACTTTTTTTTAACATTAGTGTGTTTTTAATGCTCAAAAAGTTTTGAAGACTAAACATCACACCTGTGAATTGCCCATCTCCATCCACCTACAAATAACTGTAAGTCAGTGCTAATTAAAAATTGCAATCGAATGTTAACTAGTCTCAAACCAGGATATTGGTGAATCATTAATAACTGAACCTGAAATGTTTGGCCTGTATGACATGGAGAAATTGTAGTTTTAACTGTACAACACAAATAAATATAAATAACTTATTTCATAACATTCATTTTAAAAAAATAACATCTGATTTTCATGAACTTTTCAATGTAAACAGAAAATTACTCTATTCCCAAAGATAAAACATTTAATAAATGTTTTGCTCACAAGTATGTGCTCAGGCGATTTATTAATGGATTAAAACATGCATTTGCTTTGGAAGGCAGGCTATAAATTACTAGATTTATCTATGCACATCAATTAAACAAACTGAGCAAGAAAACAAAATTTCATGGTTGAGATATTTGCAAAAATTTAATGATTACTAAATAATGATTTACAGTATGATTATAAACACACACTCCTGCAGACATACACATGAATATACACACAAGTAACCTTACATAACACAAGGTTCCCTAGTCACAAATAGGTCATATCCAGTGCAGAGGTACGGAAGTGAAGAGTCATTATCTCCTTTGTGTGACTGCATGGAAGGCATTGAATTGAAGTCACAATCTGAAATACAAGTAAATGACACTCTGTGAAATAGGCAAAGATACAAATTTCCATACACACTGAACAACTGTCTTTCATGCAGAACAAAATGGAAGTGTTTTGAACTAATAAGCAAATTTACCATTTCTCCCCATAGGCTTAACACATTAACCCCTGGAGGTTTTTGTCATTTTCGCCTGAAATGCGAGTAGGAAACACATTTTGGGGGCTATTTCTGAATACATCCTAATACATCAACCTCCAAGAGATTTTAGGTTAACCTAATGCCTAATTGTGTTAGAAACATCATTTTTCATTGGCTATTTCACCTGCGCATGAGCAGAAGGGTAAAAGTTGGAGTTCTTTTTTTTTTTTTTTTTTCTGCTTAAAGGACCCATCATTTTCATGTTGAGACCATTCTTTATTCTAAATGCCCATCTTATCCTACTTTTTGCAAAGGTTCGCCTGTCTCTGTGCAGTTCAGACCGGTCTGTCTTAGATCTGAGTCCAAAAAGTTTAAAAACCGGACACAAAATCAGATTCCGACCTCGGACGAATTTCGGCTGGAAAAATCTTGGGTCCAAAAAATTACATTTTTCCCTCTATTTTGTAGTGCAACTAGAACATCCATATTATTTGGTATCATCGTAAAGCTACATCTGTCTACCTTTCTATAATACCACCCACTTTATTGTGTCATACATGACCTTGACGCTACAGTGCTCAGAAGTAGGCTACCACCTCCTGCCACGTAAACTCGGCGCCAGGGGTTAATGAGTTAAACTGACTAGAAAAACTGCATACGAGTACAAGACCAATGGACTTATAAGAAAATGGACCATTACAAGATCAGAAATTGGAGTCTATAAAATGGATACATGAACATGACATAAGGGGAGGTAAAGCAGTGCCTTCACATGCTTTTTATAGTGCACTAAAGTTCATAAATTTGTGGGGTAAGTAAACATTTTTAATTTTTCCTTTTTTAAGATGTGCAAAAATTTCAAGTGACTGAAGCGAGCAATGCTGGACTAAGGGAAGCAACTCCAACTAAACCCATGAAAACTGAGAGGGCTGTATTCATAGTGTTTACCTGCACATCAGCACATTCCTGACCGTAGAGTGTTGAGTAAAGTTAGTTATTACAAATTGTAAAGGTATATGAAGGGAATAAGAATGAGGTTCTCTTATTCTTCATCAATGATCTATTCATCTGGTAAAATTAATACCTTTTCCAAATGTCCACATGCCTCCACCTTGTGACCTTGCCACAAGGTCAATGCAGATCATGACTGCATGGTGCAAAGGGTGGTCACCATGGCGATCATCATGTGATTTGGCTATTACCATGTCTGTGCTGGGATCAACAATAACTGCACCAATGGGCTCCTAAAATTAAAAAAATACAAAGTAATGAAAAACATGCTCTTTAGATATAACAGTGATGTATACATAACTTTCCTAAAATATTTTGCTTCCATGTTAGTATCTACTATACTAAGCTACTTAAAGTATAGAGTATTGCTACTGCTGAATAAATGTGTGTTTGTGTGCATATATGTGTGTGTGCACGTGCTGCAATCCCCAACTATAGGCCCTTCATACACCATTCCCACTGTAGGGCAGGTATGGTCATGGAATCAATTTCAACATAAAGTAGTGAAATTATATGTGTGTATTTCTTTATAAGGCAGTCCCATTTTCACTATAAAGAGACATACTATATGACTCCCATGACAGCATTATGATGAGTACTCTGTGTGTGTGTGTGTGTGTGTGTGTGTTTTTGTATATATGTATGTGTGTAGGTGCTAAATCATCATTATTATTATACCATTATACATACCTACATGAAATAAATTTAAGTCTTCAGATATAAACACTGCATACAAAGCCTGATAGATAACAACAACAGAATTACTTCTGATAATGTTTAAAACAGTAGAGTTGTAAAACCATTATAATAGAGACTAGCCAAGATTGCCTTTATAGAACAGTCACTTTTGTACCAATGAAACAAAGTCAACTTGAGAAATGAAGAACACTACTACAATCAAAATGCTATCTTTGGAGTTGAAAGCCACACTGACTGCTATTTTTCATGTCTGCTATGTAACTTTGAAGCAGCTTCAGATAAAATGGAAAAAGTATAGCATACCAGAAATTTTTATGTCAGATAGTAAGAAAAAGTACAGTCTTACCCATTTATATCGACATCACTTATGTCAACAAGCCACCTATTTCGACCAAAAGGCAAAGTCCCGGTCCCTTGGTCTACTATTACTACCAAAATTGTCATGCTTGTGTCAATGTCGAGATAAAAAAATAAACATACATGTCGACAGAAGCCCTTGGTCCCAGCTTGAACAAATCCTTTGTTTTCTAATCATTTATGTTGACAAGCTGCCAGTTCCAACCCATACTTTGTTCAACAATTAGTTGATCTTGCCACCAGGCTTAAATTTTACCGCCTTATCATTTATGTCGACCAGCTGCCAGTTCCGACCCAAACTTTGTTCAACAGTTAGTTGATCTTGCCGCCAGGCTTTAATTTTCTTGCCTAATCATTTATGTCAGCAAGCGGCCAGTTCTGACCTGTACTTTATTCAACAATTAGTTGATCTTGCCGCCAGGCTTTAATGTCGCAGTCGGATAAAAAAAACAAGCTTTTGTTTGGTCCTATAAAGTTGGCCTCTCGCAGCGACTTAAATAAAAGCAATGAAATCTGATCTGATTCTTGCATTTTCCAAAGTGATCGGTGATTAAAACAAGTTTATTGTGCTGTGAAAGTTTCCTTTTTAACTTTATTTATATTTACGATGGCTACTAACGGCAGTGTAAACACAGATTAAATTTACAGTCTCTGGAAACTAAATATCTGGCTGTTAAGGAAGCTGAGGGTGGGGCATCTTGCAACGATGTCTGTGAAAATTTTTAAATGTATTGAGCTGACATTGTTGCAATATTGTATTGTAAGAATCATTTTCTTTTAATACCTCATTAGCATGTGTCAATGTATACAATATTATGCCTTCATTAATCATATCAGCCGCATATCTCTTGTTCGCTTTTATGTACTTTTCACGATGACTTCTGTAACTAAATACAAGTACTGTTTAAACCAACTTGCTGACAGATTTTCATTTCCCTGTGAATAGCCCCATCCCCTTGGTAGCCTCAGTAAGATGGGAACGGACTGACCAAAATCTAGGCCAATTTAAGTACATGTACTCCAAGTGTGTAAATAACAACTATGCAACCATGTGCTTATGCCGGCATTGAATAATCGTTGTGAATGTTTTTCATATCGGGATGTGACCGATGCAATATTTTATTGTGGATTTTATTTCACAAAGGTAACCAAAATGTAATTTGTCAATATACAAGTGTATTTGACACTGGTTTTGTCTTCATGTAATCAAAATTTGCATTGTTTATTTTCTCCAAGTGTAAATGCTACTCACTGACGACAGGTCACCCCTTACTGACGAATTTAACTTGCATCTTTTTTCAGACCCCCCCCAACATTTATCTTGACATCCGCCTATGTCGACAATATTTCCTCAGGCCCGAGGATGTCAACATAAATGGGTAGGACTGTATAGCATACCTGAAACTTGTCTGACAAGTATATCTGGGAACATTTACAGTCATCACTGACAATATGAAGTCAGTGCTGTTCTATTTAAACATACATGGTACCCAGGGAAAGCAGTTTTGTAAAATTATATGCTGTGGTACTCAGATTACTTAAAGAGTTCCTTTAAAAATAACAAAGAATTCCCAGTTGCATATATGGGTGACTACTACACATTCTGAGTGCCTTCCCTGGGCTCCATGTATTTTTTACTGGAAAATCCCTCAATATACAGGACATTTTTAGAGCAAAGAATAAGGAGACCAGGTGAATCTGACTGTTCAAGTTGGTACAATATTATACTCTCACTAGTTAATCCATATTGCAAAATATTTGCAAAAGAAAGAATCTAATACCAGTTATACCCATAATACTTTACTGAAAATTACCCACAATGACTTGCAAAAATGGCAGATTGGTACATAAGTTTTCACATCTAGTGTCATCTTCTATAAATTATACTTAAATGAAATTAACATTCATTTACCTGCTCCAAATTAACTGAGCACTTATTTTGTCAAGGTCTGTAGTCATCATATTGAATTTATTGAAGTATATTTTAATAAACTTGGAAGGGTATACCTAATTAGCTCATGCAGAAATGGAATATAATAATAATAATAATAATAATAATAACAAAAGGTTTACTACATGCAAATTTCTGCATACAGCAAACCATATATAATCACTACTGGAGCCTGTAGAGGACAGTCATCTTTGGGACTGTCCAAAACTGGTTGTAATATAAAGATGACTGATATATGGAGGTGTGTATTATTTGGAATGTATCACATAAGATATTTGAAAAGGTGGCTGTTTTTTAAGGGTGAATATTACACTGATGTGGCTTTTAGAGAAGATCTGATGGTATTCGTACATGATCAGATGCCATATATTTCTACACATCAATTAGCTCCTAAGAGTTTTTACATAAATCCTGTACTTGAAAATATTCTGATGTTAAGGGTACAGCAATTGTGACTAAACCATACAAGTCAAAATGTATTAATCAGGCTCAATCATGTTAAAACACAGGTTTATCTGTCATTGTAAATTGCCACCCAAATAAAAAAAATCAAAGACATTGATTTACCTTAGACAAAACCTTTGCATATTTGGCACATTCTATTGCCGTCATCATGTGCCTTTCAAATTTGTGTGTTTCCTCCTTGCTGAAGTAATTACCACTTAGAAGGTTGGCAATACTGTAAATACAAATAACAGTGAAATCATTTACGGGGGGTGTGTGTAATTTCATGACTTCTTAGAGTACTTGAGTTCTTTCTCCTGGTAAAGCTCCAGAAGATGCACAAAGTGGGAAGAATCATGGGCAGACTCAATCATGGGTCACAGAGTCAAGGGCAGACTTTCATTATGGGTCATACAGTCATGGGCAGACTTTCATCATAGGTCATTGATTCAAGTGCAGACTTTCATTATGGGTCATACAGTCAAGGGCAGACGTTCATTATGGGTCACAGAGTCAAGGGCAGACTTTCCTTATGGGTCACAAGAGTCAAACCAGACTTTCATTATGGGTCATAGAGTCAATGGCAGACTCTCAAGTGATGAAACATGAATTCTGCTTTGATGAAGAGAAAATAATAAAGTACAGATTGGAGAAATTTAGCAGAGAAATTTAGCAGAGACCACAAATCACTCACTGGACATCCTAAAAGCTAGATTTTACTGAATGAAATGTCACCAGCTCTGTAGGCCAAATATACCTCCCCGTTTGTTTGTACCCCCCTACTGATTTAAAAGACAAAAAACACAAATGAGATAAAAGATGCACAGAACTTAGTTCATTTACTGATTTATAATTTCAAACCTGATTATGCCCTGGTGGGACCCTAACACCGTTATATTCTGTGCACTTCATTCCAAACAGAAGTTTTCAGTGTAAAAGAAGACCTGTTCGCTAGTAATTTCCATTTCTTGGATAAGTCCATTTTCAACGAAGGGGTGTGTGCACTACTACACGTGTATGTACGTAGAAGGAAAATACTATGTTGTCTGCTTCTCATACTTAGAATGTCGAATCAAGCAAAGGAATAGAATGACAATTATAAATTTGCCTTTCATGTTGATTTAACAAGCAGTGAGTACATGTGTGCAAAGGATATGAACCTAAACTCTCAACATTATGGTAATTTACAGAATTATCCGGCAGTTACCGAATAGGATGAATTACATCACAATGTTGTCTGAGGAAATCAGCTTGCCCATAGTGCACACAACATGGTGCCATGTTAGTATGGAAAGTCCACTAAGCATGAAAGGCGCAGAAAATGTCAGTGTTAGGGCCACTCTGGTCACATTCAGGTTAGAAATTATAAATCAATGAATGAATTGACTAAGTGCATTTTTTATCACATTAAATATTACTGTTACTGAAATTGGCAGGGAGGTACAAACAAACAGGGAGGTATAGTCAGACTATAGGTAACCTTTGGAATAATATAGAATACAATGTATTTGTTTCCACTTCCAATTTGCACTAGTCAGAAAGGGCTTTCTCTATAGGATAGCACAGACATATCTATGTGGTCATAAGGTAAATACAAATATTTAATATATGTCAGTAAAGTAATAAATGTAGGTCACAGTGACCTTGGCTCTAAGAATGTAATACCAGCAGAGATGCATACAATTAATACCAAGTTTCAAGATTCAAACAAGAACAACACCCAATAAATCAATTTTAAACACAAAATTCCAACAGTTATTCAACCATGAAATATAGGTCACATATACTGTTTTGCAATATGAGTGTAGTCTTATCAAGATGCATCCCCTTTACCAAATTTCATTATTTTATGTGAGATAATATGCACAGAGCATGTAAAAAAACCTCAAGTGATCACGAGACAAATGTAAAACCTGAACCAAAGTCAACAAAAGATGAAATAGAGGTCTTGATGAGTGTAATTAGTTCAAACAATGTGGTACTAAGAAGCATATTGTCATCAATTTCTTGAACATCAAATACAAAATTTAACTTAAGTCAGTGATATATAAAAAAATATGGACCTACCTTTGTAATGAGGGAGGTGTGATTGCCAAGTTTCATGATTCTAGATAGGATGGTATATACACAGCATGCAAAAGTGTATGGCCGAGTAGTCTAAAGTGCTCTCCATTACGGCTCACTGCCACCTCACCTCTGTCTGCATGGGTTCGAGTCTTGGATTTAGCCAATGTGGGTATGTGAGAAAGCTTGCCAGTAGCTTCTCACGGGTCAGTGGTTCTTTCTTGGGTTTTCCCGTGTGCTTCCTCCACCATTAATACTGGCCACCATGTATAGCCCATCATGTGCTGAAAAATGGCATTAAACCCCAACAACAACAACAACACAAGTGTATGTTTTTATAAGGTAAATGCAAAAACTAAACCAGAGCAAGTAAAATGTGAAATGTAGGTCACAGTCTTTTGCATGAGTGTGGTGCTGAGATGTATACAATCATCAAGGTTAATGTAGCAGTTAAAACACTTAAATAAACCTGTCAGTGCTGCATGAAGTATGGGTCACAGTGACCTACTTATAGTACATATAATGATGCATACCGTAACCAAATTCCATGATTCCAGATAGAACAATATGTACAATGGGTGCAAAAAAAACAGCATGGTCAAAAGCTCAATGCAAAAATGTAACCAAAGGCAGGAAAATTTGCAGTGTAAGTCTAACTGACCTCCTATTATTGTAAGGGTGTTATTAACAGAGGCACATACAATCATATAGTTTGATAATTTTAGCATGAACAGAGCTTGAGAAATAAATGAAAAACACAAAATGTAACCGAAGTCAGTGAAGCAAAATGTGGGTCACAGTGACCAACTTTTGTGATAAGGGTGAAGTACTCGTTGATTTGAAAAAGGGATAATTTTATTTGTGAAATTAAAGATTCAAACTAAATCATATGTTTTCAAAGTATACTAAATGTTATATCTTAGTGGGATACACTTGATAATATTGACTGTATGTGTGCCCCATATTTAATAGTCTAATAGTCCTCTGAAGATAACTGCAATCGTTTTGCAAAAACCTTTTATCTTCTTTTAGTCACAGAGACCCTGACTTCTGACCATTTCACGCCAAAATCATCAGGCTTCTTCCTTGCCATAAGTGCAAGACATCCACAAAGTTTGGTCCAGATTTGTCACGAGGAACTGATATCATTGTGCAGAAACCCTTTTTCTTCTTTCATTCACAATGACATTGACCTCTCACCTTTTGACCCCAAAATCAATGGGCTTCACCCTGAGTGAAGGTCATCCTCAAAGTTTGGTTGAGGTATTTCATGTTGAACTAATGTTATTATGTGGATGACATTTTTATTCTTTCATTCACAGTGACATTGACCTCTCACCTTTGACTCCAAAATCAATGGACTTCAACAGCTTCTTCACCCTGAGTGAAAATCATCCTCAAAAAATGGCTGAGGTATTTTATGTTGAACTAATGTTCTTATGTGGATAACATTTTTGTTCTTTCAGTTACAGTAATTCTGACCTTTGACCTCACAAAATCTGGAAACTATGGATGATGGAGAATTGAAATTATTGTGTAAAAATCATTTTTCTTTCTTCTTTTAGTCACAAAGATCTTTATCATTGGATCCCAAAATCAATGGAGTTCAACTTTAATGTAAATGCAAGATATCCATAAAGTTTGGTAACAGTAGATGATACAGATCTTGAGTTATTAGTTTAAATACAGTGGTCCCCCTCGTACACGGCCACCCCTTCTGTACCGGGACAGTGGCCTTATAAGAAGGATGGCCTTTCCAGAGGGAGACTATATTTGTGAGATGTGTATGTATATGTGTATATAGTAGGAAAGCTACATATCACTTAAAGCAGTTAATATCTTCATTTAAAAGTAGCATTAGCTATTAAAATGTTCTTGTCTTAGAAACAGATTTATTAAAGGTAACATAACTTAATAGTTCGTATTTGTAGGCGTGAAATGTGAGAGGGGTATTGTTGTCATGCTCATTACAAAACCATTCAGAAATGTTGAGTCTTGGCACATACGCTGTTTTGTATTTAAAATAATTCTCTTTCCATTTACTCCATTTTCCCACTGCTACAGAATGTTCCCCTTATTTATGCTCTTGTTTATTTGAGTCTTCTCAACATAAATTTTTCAGCATGTGAACTCTCCCCATTGTTGTCAAATCGAATAACTTTTATTTTTCTTCTAAAGTATTACTTCTTCGTTTACATGATGACATGTTAAAGTTTTGTAATGATTTATTCCTATGTGGCTAATCGTACAATACTACAATTTAATTCTGCAGACGAAATGTTTGTAAACAAAATGCCTTATTATACAGGGAGTGATACATGAACTGTCACGTGATTTTTGGTCTTTGTACCATGTTTTGTTTAATATTAATTGTTTCTCTGTGTATGCGTGTGTTAATCCACAAAATCTATCTCTAGCCTGTCTGATCATGTTATGATCTTGACAATTACATCGGTCGTAATCATCAATTTAAAAAAAAAAATCTGCTGTGTGAAGCTTGAAGCTCTATCAAAACACTGCTGACCCCATTTCTATCTGACCATGTTATGATCTTGACAATTAAAAACATCCGGTCGTAATCATCAATTAAAAAACAAAATCTGCTGTGTGAAGCCCAAAGCTCTATCACAACACTGCTGACCCCATTTCCTGCAAACGTCAGCGTTCATGATATAATAATAACCTTAGTGGTACATGCACTTTAGCCAACACTTCTTTCTCTAATGAAAACCTGACATCCGGAAACCGACATCAGGAAAGATAATCGGATTACTTACCTCACCGTAATTAAATATTGGTTCTGGGCAAATTAATAATAAAATGTGGCCGCTTGTGAGGGGTAAATTCTACATTTGTGCACTAATATGGTGTCCGCTGGTCGCGTTAGCGGGGTGGCCATTCTTGAGGGGTACCTTTGAACACAAACTCATCGGTGCCAAGTGATTCTGGCCGTAAAGAGTGGGTGGCCACAGGTCAGGGGAGCCATTCATGAGGGGGACCACTGTAGCAATAAACTAAGTTCTGTGGTTAGAATATACATCAACATGGTCATGTAGGTGCCTTTAGTGATCTTAATAAAATATTAATTTTTGTTCAAAAATTTAATAGTAATATAGTTATTTACAAAATCAGTTTCTTGACTTTTTGAGTGATATGCACTTCAGCTGCCATCACAAAACTTCCAGATCAAAATTATTGCTCACTATGGCGGTTAGATGTTAAACTGGGTCAAGAAATGCAGATGTCAAGACAAAATTTTTTCCCATACGTGTGCTTTCATTGTGCCATGATAGTGTGCAACATTCAATACTGGATCATGTCTCTTAGTTGGCATCATCTGAAAATATCCATGTACTTTTTAACACCAATTTTAATGGATGTATTTCCTGGATCCATGATTCAATATCAATAATGCCCAGTATAATCAGGATCTGTCAAGAGTTATAAAAATAATTAGGAAATTAAAAACTTTAACCAAAATCTTAATGCATATTTTCCATGACTGGGACCTTGACCCAAAGGAAAGGGTTTAGTGAGCATGTCACAGAATGAACTGTCTTAGTTTCCTAATGATTCGTGCCAAGTATGACAATAATCTAAGGAGCTTAGGAACTATATGCAAATGAAACACTTCAAACAAGCCATAACTTTTGCTGCCACCACCATAAAAGTGACAGCTATTTCTCAGTTCCCACTACCATGGGTTTGACATACGCTCTGACATGATCCAACTGTCTGACATCTTTTGTCTAGTCTTAAGGCACTATAAAGATTAAATAGCATCTAGAGCCAACGCTTCTCCAAATAATGACCTGAAGATATAAAGTAGATGCTGCTATGTATGATTAACAAGGCTGTTTACATTATAATAGTGCCTATATGATGCAAATGTTAAGCATTTACTTTAGTCACAGTCAATTAAATCAGACTATATACTGAACTCAACATCATTTGTTTGAAATCCAACTGTCTTAAAGAAAAGGAGATAAGTTGTACTTCTGCTCAGAGATTGTATCAATATGTCTATACTAATACATCATACTCACTACTTGTCCTCATGGAAGCTGACAGGCCAGTACTGAATGGCCTCTAGATACTGCTGTCTAGTCAGAGGTGGATATCGAGGAACTGAAACATGATGTGGTTTGCTGAGCATGCTTTCCTCTCCAATGTCAAGATTCTTAAATGTCTCCTCATCTGCATCCTCTACTGGACAGACTATAATTTGCAGTGGCGCATCTAAATCAGAAAAGGAGATCATGTTCACACAAATAAAAACTGCAAAGCTATAATGACTTTCTTGTGTGAAATATGCAGGCTGCAACATAAATTTATAGAGGCTTGGAGGGCTAAAAATACATTTTTTACTAACCATGATTCCATCTGAAATAAATATTTTTGAGGTGTGAAGGCCTACCATATATACACACTTGTGAGTGCAACTGTAAACAAGATAGACTGAGACCTGCCCTTGCATAATGCATCTGCAGATCAGGGTCTATATGGTTGGTTCTACTGATTACTCCTAAGAAACTGCATAGATCCACCACTGTCATGAATTCCTGAACAAAATATGTTGTTGAAAGTTGTGTTACTGACTTCTGTTGAACATTTTTCTAATAATGTAGCCATAAAGTTTCTCTTCTTCATTGTCATTCTTGTCACTTAACCTTACAAAGTGGAGCAAGTAAAACAGTGAGGTTGGGCATGGCATAAACATAAGATATTTATTGTTGGTACAGCAATACCAGAATATGGGATAAGTACCTTACCAGTAGGAGTTAAACCTGCACCTGTGCCTTAGGACCAACAAATAATCTGAGAGAACCAACAAATAATCTGAGAGAGAGAGAGAGAGAGAGAGAGAGAGAGAGAGAGAGAGAGGGAGAGAGAGAGAGAGAGAGAGAGAGAGAGAGATCTTTATTTCTATGGTACTGGACGTACATAAGGCACACATTTATAAATACTTTTTAATAACTTAGTGTTAGTCTTACCAATAATGAGAATGAGATAGTGGATAAGAATCAGAAATATGCCTAATATAATCTTTTGCTTCAAATGAAGCAGACAGCTTATAAGGAACCAATGAGATTGAATAAGATCTAATTATTTTCTGCTGACAATGAGAGATCCTAAAATAAAACTGATTTGAAACGCTAGCTTTAATGATGTTCCACAAAATATTCCAATTATTGTGAACCACAAATAGCTTTGACCTAGATGTGGCAGCCCATTATTGTGCCTCAAACACAAGAGTTACTAGAATGCTGGATCTGGGCAACCATTTACTGATATTAGATAGCCATTTACTGATATCAGATAGCAAAGTGGGATACTATAATATCATGAATTCTAACTGTATTTCATACATGCCTATAAAATTAGTTTAACAAACGATACTGTTTAATGACCTGTGAAAGTAGAAAGCTTGAAGCTGATAGTTGTACATTAAAGTGCCTAGCCTTCTTAGGGCTACTGAATTTAAGGTGGACTACCAGGTACTTTTCCTTGTTACCCACTGAACAACCATTTGATTTAGAAAGTTGAGACCCTGCTAAAATCATTCAACAGTGATGACACTTATCTACCAGTGCATTAAACAATGACAGATTCGACTGCATGCTATTCACAGTGAATAGTGTACAGTATTATTTACTCTAATATTGTCCCATTGACAACATAGCAGGTGAGAGAACATAAGGGGTAACTAGACAATATTTTCTGATATATGTCACCATTCAGTGATATATATCTACAATAAGGACACATTGTTTATGACATTATGATGTGATATGGATTTTAGCATTATGCAGTCACCAAAATCACATGAATCCAATTATAAATGGCAATGATTAAAGAATAAAAGAACATATTTATTGACTATCTGTACATTTTTCTTCAAAATTACGTTAGAGCAACGGATGCTAATTATAAAACAGAGTACTAAATACAAGTTAATGTATGTGCACTGTCTAATATTTCAATGTGGACTTGCTCTGCTACAGCCAACAAGCTGCCACACAACTCATCTATCATGTACTACAGATATCAGACAGTACACACGCAAATATTTCTCAGTTTGCATTAGTCGATATTCTAACAAAGACACATTATTGGAGTGGATGGGGTAGTGTGTATGCAAGTCTAACAGGATTTGGCTTCCTAACTCATCTACTTCAACAATTGTATCTTAAAGCAAGTCTCAACAGAATACAAACCTTTGGCCTTTGATGATTTTATTCTTTTCAAGTGGGACAAATTTTCAAGTGGAAAATCATTAGAAAACTTCCTGAAAGGAAAAATAAGGTAGGGGTATCAACTTCAGTTCACAAGGCATTTTGAGCTTTAAATAAGTAAAATTTTAAAAATGGAGGTCCAAAGCCGAGCTTTTTAAAGATGCAAGTTTGGTGAATGTAAATAAGAAGCTGTGCACCCAGTGATGAGAACTGATTTTGGATCAGAAACTGATGGTCAAAGTTTCTCACTGTCTACACAGAGACCTCAATAAGGACATAGCTATAGAATTAAATATAATGCATGAATCCTGTGCTAATATTACTCTCCCTTGTTATAAAGCAGTAGTCAGGGTCCATTACCACCAACTGTGTTATGTAGTGAACAATGTTAAAACTGAGAACACTGATATCTATGAAACCATGACATATTGAGAATTGTATAATAAGAATTGTGGTATAGCCAGGACTATCATATTTTGCTAAATAATGGTGTTCTGAAAAGGAAATAAAGATGTAAGGCAAAGTTTCAACTTGTTTTATTTCAACCCATATTGTTATACATTGGTATGATTTTGGTCCTGGGGTCCATAGTAACACCACATTATATTGATAATTACGTTATAATGGTTAGAGCTGGTTTTGCTTTTAGCATAAATCCGACGCCACTTGTACTAACAATTTCAAAACTGATCATTGAACTGAGATATTGTTTTTATTTATAGCACTTGTCTATCAAATAAAATTCCTGCTGCATGGTTTAGTGTTTTCATGATCGGTCACATTGGCTGAAAATAATGGAAAACAAAAGTTGCTTGTTTTGAGTATCTTCACCCACTTGATGAAATATATCCATTATTCATTCTGAACAAGCTCATATTTTCTTTGCTACACTAAGTGATAGTTTATGGTCATATTACTTTGCATTTTAATTTATCAGGATCATGGAAGAGCTTCAGACTGGGCTCAAAATTAGGAATTTTTTTTTCACAAACCTACACAATCACCATGATATTTATTTTTACTAATCCTGCCTAAATTTCACTAATCCTGATGAAATCAAATAGAAACTAGTTCAATTTCTAATTCAATATTTATTAATCATTAGCATCAACTTAGAACAATAATAACCGTATTTCACCAACAAGACTCCTGAAAAGTTGGAAGTTGATGTGAAAGCTTTTTCAAGATGCCCAGTTTCAAGATGCCACCATGAGCTCTGCTCTGCTTCTGCAGAACCAACTTTCTGTTTTGATTTCACATATCCCTCTGCCATTATGAATTGTGTGTCTGCATTGTGTGATTCCAGGGACGATTTATGACAGTTTTTATGCCCATCAAAGAACGAAGTACCCCATGTAATTTTGTATTCTTCCAAATACTCAGAATAGAATGTGCACAACATCATAGCCTTCTTGGGTTATACTTCAGCCATTAATTTTGCCCAACATTTCTAGAAGGGGTGCACAGTCTTTCAGGTAGAACTTGACTTTGCCCCAAAAACAATTCATAAATCTTGTTGGAGGGTGTTAAACACCTAATTACTCTGATGTTTAAGCTGTCTAACAGGGGTGCATGGTAATTTTATTTCTCCAACATATTAGTGACTGCTGAGTTTTAAATGATCTGTTGAAAAAGTCACTAACTGCCAGTTTTCAGATAAGTTTTAATTTTGAGCCTGTCTACAGATTTAAGGTCACTAAATGAGTTGGTTGGGTCAAGTTGTTTTTATTTTTTTTATGGCACAGCAACACTTCGAAGGTTACCATATATACTTGCTTATAAGTCAAGTCCAACTGCAAACTGCACAAACCCAGATCTGCTGTCAAATAATGTGCCAGCAGATCTGAGTCTGTGCAGTTTGTTTGAAGTAATCCATAGAATAAACAACACAGACCCTGGTCTGCATTATGCTATGGCAGATTAGGATCTTTGTTTGACTTGACCTATGTACATATGGTTTATAGTACTGACAGAAGTATGGAAAAATGCCTCGCCCAAGGATACACTATGATATATGAGCTAGTCTGATCCAATAGAGGGAATAGAACCTGCACCCTAATGGTCATAATTCCAATGCTTTTTCCGCTGAGGCACTGATGCTCCTGTCACAATAAGAATGTAGAAAGTTACTTGGATCAAAAGATTATTTGTTCGTTGGTACAATATTATAATGACTACTGAGAAATATATGTAATGCATGACATCAAAATTACAAATTTTATTGGAATCTCCTTTATCCATCATTAGGTTTTACCTCAGAACTACTGCTGTATCCTTCTTGTTCTTTAATGTGCACACAAACACATCAACTGAAAGGAAACGAAACCTTCATATAAGAATATGGCGCAAAGAAACTCAACTGGATTCATTCCCATATTACTCTGCACTTGACACAAAACTGACTCAAAAAATACTGCATGGAATACAGTGTACTTTAAAACAAAAAACAAAAGTTAATTTTGGTTGGAGGTGGGTTAAAATTAAAAATTTGGCTTTTGAAAGGAAATATAAAAAATTTCCGAAACGCCTTTATATTTTTCAAGACACCAAATTTCATACCAAAACAATGCAATCAAAATTCATTACTGGCATATTTGGTAAATGCCTACAAAAATGCACCTTGACACTATTTGCAATATAATAATATAAACAGCAATATTTTAAACAACTGACATACTGTATGAAAACATATCATGAAGTTAATATGTAAAAAGTATTCTTCAGGTACTTGCTTCCCTGACTAAATCAGCTGCCAATGTTGCCTTCTGCTATTTAGGATTCTTCTTTGAAGTACAATGTTCTTTAACTTCCTTGTATGCCATTCTCTCATTTAATCCACTATCTGTGGGTTTTATTTTAACACGAAAAAAATACCGAAACTTCTTGCATCCTAACCCTACTCTCTGCAATGAGTTTCAGGACAAATAAAGGCAATAACTTTAATAAAAACTATGCAGGCAAAGTGACTTGTTGAGATGCACATCTTCAGATGATGACCATGACATGCACATAGTTTAATGGTAATCAACTGAAAATGATGAGACTTGTTGCATTCACAATATTCTGTCCTACATTACATCTGACTCCAAACAGAAGAGAATAACTTTAATAAAAATAGAGTGACTTTAATAAAAATAGAGTGATACTGGTATATTGAAATGCACATATTCAGATGTTTAATATGTACCAAATATCACAAAACCCAATAAAAAAACAGCAGGAATAGTTGCATTCATAAGATTATATCATACACTACATCCAGCAACTAGAAAAAGAGGAGCAATAACTCTAACAAAAATTACAGAGGAGAGTAAATTATTGATGTACATATCTTCAAATGATGACTGTAACATGTATAAAATTTTGTGATCATTCTATCCGATAATACTGTGGGTTTTAAGTAAAACAAGGCAATAACTAGGGGTGCAATGATTCTGGTATATTGCAGTTTGCTGTTCTGGCAGTACTTACTGCAATATGATTTTGCATACCACTTTTTTTTTCAGGTTTTACTTTCATCTTATAAATCTGTATATTTGTTACAATTTGTCAAATTTAAATTCAAGAACCATATTTTCTTTTCTTCCAGTTACATGCTTACCACAAGATTGAAGGAGAATGTAAAACATGAAGCACAGTACCATTATTCAGTATTCAGGCAAAGATTAATGGGTGTGGAGTGGGCATGTCAAGTCCAGGGGATATTTATCCAGTTAAAATTAAAAATTTATAAACTTCACTTCAACTCACATGTTTATGCCCTGTTTCTAAGTACACTAAATGAACAGTATTCAATCCAGACATCACAGAGTGAAGCATGAGGTTGACTTGTTCAGGAATAAATCCCTAATAATGTTGGATGAGGATCCTTTGAAATGCTGGAAAGCTCTGCAGTACAAGTTTCCACTCCTTGCACAAGTAACCAGGAAACACCCCATTCAATAACTAAAACCAAATCACAAGAACCCAGTGATTTATCAATATGCTTATATTTAAATGACAATCCTAAAAATTTCTCAGGTTTCATGATGATCCATGTAAATCAGTGAGACTAAATTGCATTAACAAGATAGTGTCATACACCACATCCTGCTGCGAGTCAAGACAGACAATAATGCACACAAAATCATAAGAAAAAGTGATTTTGTGGTATTATGACCATAATATGTATCTAAATCACAGCAATCCAAAAAGCAGATCAGAGACTAGATGAGTTCACAAGATTCTGCCATACAATGCATTCAGCTGCAAGAAAATAAATAGCAATAATTCTATCAAAATTGCAGTAGCAAAGTGATTTGTTGATATGCTCATTTTCAAATGATGATCATTAAATCTGCCAAGTTTCATGCTGAACAACTGAAAACTGGAACTAGTTGTATCCACAAGATTCTAACATACCCTGTATTTAGTTGTGGGTATAAAAGGGCCATAACTCTTACATAAATTGTGAGAGCAGAGTTATCTGTCAACATGCACATCTTCAGGTGATGACCATAGCATTTACCAAGTTTCATGGCAATCTCTGAAAAACTATGGGACTAGTTGTGTGACATACAGAAGGACAGATAAACAGACACAAGGATTCCTGGTACATCTGAAAAACTTAAAAATTAATTGAGGCTGCAGATGGACAAACATGCACATTTGCCAAAGTGATCACTACTTTGAGTCTGCACCAGGGCGGGTTCAACAAAAACGAGCAACAGGAACCTATTAACACTGTCCTTTATGACTATATATCCTTTATATGAAGGTGTCTGCTCTGCAGGGTTCAGAGTATTTTGATATGGAACAATATGCATACCTGTCTCCATTGGCCTGAGATAAACATCATCAAGGACTGGTTGCAGGAATGGGCCAGATTCATTTTTATCGGCTAAATCACCTGCAAATGTACAACTGTATATGTAACCACAATAAATTAATAACCTATAAATTCAGTGTTTGCCAATTTAATTTGCAAAAATTTCTTGCTTTCATTTTGTTTTGACTCTTAAAACTGAGTGTGTGCAAATTACATTGGTGAATAAATATAGACAGTTTTGACATCCTAGTATTTTGAGGTGGCCCTTAGTCTGACCAAAGTAAAAACTATGTTTTTATCAAAGTTTAGGGTCTAAATGTGAAATCAAAATGTATCACCCACTGGCATGGCTTTTCTTTCAAAAATATGTCAACATTAATTACAGTACCTTTTATAAAGGTAGTAAAAATAAAATGGCATGTATATAATGTTTAAAACATTTATTACACATGGAATATGATGGCTGTTCATGAAAGAAATGGCAAAGGGTAGTGCATTGTCATGAAACACTGATATATTTGCAGTTACTTCAAGCTATTTAAGAAGACAACCAGGCCCTGCATGTTGATACCACAAGGTAAGCATTGCTATAAAATATGTGACCACAAACCCAAATCAAAATGTTCAGAAAGCATGGTACATAATGAACGCATATTTTCAATGACAGTGACCTTAATCCCAAGGTTAAAATGCATGTGAGCATGCCACAAAACTGTCCTTATGATGATTCATGCCAAGTAAGATGAGAATCTATCAAGCAGTTTAGGAAATATTCACAAATGAAAAACTTTAACCAAAACTTCATTAAACTTAAGATGCTGACACTGGAAAAGCAACGTCTCACTTACCTCTAACATAGGCTTGACAAAATCTCAGTGGCATAGCAACCACCCAAGCATGCTGTGGAACTGAGAGGGTTGGGGGTGGGGGCCAGGCCCAGGCCAAAAATTTCCATCAAACAAACCTTTTTCCATTGTGAGGGAGCCCAAAATGTTTTCAAGGTGAGATGGGCCATAGTTTCTTGCTATGCCAATGCAAAAACTACATACTATTGTGAAATTTGGGAAACATGGATGCTGACAAAAGCTTTCATCACATCTGCCTTCAAAAGATATGTGTGTTAAGTGTAATGACTTTGTAAACATTGTATCAACTGATCGGGCAGTCCAATCTTCTCAATGTACTGTCCATCGGTTTGGTCACATCTACCACACTGGGAACAGTTGGGCATTGCACAGTCATGGAGAGCTCTGGGTGGCAGAGTGGTCTAAAGTGCTTGCCTTTACCAATCACTTTGCCTTACTGGTCACTGCCATCTCATCTGTCCATGTGGGGTCAAGTTCTAGGAACTTCCCATGGGATGGTGGTTCATCCTGAGATCTTCCTCCAACAGTTATACTGGCCACCATCATGTGCTGAAAATGGGGTTAAGCCCACAGCAACAAAGAGTCATAAAAGAATCTTCTGAATGGGAGGAGAATCCATCCATAACCATGTGTAAGCAAATCAAGCCAGTATTTAGACAATCAGTAGCTACAAGCATACATATATACAACATTTAGCACAATCAAATAGCTAAATGAAAAACTAGAATCTAAAATGCTAAGCATGCAGCTGATTAAGGTAGCAGCATTTACTTATTTACTTGTTCTTACATATTAAGCATTTACACAATAAGCTCCCAGACCAGGTCTTTAATAGGGATTTAAAACTGTTAAAATCTGAGTGTGTTCATAAATCACTGGGGAGAGAATTCGGTAATTTTGCTGCTGCATACCTAAATGATTGTAGCCCATACCTAGATTTTCTTACATTTGGGATCTCCACAGTATTTACAAACCTAAAAGAGAAAGAAGTTGGGGGTTTTTTTAATAAAAAAAAACAAAACTACTAGATTACTTAAGCATGCTGGACATTTCCTGTTTTCAAGGTAATCTGTCACAGCATTTACTGCCAAATCTGAAAGTCCATATGCTGCCAGTTTCTGGAGGGGGAGTTGTTTGGGCAAACAAATACTTTTGATAAATCCATCAATATATAGTTGTAGCAAAATTCTTGTAGTAGTTAGTGTTATCTGACAAATGAAACCCTTTCTGAAAGCAGAAAGATACGGGTGTAAGATATTGTCAAAGTAATTAGTAATCTAGTCACAGATAGCTCATTCAAAGAGTTTTGATATAGTTTTGGAGAATTCTGACAGGATGATAGTTCTGTTTAACAAGTGGATTGTTTTTCTTATATATCGGGACCACATGAGTTTCCTTGAGTCTTGTAGGGAAAATGTTTTGGTTAAGGCTGTAATTTATGAATTTGGTTATAGGACCAGTCAGTGGTTGAGTTTCAAGTTTTGGTGAAGTAAGGTCTATCCCAGCTGCAGCACATTGGTATCAATGGCTTGATGATGATGATGATGATGATGATGATGATGAAGTATAGGTCATAAGCATGATGGATTTTTAAACTGTTCCCCAAATGGAGAATGAATTATTAATAGTATACCAGTGTCTTTCAAAAGATCCAAAATGAAAGTTCAGTGCTCAAAAACTCCAATAGCCCGACGTCTGGGGCCCCTCTAATTTTAGATCGGACCCGTCCTGTATTCTAAGTGAGGTGCCAATTGAAAAAATTCTAATTTGCCTGAGTAAACTTTGATCACGATGATGAAATGTGCAAAATTTATTTTCAAGATACTGACATAATTGCCATAACATGGTGCAATCTAAAACACAGCACCACTGTCCTACATGAAATCGAGGTCTCATTTTAATCAGATTGAAGCATGTTGTGTCATGCTAAAATTAAGATTTTGTACTCCCAAACCCACTGACAAGATCGTCTTTCATGAAAACACAATTTTCATTCATTTTCAAAAATAAATAAATAAATAAAACACCAAGCATGATCATTTCAGTTGTCAGAATAGTGTTCAAGTGTAATTCATTTTTGAAGGTGATTTATGTTAGCTATCAGCTAAGCCCAACAAAAATAAATTTCAGAACTCTTGGTTGACGGAGTTTTACTTTGAGAAGCATGCCAGCGCAGTGAAGAACACTAATGACACCTGCATTACCTTCAAACCCCTTTTTGAATCCTACTGAATTTATATTCAAATTGTAGCTATAGCAACATTATGTGACAATATTAAAAAAGGGAAACTTTTGGGCATGTGGAAAAAGGAGTCTGGGCTTGTAGAATTTCAGTCAGGGCTTTTGAGTTTATTTAAGTCACCAGCCCAGGGCCTGTGTCCAAAAAAAATTTTCTTTAAGCACTGAAGTTACACATTTCATCATCATACTAAACAATTTATGGATGCAAATTAAGCAGCACTTTTCTCTTTTTTTCAATTTACAAATGTGATAGGCTTCTCACTTATAGTGTTTGAAAAACCTCTAGTTTGTTTGTACACCTCTATTTTAAAAATAAAAAGCATCAATGATATAAAAATATGCATAAAACTTAATCATTTCATTGATTGATTTATAATCTCTACCCGGACTGTCACCAAGGGGTCCCCAACAGTCGACTAAATGGTGTTTCAAACAAAAGGAAGCTCTTGATTTAAACAAGCAGACAGACTGCTCACTGTACTTTTTAGTTTTTAGAATAGTCCCTTTCAGTAAAATCTGTGTTGTCTGTGTCCATTATCTGCAATGTCTAGATTTAATATTTCTAAAACAACTTAACAAATAAAAAGGAGGAACTCTTGTATACATTGTTATGTATATTTATTTATATTATTTGTTGGCTTTTCTAAATAATTATATGTTATATACATTTGTATTTTGTACCCGATCTTGTCTAAAATCATGATTACTGTGTACCCAATTAGGGAGATTGACTTTGTAAACAAAATACATAGCTAATATTTCTCTCTGAGTATATTTTAAATAATAGGATCATTATCAATGAAGGTAAACATGTTTATCTTAATCTGAGTCTAGGACATTTAGAATCTCCCCATGGAAAAACTTGGTGGACCTGATGTTTGCCATGTTCTTTATTCTAGTTTTAGAAACAGACCTTATCTAGTTCACAAATTTGAATTTTTTAGAAATGAACTTTTGACCCTCATTCTGGTTCTATATTTTGGTCTCATCTTTTTATATAATATTGTTTACTTGAAATATTACTCATTCTTGCCTTAACATCTTAAAGAAGATTCAGTCTTACTGTTGTATTCAATTTTTCATTTGGGTGGAATTAATGACTCAAATTATTATTCACTGAAAATACAAAGTGCTCATCAATAATATTTTTGAACAGAAACATTAATTTGGATTCATACTAAATTCAGACAAAAAAA
Source organism: Megalonaias nervosa (assembly GCA_016617855.1). NCBI lineage: Eukaryota > Metazoa > Mollusca > Bivalvia > Unionida > Unionidae > Megalonaias > Megalonaias nervosa. The sequence continues at coordinate 320,082 of JAECUM010000080.1, forward strand.
CATTTTGGGATTATATTATTGTGACACATCATCACACTTCAGGCCATTGGCAGATTACCACATTCAAGACTACAGGCACATCAACACATTCAACATTGAAATTTATTTGGAATTCACTGGAATTCAGTTGGAAATTTATACATTTGGACTATGATACAACTTGTAGGACTATTTGGGATTTAAATCACAATACTGTAAATTCTTTGAAATATTCACCTTGTATTCTAGGGAAATAAATTATCTGTTGAATTTTACAAAACTTGTCGATTTTCGTTCTTTTCTGTTACTGAGATTGAGACCACAGAGTCATAACAACATTTTGTTCAAAGAGATGTAACTCCAAAATTTAAGGAATTATTGAGATTATCAAAGACAATGAACTACATCACATCTGTTGCTTGAAAACATAAACTTGTCCATGCAAATATGACCACAATATTAGTAAAGAAACTCCTGTTTGATTTTACACACCAATGTCAAACCTGGTAGCAATCAGGTTAGAATTTAAATTTGGTGCATTTTTTCCATATCCTTGATGCCTTTTGTATCTGAAATCGTTTCACTCGCAGTATTAAAATGAATTAAGTACTTTTAGCTATATTTAATGACGCTGACCTTAAAATTTACTGAGTTACTCAGAGGATAAAATTCGCGATGATGTGTAGAACTACAGGAATCTGACGTTTCATCAATAAAGCACGATGAAATTTCTGACATCACGAAATCACCTTATCGGTACTATAATTACAATTTATTATCTTAATTTATACTACCGATAAGGTAATTTCGTGTTGTCAGAGATTTCATCGTACTTTATTGATAAAACGTCAGACTCCTGTGGTGGAACGATCTGTATAATACAGTAGAATAAAACAGGGGTCTAATCTACATTGATCTTTTTTATTATACTGTTAGTAACAACTCGTTCTCACCAGCAGTTTACTATATAATTTTTGTGTTAGTGCTGAAGAGAAATATGACCATAGTACAGTTACATATTATCAGTGGATCACGATCAATTAAACTCTGTCCTCGAAATTAGGTGACTGAAAACCTGTACACAAATGTGTAGAACACTTTTAACCTCTATGCTGAGTGTTTCCTTTGTGAAAGAATATTTGCCCATGTCATTAACCTTTTATTCTTTTGTGGCTAATTTTGTTCGCGCTTGTATTTACGTTCGTCACGTTATTCAACATATTACTTATTAGTTATGTATACTTTCCATTTCCGAATATGTATGTAAACTGTGTTTTTATTAGTCACTTTTCTGCAATCACCCAATTAGATTGTATTTAGCAAAACTGTCAAGGGCGACATATCACTTCCGTTATCAAATTTGACTGGTGCGCAGTTCCCAAAAGAGGCACAATTTACACATTTTCACTGTTCATTAGGTAACAAGTCTGTATTCCTTCCGCGCGTCAGATGGGTGGGTGAGAAGTAATGTTCAACCAGCTTTGTAGGTTGAATAACTTTATACATGTTATTTGTAAGAAAATGAGAATGTTCATCAGTTATGTTTATTTTTTTATGATGCGTTTCCAAATTTAAAAATGTTCTAAAAGGAAATTAAATTAGCATTTAGGTAAGCTAAGGACTAGTACGAGAGGGCATGTGGCACTTCAGGAACTCACAGTAAATTTTAAAGATATTGCTTATGGTAGTTTCCATAATCCATTTGTTAAACATTACCCGGTACGTTATGTTAGAGTTAACTGAGCTTACACGATGCTTTGTGAGTCACCTTTACAAGTTTATCGGTGCAATACGGAGCGACACATAGCCATAGTTACTGGCTCACCGTTTGAAGTAGGAGTTTCCTCCCCTTCGCAGTATGCCTGCAGTTATATAGCTTCAGACCACAATTTATTTAATTCGCAGGTGCACAACGCGAGCTTGATTTTAAAAAACAATAACCTGAAGGGAAAAATTATACCGAGTGACAAAATTACCTCAGATTAACCACGTGACCCGTTCTGAAAAATAAAATCTGTCGTATAGTAAATGAGACGAGGTAAGTGACTTCCAAAAATTTCATTCCATGCCTGGTCTGCTTCTGCTATATCTATGGCTTGTTTTATGCCTGAGATATTTTTCTATTCATCGAGCTATCACTGATTTTTCTGCTTTGCACCAAGCTGAAGTTATGGGCTCTGAAACGTACAAATTAAGTGAATTTTGCCAGCCAGGACAAACTTACGCTCATGACCAACTTGCTCTATTTACTGCAAGATTTGGTTTTTGTGACTAAGATACATTCATTATTCTGAGAAAAGTTGTAGATGAAAAAGTTAGTTCCTACTTGCCATTAACTTGATTGAACTTTAGGAATCCTGTTCCATTAAAGAATTATATTTTTGTCATCTTAAGTCCACACAGATCAAATACATGTTGCATTTTTAAAACAACTATGAGGCACACACATGTTAACGCGAAATAAGATTGGTTCAAAGGGTAATACTTAAGGAACACCTATGCATCTTGTTTGTGATGTTACCTTTGGAGCCAATCATATTTCATAGAGTCACAAACACCATATTGCATTAAATAGAGCACATTGCATATGAGCATAAATGGATTCTGGTCGATTTGTGTTTGTTAGAGCAGAAATGTTTTTCAAATAGTTTCACAGATGGATAAAAAAAGGACAAAAAAACGAATCCTCCAAAGATTTAAAAATTAATACATGAATGACACAAAACAGCATTACATTCTAGGGTAGCATTATGCCCATTGCAGGCTGTGTGGAAAGGATTTTAATATTCGTCATGGTGGTAAAGTTGATGCAGAAAAACACCTGAAAACAAAGAAACAATCACATTCACTAGTAATACTAAATCCAGCACTAAGGTAACGTCTTTTTTACAGCAGAACTCAAGTTATGTTATAAATACAGTGGTGTTATTAACCGAGTTCTTAATAGAACACGGACTACTCTTACCGGCAGCAGACCACGTTGGTCCTTTGTTCAAACGGATGTTTCCTGGTTCCAGAACTGCAGAAAAATATGCATGCACCTGAACAAAGTCATCTAATATTGTTCATTGATAAGCTGGAGATACTTCACTTAAAATAGCAGAAGCCATGAAAATTGGGCTGTTTAATACTGCCACAGATTCGAGTGGTGATTATGACAACAAAAAGTTGTACCCAGTCTGTGTCAGATACTTTGCAATGAAAAGGACGAAGGAATGAGTGTTCTTCTTTCATTACAGAATTAACAATAGATTCCAATGGAGAACACATTTTTGATTTGCTCGATAATGCTTTGAAGAAGTATTACATAAGTTGGCAGAATTATATGGGGTTTTCAGCTGATAGTGCATCAGTGATGACTGGAATTAATAAAGGAGTGGCATCCTATATTTTGAAAGTGTCTCCATCAGCGTACATAACAGGTTGTCCCTATCATTTGATGCAGCTTCTTAGAGATTATTATGCTACAGTGATTACATGCTTCAGAAATTTCAATATGAAGATGAAGTGCTTTTAAATGCTTCCATTGCTGATGTAAATGAAAGATAGTCAAAAAGCTTTAAAAGTGTAAGATTCTTTGTCAAGAGATATCCCTTTCTATTGCCACCCTTGTCTACCTTGACTCATCTGGAAGGAGAATTCCTGAAGTATCAAGTTGGCATTCTAACTGACAATGTACTTCATACAGACATAGTTGATGTGCAATGGCATCTTATTTCCCATCTAAAAGACCCATTCACTGGAAGATAAAAAGGTCCTCTTTTTTTTGTCAGGTTATGAAAGGAATATTACTTCTTACCATTCTAATGCTGACTGAGAGATTGTTCAGTATTGTTAACAAAAATAAAATTTAATTCAGTTCAAGACTCAGTAACCCAGTAATTAGCGCTCTGTTGTGTACAAAACATTCATGGCCTCAGCTGGTACAAAGTGTTTTGTCACATAACTGTCAAATCTCTAGGTTGTTTGTATCATAATCATATTTCAGCAGCTGTCGTGTGCTGCAAAATTTTGGATCATGTGAGCAAGCAGTGTGAGAAATAGCCAAGTATGAGGTCCACTGTTTTGGCTCTAGTTGCAGCTTACTAAAGAAATAAAATGTGACTTGTGTCTTAGAAAATAAATCATCTTTCTCAGGGGTCAAGCTAGACTTGAATTTTAGGGAGAAATGACTTCTCCTTTTGGGCAGAACAGGGAGAAGTGAGAGCTCAACAGGGAGAAGTGGATGCGAAGCAAGAAACGCAATACATACATACATATATATATATATATATATATATATATATAAAATGTGTGTTCTCTTATTTGAATTCATATTTGCAATTAACACTGGATTTAAGCAATACTTTATTTTCCTGTAGAAAATTTTATTAGTTATTTTGGTCATATGACTGTAAAAGAGAATAAAAGAAACGGCATTGTAACAAAATTTAACTGAGTAACTAGATTACATTATTGTAATTGAAAATTGGTAAAAATGCTTAATCAACTACCCTTAATCAATTTTTTTTTATATTTTGTATTATTATTTTTTTAAAATACTTTTTAAAGGTTCACAATAATGGCACTTTCAAAGATTTCTAAATGCATTTGACACATCCCCTGTACCATGTACATGAGGGCAAATGCACAACTCTCCTCATTTCTTCGTTGCGGATAAAACATTACCGTAACTCTTCATACATAACACACTAAAATGCATAAAATTACAGACATAGTTCATTTATAGTCGGTATATGAACTAAACCCTTCTTTCCAACTGAATAAACACAGACGTGAGTGCATCTATTTTTAGAAGGAGGGGTTTTCGTAATGTAATCACTCACTTTATATAGCTTCATTACAACAGTCCATAATAGGATTGCAGATTTATGGTTTATTTATTTATCTACGTACTTGTATTAATTTTAGGCATTGATTAAATATCTGCTTCGCAGCTTTTTTCCATATTTTCACAAATACAAGTCACAGCAGAAAACAACTTTGACCTTACAACGAATTCCACAACACAACATACGTTTCTGACCTATATAATTGCATTTTAAAGTTAAATCTTAACCCTTTAGCTACTACAGCTGTTGTGCAGTTTCACTATTGCTGAGTGATATCATATCAGTTACTGAGGCTGTTTGCTAGGCTGAATACTAGAGCATCATCATTGCTGACTACAGAAACTGACAAAAAAACATGGTTACATTTATATTCATTATTTCATTAGTTTTTGCTGGATTTCAGTGAAATAAAAAACAGCTTACCTTTTATAGTGTCTGTTATTCATATATTTCCACTTTATATACACCTACATCTCATCATACAAGAAATTCCAGTCACATAAACTGTTTTGAATCCCACAAAATAAATCCTCATCTGATTCAAAATCACTTACATCTAGTGTTGAAACGAGACTAACATCAATATCTGATCCATTTTCTAAGAATGATCCATTAAACTCTTCGATATCACTTGCACTGAACCCTTCAAAGTCGCTCATATCTGAATTGGAATCCATTTTTGTTTATCTCAACTACAAGTGTTTCGTACATTGCCAGAAAGCCCTTCCCGCGTGTCTAAATTTAACCTCTCAGCTTTCAAACTTGTATCAAAATGTTCAGTAACCAGTCCTCTATTTGGTTATGTTAATGAAAAATATGTGAACTTCTGTACTTTCAACCAATCAACATTTAGTTAACATAGCGGTCACGTCCGCATTGATGCGACACTGGGGTTTCGAGTACTGCAGAACTATGCGCACATAAGCGACACTGGGGTAGTAAACGAGGCTTATCGACACTGCATATATGTGTCAGTGGGGTTCAGGAGCTATTTCCAGGTGACGCTTAGATGCGGTAGTCGTAGCTAAAGGGTTAAATAACATAATACCTAGGCTTTGCTTTCTATGAATTGTATATTTTTCTGTATATATTTGCTCGATGATTTACGAAAACAGACAATCTAATAAACTGGTACTTCCCAGACATAACGATGTCCGCCATTTTGTTACTGGTACAATTACAGTTTCAAACTAATTTTATGACAAAATAGTGTACAAGAGGCAGTTAAAATATCCACATCATTTCTTAAAACACAAATTGCTATATACATACTATTGTTAAAGTTTAGAAACACAAATTTGTATGTTTTTGTCATCGAAGGATAACATGTGTAAATCAGATAATGATAGGGGCCTTAGTTGCCAACTCGGGAAATGGTTAATGGTCAATCAGTTATCAAAACACATGCCTGTGAATGTGCAGGAGGTTGTTTGTCTGCGTAATTGATATCAAAACTATGTCTAGCTACTGATGGCTTGAAGAATACCTTTCGCTACAACACAATACTAGAATAAACCTGCCTAAGGCAAGGGAGCATTTCAAAAGGTATAATTTGTCAGTGTGCCTCTAAAAAATCACAGGGCGAATTCGTTTTCGCTTTCCTAACAGAAAAAGGCGAAGTTTACACTTTTTAGGCGACTTAATTGCCCACTTCACCTGGTAGCATGACCCCTGCTTTCTGTCAGTTTTATGCAGGTGGAGTGCAATGTGAAGTCAATTAACTTTGCTAAATCTGATTGTGGGTGTCTGCCCTATTATGCACCTGTGCAGTTTCAGTGATTCCCAGCTTTAAATAAAGGGATGACTTCATACCCCCCTCCCCAATATCTTAACAATGGGTTGGATTGGCTAGAGAGGAGATATTTGCAAAAATTTGATCAATATTGCCAGACATGAGAAGATGCAGAGTAAACTGAGTTTTATCTTGTATAACTCGTGTATGGATGTTCTCAATCACTGTTTGCTTAACGAGCTTTAAAGAAATTAAAGTTATTTGAAACTTTTAATTGTTAAATGTCTAATATCATTTGGCACTTTCTGCAGATTTTTCCAATATATTGCAACAGTTGTCACAATACACTGTCTGATATCACAGTATATCACCTTGCAAAAATTCTAGCTACAACCCTTACTAGCCATAGGCAGAGCATGTTATGTTGTGATATAGACCAGCCACCTTTCTATTAACATTTTTGTTTCTGGATAATCATTCAAGTTGTCAGCCAGTTAGTTACCAAACTTTGTGTATGGATTGCACTTTGGGTTGGAAAGAATGCTACCAATTTTATGATCAAAAGTTCGAGGGTCAAGGTCTCTGACTAAAAGATGAGTGGTTTCAGCACAGAAACTTTTTCTCCATCATCAACAGGTAGCAAACTTTGTGGATGGCTTGTACTTTGGGTATGGAAGATGCGTTTGATTTTGGGTTCAGTTTTTTTTTGTGTGAAGGTTTTGGGGTTCTGCCATATGGATGGCTTGTACTTTCGGTAAGGAAGAATCTGCTTGATTTTGGGATCAGATTTTTGTGCGTGAAGGTTGTGGGGTTCTTCCATATAGATGGCTTGTACTTTAGGTAAGGAAGAACCTGATGATTTTGGAATCGGGGGGGGGGTTGTTTGAAGGTTTTGGGGTTCTTCCATATGCTGAGTTAAGTTATTTATAATTGACTGAAAAAAAAATCCTGTAAGTAAAAATAAAAGTGGTATTACAGAATTTCTCAAGAGTCTCAAATTCATCAATTAGTCATTAACAGTACATTTAATCCTTTCATCTCATTTGTTAAATCCCTTGGATGCAGGAGATTGCAGGTTTGAGCCCTGGCCGAGTCATACCAAAGACTTATAAAAAATGGTAGTAGCAGCTCCCTCGCTTGGTGCCAAGCATCAAGAGGTTAGTGACAGGACCGGTCAGCTTATTGTCAGGATAATGTGACTGGGTCGGACATGATACTACATGTCTTCAGCATGATGCCCAGGTGCTAGACATTGCTATAACTGCCACACTGCTGACATCTTTGTAATATGACTGGAAAATTGTTAAAGCTACTTTAAAAATCCAAATTCCACACACATGTACACACACACTCTTTTGTTAAATCCACACTACTGTAGATATAATAGGATGGGTTAAGTTGGCCATCCATGTATCTATCCATTTGTCCAGTCATCAGTATTTGTAACCTGAACTCTGTCTATATGGACAGAAAGAAAGGGATCGTATTTTGTATCATGTTTTAGGAGAACGAGTAGTTGATGGCAAAGGCTTTGGATCCTAGATGCATCCATCATTCTGGGGAGTGTTGTGTGTCAAATGTCACATTTTAATATGGATTCATCCTTATAACATGAACTCAATTTTCAACCATGATCATACTAACAGCTGCCTCGGTTGGCACTCAGCATTAAGAGGTTCGTGATAGGATTGGTCAGCCTGGTGTCGGGATAGTGTGACTGGGTGGAACATCATGGTACATGTCTGCGGCATGATGCCTCAGTGCTAGACATCACTGTAAACTGCCACACTGCAGACATCATAGTGATGTGACAGAAAAAAAAGCTATGTTAAAAATCCAAATCACACACACACAATCATGATCGTATTTGGTACAATGTTTCAGGAGGATAACTAGATGATAACGAAGGTTTTAAATCCTGACTGCAGCGGGGGGGGGGGTTTGACGGGAGAGAGAATTTTTTAAAATGTGGATTTGTGTGATGGGATCCATTTATTGTTCATTCATTTTCTGACCACATCTTGATTTCTCTTTCCAGAGTAAGTTGAATTTGTGATCAACTAAAATGGAGGAACCATGTCGACGGCTAATGGGCAATAAATCCATCCATGCTGCCAAACTTCAGCAGCATCTGTTTGACCAAATGTTGTCCCAGTCAGAGTTTTGTGATGTAACTCTAACCGTTGGGTCATATGTAAGCATGTTAGAAGTATAAGTGAAATGTTTTCTTGCATGTAAAAGATAGTGATTATACTTTTAAACAGTTTTGTTTTTTTGTCAAATGTTGCCAAGTTAGATAAGTGTTACTTTCCAGCGTCACAATCAACGGCATTGTTTCATTTTCAGAATAAAAGGCTAGATATGGTGGTGGATATTCATTGAGGATTAAACGAGCAGGGAAGTTGAATGTACCTTAGAAGAAACAAGTAATTGGACTATTACAGTATAAAGAAGTAGAATAAACGTGTAATACTAGTGCTGGTGTAGGGTAATGGTGAATATAATGTACACTGATTCACTGACAGATATGCTAATGGTAATTTTGGCACTTGAATTAGACAGCGGCTGAGGGTTCATGAGACATAAATTGAAGGTCTAACTGGTCAGTTGTAAATTTACATGGTGTATTTCACCTTTCACAGAAGATCTATCAGCAATTTGCCGCTCATTTTTATGCAGATAACTCACAAACACTAGACAGTACAGTGTAGCATGGGCCTATTCTATCAGCAATTTGCCACTCATTTCTATGTAGATAATGCATAAACACCCCATAGCACAATGTAGCATGTGCCTAGCTTTTGTACATTAATAGCACTACACTGGCAAGAAGGGAAATTTCATAAATATTCTTTGTGCATACAGTGGGTGTCTGATCAATACATCATAGCACTGCACTGGCAAGAAAGGAAATTTCTTAAATATTCTTTGCGCATCCAGTAGGTGTCTGATTTTTTGTTAGGCAGGTCAGTACACTTTTATTAGCTAAACTGAATTTGGTTAAACTTATTGCCATGTATCCTCAGTTAGTTAGATTTTTCAGATACTATCGTAATTCTAAAATATTCTGTTAGAAGTTACTTGGAAATATTTTGACAATGTCCCACCTTTTCCACATTCCAGTTAATGGATCTACCTTTTATTTTAATTCCATGTAGAATGTTTACTTGCCAGTAATTTTTGGCATTTCCAATATTTCTGTTTGTTGATAACTGTACTCTTTTCAGTACATTTGAAATAAAATGTAGACTTCTAAAACATGGCATTCTAGCATTTGGCCAGACACATGAGTATACTAAAAATATGACTCAAAGATAACACTGTAATAAAATAACTTTGTTGACACAAACTTACAAGACATCAAAATAGCAAATTGTAGAACGGACTGCTTTAGACCAAAAAGTGTACATTCCATGAGACATAAAGAAATTTCAGCTATAAATAGAAAATTATTTCCCTAGGTTCTTAAAAAGTGTTTTAACAAAAATGGGTTAAGGAGGAAGCTGGATACCTTAATTTTAAGTCTTGAAAGTGAAGTCAGTATGTTAGAAACAATTTTGATGTATATGATGTTATCAAATCAAAGTTGCATTGAAAAGAGAAGTTTACTTCTGCCACTTGTACCTCTAGTGAAATCTTTCCTTAATAGAGCATTGAATGTATTCTTTATCAGTCCATTTTTCTATCCATACAGTGTAGACTCACCTGTTTACCCTAGAAATGGTTTCCTTTTCATTCCACAATTCCAGTGAATCTTGAGCACAGGCATTCTCAAATTTGTTAAGAATCGGCTTGCCAAGGCAGGAAAGTAAGAACTAGCCCCAAGCATAATATCCCAATATGACTAATAAAAACTAAGATAAAATATTGGATATTTTAAGGAAATTGTCTTATATTTGTTAACTTTTGTTTCCTTTTTATCTTTATTGGCACCTTAAAACCATATGCCGATCAATTTGTCAGAAAATATATATGTCAATACAATTCACTTATGTCCACATCACTTACATCAATAAGCCACATGTGTCGATGAAAATGTAAAGTCCTAGGCCCACGGTATATTGTTAAATTTGTCACACTTCTATCAACATAAGATAAAAAATTAATGTATGTATCAACAGAAGCTGTGGGTTGAACAAATTGTTTTTTTCTAATCATTTATGTCAGCAAGCTGCGGGTTATGACCCTATGATTTGATGTTGCCATAGCATTTACAAATAAGTGTTTGGTCCTCCAAAGTTGGCCATTAGGGCAACTTCAATAATGTATGCACTTTTCATCATAGCAAAGCAGCTGCAATCTTCACTAAAACAATGCACCCTTCACAAAATAAGTCTGCACCCAACGTGAATAAAAGCAATGGAATTTGGTCAATTGTTGCATTTTCCAAAGTGATCGTTGATAAGAACACAGTGTACAGTGAATGCTTTCTTTTTTTGCAAGAAAAAAGTTAAGTAACTTTATGCCTATGACGGTTGACAGTGGCGGCATACAGTGTAGATTAAATTTACAGTCTCTTCAAACTAAGTCTCTAGCCTTTAAGGAAGTTGAATGTGGGGCATCTCACAAAGATGTTGGTGACAAATTTTCACTTACTGACAGATTTTTGTTTCCCTGTAAATAGCCTTTCCCCTTGGTAACCTCAGCAAAACGATTAGTTTGTTATCTCCTGCAGACTAAAATCTAGGCAGTCTAAATACGTGTAGCAAGTTAACTATACAGCCACTGGCATAAGTGAATTGTGTAGTGATTTGTTTCTTAACAATGAGATATAGATAAACAAGAATGACCATTTTTTTTAAAATATGTTTTCTAAAGGGATGTGACTGATATATGAATTTTATAATATGACATATACTGGAATTCATAGATTTTTCATATACATGTATGAATGTAAGTTGCCAGTATACAAGTATATTTCAGACTGGTTTTGCCTTCATTTAATCAAATTTCCATTGTTTATTTTCTCTCAATGTGAATCCTGCTCATTGATGACAGGTCACCTCTGACAAATTTCACTTGTGTGCAAAATTTGGTGGGGTTTTTTTTTGTTTTTTTTCCTAGTAACCCCTTCCCTCCAACATTTATCGACATCCGCTTATATCGACAATGAGTGTTAGAATGCATATATAGTTAGAAGGGCAAAAACCATTCAGTTTTCTAGTCACCTTGCTGTGGGCAAGCAGACTTTTATAAAATGGGTAAATCCTTGCATTAAAGTTAGAAACTTCTTCAAGTTTCCATTTCTTTTTCTTTTTTTGGTCAAGATGAGATAGAGACTCTTCAACTACTTCAACAATAGACTAGACTGTTTGTAATGATTTATTTGTACTCGTAACTGAAGGATTTGTGAAGACTTATTTTATCCTTTTATTTAACAGTGATCACTTAGTCACCTTGAAATCAGCAACATGCGTGAAAATATTTAACAAACTGACTTCTGAGATTTGAGAAGACTTACAGTATTCTGTAATTATCATGTAAACAACTGACCAAACACTGCTTGTAGGTTCTACATGTTTGGTATATGTAATGGATAAGTTAAAAGATAACCATTTATTACTTATTTGTCAAAACTTTCTTTAAATTGTGAATGTTGACATTATCACATGTACTCAAGAAAGTGTTAGACAGACCTAGACATTGACTCCAAGATGGAAATGACATACAATGGATGAATGAAACTGGCCAGTTATGCAATAGAAGATTGCAATACATAAAACACTAAAGAAAGATACTTAAATAAAGATACTATGGCATGATTACATGATAAAGAAGTTGCAGAACATATGACAGACCCCTTTTGCCCTCTCTCTTCTGACCATCATGAAAATATTGTTATTGCTGCTCCTGAATTGATGATTGTATTCACGTGTGGTTTTCAGCATATGGCTTCAGTCGATGTTTTAGTTTGTCATGAACGAAAATCATTCTGATGTGCCGCTCTTTTATGCAATATTGCTGTCACAATCTGATCACTGTGACACAAGAATATCAGAGATGGTTTCAACACTTGCAGTTAAAACAAAGAAATTTACTTAACTTCAATTCCTGAAAATTATTTTCAGCTAATAGAGTGTTGTTCACTTAATTGATTACATAGTCCTATGCCCTGTTTTGAGAGACCACCTTTCTTGGCAGAAAGGGTTGTCTTTCAAGACAGGCTGAACTGTATTACATCATGTAGTTTGAATGTTTACTCGTGTGATGAAACACTTGTGATTGCTTCAACTGTGAGGGCATGGTTAAGAATATACATATATGTGCAGTGTGTGTGTGTGTGTGTATATATATATATATATATATATATATATATATATATATATATATATATATATATATATATATATATATATATATATATATGCCATTTCTACATTTGTAGAATTAACTTTTAAGATTCAATGTTAAAGTTAAGTGTTAAAGTTTTGTCAAATTGCAGGTAAGGGGGATACATCAGTCTGTGCATATATGAGACACTACAATGTTTGGAACCCATGTTGGTGAGCTTTAACATGCTGTTAAAATCTGGGTAATTCATGATCTTATGTGAAGTAAATTTTGTTTGGTTGTTTGAATAAACAGTAAATCCCTTCACCTAATCCAGACTGTTCCCATTAGACAGTCAGATCAATGGATTCAAATTTAAATGACTTAGCCGCTTGTTGACATTCTTTGATTCAGCTTAAGGTACTGTGTGCTGGAAGAACATTTTGGGATGGATGAAAATAAAAATTATTGTATATGTTTCATTTTCAGGAGTTGAAAGCCCATTGGTGTGTACTGGTCTCTTGCCCTTACTTCCAGTCACTGTATGACAGTGGATTAGAAGAGAGAGTATCAGGTATTCTAATCAGATGATTTCAATAATGATGCTGATGAATGAAATGTACAGTTAAAATTATTTTAAATTTCAAATTCAGGCCAAATAAATTGTCGGACTTCGGACTAAAAAGGACATTAAACCATTATGTGAAATCAGCGTAAGTTATAATTCACTTGCACTCATTTAATACCTTAAAAAAAAGCTACATATTCATTGTTATAAAATTTTCTATGCGGTGGAAGCTTCTTTTAAAATTTGTATCCCTGTATTAAAGTTAAAATTCCGGTTGGTGGTGAAAATTTCATGTAATTGGAATGATTGCAAAGTAATTAAATATTAAATTTGAAGATGTTACATAGTCCAAACTGTCCAGATGTTAAACCATCCAGGGCTCAGAGAGTCTTGGAAAATGCTTAAATTTTGTTGGGTGAATTGAAGTGTTTGGGTTTGATTATGGCTCCAAAAAATACTAGAACAAATGTTTGACGTTCAGTAGTCTTAGAAATGTTTTGTACATTTCAAAAGAAACATATTTCATTGATAAACACAAATTTTCTGAAATAAATATAAAGATAACACTAACAGATCTATTAAAGAAATTTTGAAACCTGGTCATTCTTAAATTTTAATTCAGTGTTGAGTTGTTTACATATTCATTGGTTGGAACTCTTACATGCTTATTAGTGCCCAAACCTATAAAAAAATTAAAAGCAGAAAATGATGTAAATGATTGGATGCTGTATAGACTGGGCTTTTAAGTCTGATGCAAATGTCAGTCAAATGCTCCGCAATGGGAAGCATTTGAAAGGATTGCCATATGCACAATACATGTTGTACATATGGTTAATACTAGCAATAAACAAAGAGCTATGTATTGTGTTTGTTCACAGACATTAAATCAATGTTGGCTGCAGCCACATTTTGCTTTGTTAATATTTGGAACATTACCATTTACTTGCATACCAATCAGACTACTCAAATATTAAAGTCGCAGAAGGGGGTGTTTTTGGCACTGTTGCATCTACAATCATTGAGATCGGTAGAAAATTGTTGGCAGGCTGCAGTATTATTTTCACCTAGGTCAAGTCAGTGAAGAAATACCATAGAAGTAGTGGCAAGTGTCAAACTACCAAAATCTGGTAACTGAGCTGAAAATGTGTATGCATTTGACCTTTGCTCCAAAGTCCTCGCTATCACTATACTTTGGATTTACAGAGCTAACTTCAGCTAGATTGAGTAAATGAACTTAAAGTCTCATGGTAAGTGGGGAAAGCATACAAAATATGAAATGTTGACAGTAGGAATGTAATTTGGATAAACATGCAAAACTTGAGTTATAAATTTTGGCAAGTAAAAAATCATTCTACCATTACCCCAGTGCCCTTTGAGCCACATTGTCTTCACCTAGGCCTATTTTAACAAAAATATTTAAGAGTGCTTGTTTAATAATAATATACTTAAATCTATACCATAATCAACTTTCTTCACAAGTTCATATGCAGTTAATTATGGTGCTCAAAAATAAAAATAAAAATTTGTCCCTGAAAAGTGTTTGAATTTCCCAATAAACCATATCATTAGGACAGCATACATCCTCATAGACAAGCTTAGCACATAATATGTAATGGATCAATGGTTGCCCAGTGTTGTGTATATTAAATTTGTTTTGTGCTTGACTTTTGTCCATAATTGAGGGTAGGAGTATGGGCTTACCTAACTAGTGTAATTGTTTTTTTTAATATGTTATTTGGATTTGAGTTCAAGAGCTATTTGTTTTTCCTTGGTAATTCTAGTTTCTACCCGATTTTTATCACAGGATGCCTACGCTAACGGGAAATCGGGGAAAAAGTTGGGAGAAATGATCATTTTTTTTCCAGACTGTGAAAGTGCTTGAATTTCGCAAATGTTGATGAAAGTCGGGAAAAACCCGGGAATTTTCCGCCACCACCTGACGCCTGAACAATCACACAATTGAGTCGTAACTAAACTGATCATGAGTTAAATTTATTGAGTTCTAACCAGAACAATTGGAGGGTGCAGTATGGATCATTTGGGTGCTTAACAATAAACATATATGCTGACTAAATCCAAACGCTCAGTGGATTAGATTCATCTAGTAGACTTTTATTTTCAAAATTTTTCCTTACATAGAAGGTGTGAAAACCATTCTAGCATCACAAGAGACCAACATGGTGCTGGCAGAGCATAGCCGCTTACCAGATTACCTAGCAAACTTTAAACGTTAGATCGAGTGATACATGCATGAAATAGATATGAAAATTACTTATTTTCTCAGAAATTGTGAGTATTAAAATCGTTATGTCTTTAATCTGCTGAAAGACAAGATAAAACTACGGCTGCAAATTCTAAATTTTCAATACACAATTGCAATGACCCCACACCCCAACCTAAATGTCCAAATATGAAAAATGGGGTGGGAATATTCGGAGGAAACCCAGATTAGAAAACGGACTCTATTCATTTTAAGCCAAATTTGTAGTCTAAATTGTTAAATCTCAGAGTTGAAATGAGAAATTGTTGTCCCCTGTATTATGTATTTAAAAAAACGATACAAGCCCATGTATCAGTACAGGTTTGGGGACTGGTTTAACGAATTACAAGAAGACAAGTTGATTTTACAGAAAATTCAGTCCTTGTTTATACAACTGTATATAATTTTGAAGGTCGTTTGTCAAAATTAAAATCAACCCTTTTGAAAATGCTTTTTAAATGATAGATTTTTAACCAGATTGTCTTAAGGAGATTAGGTTGTTGAAAAATCTTGTTAGGGATTTTATTGGCACAGATAAATTCAGGGTTAAACTCGTTTCATTACAAGACAAGATTCTAATTATTTGCATTTATTGTTTAACCTCATTAGGTCAGACAACTCTAGTGTTGACCTATCTCCTGAAACCAGGAGGCACCAGATCACTCGACCTGTGTGTTCTGATTTGGCATTTTCTACATGGGTGCAACAATCTCCATATCAACATACAAATCAGACACATTCCCAGCAGCCTCTGTGTCTTGGACGAGAATTAATCCAGAAGTGGTCACATCCTTCACATGGAATAGTCTCCATTGATCAGACTTAACTTGGATTTGTGCACTTCAGGGGTGTCCTGTGATCGACCCCTTGGTGACAAGGTGGAATCACAAGCTACCCACCTTCATCTCTCCAGTTCCAGACCCAAAAGCTTGGGCCATGGATGCACTGTCAATCATTTGGGAGGGGGTTGTGATCATTTGTCTCCCCTTCCATGGTGCTGTTACGGAAAATAATCCAGAAGTTACGGGGTCAGAATGGCAAGATGATTCTGATATCCCCTCCAATGGGACAAGTCCTTTGTCACCGTTCTACTCTTTCGAGCGATAGATATGCCCAGGAAGATTTCAGCCTACCCGAATCTTCTCCAGCATCCACTCTCATGGGTGATCCTTCCTGGACCAGTGACTGATGGATGCCTGGTGCAGTCCTGTATAGAGTAATAGCCAGCTAATGGAGGCCTGATGCACTGCTGCATATTGTAAGAACCAACTGATGGAGACCTGATGCATTCTACTGCATATTGTCAGAGCTGACTAATGGAGGCCTGATGCACTGCTGCATATTGTAAGAGACAACTAATGGAGGCAGGAGCTGTGGTAGCTCTCTGCATAGCATCTTCAGTTTGCAAACAAGAAGGGTGCAGATTCAAATCCTACTGTCAGATCAGCCCAGTCTGGCTACCATGGCATTTCCTTTTGCAAGGCCCTTTACTCAAGTTACCTCGGCACTAAATGGCATACTTGTGTTTCAGTGTCATAAAACACCAAACCTGTTCCATGACACGTACTGTAAGGGTTCATCATTCATGGGAAAAAGTTTTTGATGGAGCCCTTGTCATAAAATTTGTCAAACAGAAAAATCTGTTATTTGAACCAAGAAATAACTTCAAAATATAAGAAGCAAATGATTGGGCATGTTTGTCTATTTATAAGGATTGTGGGTTTAATACCTGCCCAAGCCAGCCAGGGTTGGCCATCTCGATGTGTCCTTGGGAAAGGCGCTTTGCTTCCAGTTCTTCGGCATGATCTAGCCAATAATGTTTTACAAGTACTATTAAAAGCCAGCGGTTTTTAAGCTTGATGATAAATGTTTAGGTCACAGCATGAAACAAAAAAAATTTGTTTAGCTATGAAAATTAATGCATGACTAACATGCATACAAGCACAGATTTTCCTTTTTTTCAGATGTTGTAGATATTTTCATCTTCATAGAGATCTGCTCTCTATAGTAAGGAATTTCTTTTTGGTAGAAAGTTAATATTATGATTCTACATTTTAGCAAAATAATACACAGCTGTGAGGTATTATATTATTATTATACAGAAATTTTAGGCCATTTGTAATAGTATTTCATTCTTTATTTCTCTTTTTAGGCAAAGTTAATGTGTCCATAGGGAAACCTGCAGCATTGCGGTCTGCCATCAATTTTTTGTATGATGGATTGGTTGAAATTTCATATGATGGTATTAGGGATATTCTGGAAGTTGCAGATTACCTGCAAATCAGTGACCTCAAGAAAGCTTGTACAGAGTATTTGTCATCAGTAGAAGTGACCGTTGAGAATTCCGTAAATTTGTGTCTTCTTGCAAGCCTCTATGACCTTGATACCTATAACAGGATGTATGATTATGTCAGAGGTCATTTACCTGACATCATGAAAAAGGGTGATATTTTGACCTTGACACATGACTCAATTTTAGGTCTTTTAATGGATAAAACGCTCACCTATGTTAGCCAAGAAGATTTCTTTGACTTCATATTGAAATGGGTTAGTCATGATGTTGAGAATAGAGAAGAATATTTCAAGGATATGTTTTGTGCTTTAGATCTGCAGAGAATATCAAAGGATTTTCTTGAGAGAAACATTGAGAGCTGTCCTTTGTTGAACAGTTCGGAAGAATGCAAGTTACATGTGTTGAACATCAAAATGAAACAAATGGCTGGGCTTATACCTGAGGAAAATGGACATAGGGATGTGATATTGCTAGCAGGAGGAAGTGGTCATGGATTATATTTTCACACATTCCTGCAACTTTTCCCTTTGGCAGATATGATTTCCCTCAATAATATTTATGGGTATGTCATTCAGGAAAATAGGTGGACAGAACTGGCACCACTTCCTTATCAAATGAAGAAACCTCTTGTCACAAATGACTCACAGAACAATTACATGTATGTGTACGACTCCAGTCCTGGCCTGGACAGTTGCTCATTTTATTTATACAAATTTCACCTATTGGAAAAGAGATGGAGCAGCATTCGAGTTTCAGTTCCAGATGCATGTTCAAACTTGAGTATCAACCACATTTTGTCTTGTAATGGCAAAGTTTATATTGTCATGTCAGCATATTATACCAGGAGTCAGTCCCATGTTGAATGGCAGTGTGTCCTGTTAGAACTTAATGAAGAAGGAAATGAGAGCCCCATAAGATGCACGATATTCCAGAGGTCAATGAAAACACAGGTGCACGCATGCATGGTATTGGATCGATACATTTGTGTCATTGGATGGAAGACAGGCACTGTGGCAAATGGACGATCCAGAAATCAATCAAGGTTTGTTTATTATGATACAGTTTCAATGAGGCGATTTGAATGTTCAAAAGGAGCTGGATTTGAACCGCTTATGTTTACAATGGATGAAGAATTGGTCCTTACCAAACCAGGTTGCTGCAGATCAAAAAGGTTTTCGTTCCATCACCGAAGATGGTTTTCACAGAAAGAGCTTGTTGTACCTCTTTTTCCGGAAGAACCTTCCAGGATAGATTACATGTATGCACATTACAATGGTCAGCTCTTTGTGTTTGGTGGGAAAAGCCCCACTACCAAAAAGCCAATTGACTCAGCATTAAAGTACAGTTTTGAAGAAAAGCAGTGGAGCAAACTAGAAACTCTGCCACAGGCCCTTATGAACAGTGGCACTTGCATTGTTCGGATACCAAATGATCATGTACACTGTCACATCAACTGTCCCCACTGTACATTTCACTCGCGTCGCAGTCAAGCCACATACCAGATTGATTACCCAGAAGAAGACGATGAAGATGATGAGGACTATTCCTATGATGGGGATGATCTTCCATCAGATTACTGGGATGATGATGATGCTTTGTATGACAATTTTGAAGACATGTATGATCCATACAATGAGTTTTGGTACTAGAAAGACAGGTGCATAATTTAATACAACAATAATAATTTAATACAACAAAGACTGATGCATAATCTGTGGATTTTAATGATGAGGATCAGTAATTTATTGTCATCAGCAGAACTGCCATCCCTTTTTGGTGTTACACTAAGGCTGACTGAAATGACCCTGCAATAACAGACTTATCGAACCATAGCAAACAGTATGAAATACAGTCCTTGTGGTTAAATCCAGATATTATCTTGTCTTGGTTTGGTTTAGACACACTTTGGAATTGGTCAAAGAAACATACTAAGTTTACAGGGATACCAAATATGTTGTAATCTACCCATATTCATGCAAAATGCCCACATGATCAAGCTTTTCCTTTTACATTGTGGTATGGTCTGGGTCTGATAAACAAAATATTCAGATGCTTGGCCCATTGGTGGCAATTGTTTTATTGGACATCAATTCATATTGATTTCAATATTCATCATGGCATGAGAGATGATGGCCACCACCATGAAAATCAAAAAGTAATGATTATTCAAGTTGCAAGAGCTAGCAAGAAGTCATTTACCTTCATGTGGTTCAGAACTGCAGTGAAACTAAACTGGAAGTCATTTGGTCCAAAATATACTTTACGAATGTTTTAATTTAACAATGGTAATATGTATTTTGTTACATCTTACTAAAAATTGGTTTAACTTGCATAAATATATAGACTGCCTTTCATGAAAAGGTCATTTTAGGGTTGGTAGGTCTGCATCAGATCAGTAAATTTGGAAATTTTGAAGTTCTTGGGAAATAAATGTACTCGGCTGCTAAACTAGGATTAGCTTAGAAACATGTTATAAGGATCTGAGATGTTGCAACATGTAGCAAACGTGTGGATTGACCATGTTACACTTTTATTGGTTTAGGGCTGAAACGATATATTATCGATACACATATCGACTTGAAGGTCTGTCATTGGTAGATGGTTCCCTTTTATATGTTGACATATTGGTTATATTTCCAGTATGCAGATTACAGACACACAGACTTCGTATCTGTTTATATGCCATTCTCGTGCAAGATGACAAAAATGCGTCCAAACAGGACCACCCATTAGTGATGTTTAATTCAGACTTTAAGGCCGTTTCATATTTCTCCATTTGATGAAATGCAGGACTTGTCTTGGCACTGCTTCCTTTGTTTTGCACTGCGTGAATGCTGTAAAAACATCCTAGTATAAATTTTGTTATGTTCAAAACAGAAGAAATAGTGCAATTAAAATCGTGACTACATCAAGTCTCCGTGTGGTAATGAGGATTAATACCAAGAAAATCTATCACATTGTACCTTCTGCAGATTTAAAACAACTGTTGCAGCCACAGACACTCTTTTTTGTTACTGAAAAAGGAAAACTATTGACAACACCCATTCCCCTTCTATAAGAAATAAATTTACACAAGGTGACTGGTGCTGTTTAAAACCTGCCTCCTTGCTGATCTTGTGCTAATTTTATTTATCCTATTAGCATGTTTAGTCACTGATTACATACATCAGCATGAAAACAGACATTCCGAACTTTTTCCATGTGTATGATTTAAGTCCTTTACGGTTCATTTTAATGGGTTTTTTTGTTTGAAGTTTTTCTGTTGCTTTATATCTACATGGGAAAAGTTTGGATGCCACTATTAGCTGTGGGTCATAAAGGGAACAATCTAGATTAAGTTCTAATTGGTGGTTATTGTGTAAATCGGACTGGAACAAATAATAACTACGAATTGGAATTGAATGTAACATATT